>JANDJT010000228.1:1766063-1797510 GCA_024331685.1 Stegophilus panzeri | reverse complement strand
ACACACACACACACACACACACACACACACACCCACACACACACACACACACACACACACACACACACACACACACCTCCATCTGGCCTTTCTCCGTGCTGGTCTGGCAGAAGGGCAGTTTGAAGGGCAGGATGGCCACAGCAGGACGAGGAAGAGTCGGGGGAAAGACCGATCCTTTACAGGGAATGCACCTGCGCACACGGAGAGCAGATCAAACTCTTAAAATGTAAAAATATAGCGCACAACGTTTTCCAACAGGATTTGAAAGCTTTTAACATCAGTAATGAACTAATTATTGCCTCACGTGTCTATACTTTTCCAGGTTGGGAAACGAGCGCCTTTCAAATGACAATTTTCCTCTGCAAGACCAAAAAAAAAAAAAAAAAAAAAAAAAAAAAAAAAAAGGTCTGGAGTTAATTCCAAGTGTCGTGTTCGACCATGTAAAAATTCCCCTTCCTAGTTCGAAACCGTTACTACAGTAAAGCTAGCGAGATCATCAGCGGACATGGCAGACGATAAACTTTTCAGGAATGTAAACTTTTGGCTTCAAAATATTCGAGCTCCTCAGACGAAGATGAAAAGGAAGAAGAGACGGCAATTTTAATGTAAAGGAAGCACCTTTAACAGTGCTACAAACTGAGAGTGGCTTCTTCAGGAACTAATTCCGCCGGCAAGCGGAGCAAAAATAAACACCATGTCTTTCTATAATCTTTCCCCTTGGATCTTTATGAGCCGCACCTGATTCCACCTGTTTAATCAGTTGATCTTGGCTTTCGGTAGACTCAGGTGTGGCTTGTGCTCGGTTGGAATGAAGACCTGCACCCGCACCGGCCCTTTCCGGATAAGATTGGACACCCCTGGTCTAGTTTGTCCTGTAGAACTGTTCCGGTCACCTGTGGTCTAAAGTATTATTTTGTCTCATCTTCCCGTAATACGATACCAACCCGGATCCACAACATTAAATATAACTATAATAACACATAGAATGGTTTTTTTTTTTTCCCCCCTCGCTGTGGTATAAGAGGAATAAAGAACTTTTGGAACGTCATGGCGTTAACAGGAACTCTGCTTCACATCGGGACACACGACACCACGCCGTCGATTATCCTTTTCCCCTCGAACAGATGCTGCGGTGCGTTTTATATGTCTTACGTGTTCTCCAATAACTTGCGTAAAACCTTTCCTACTGAAGCTGGACTAAGTAAAAATCAGGGGATTTACAGTATAACGATTGTCCACAAGCACTGTGGGTTGTAAAGCACGTGCACTGGGCACTCCGAATTATTCAGAGAAACTCTTACATCGAAGTCCCAAACTGAACGACATGGTTCGGAGACGTTATTGCCATGATCAAATATATTAAAAGGAAACCGACGCTTTACTTTTTTTTCCCCACCGCAATCCATGAAGCGTGAGTGGGCGGGTTACGGGGGCTGTAATACTTTTTCGGAGCTGTAATGTATTTTCTGGAGGAGTAGCATGGCGATGGAACCAAAATCCCTCATGTTGGATCGTTCATCAGACAGTAAAAACAGCACGAAAAGGGTCTCACCTGAGCTGCTGGGGATTCTCGTGGACGCCGACCACCCAGTAATGATCCGATCTGCTCTTGCAGCTCTCTCTGGTGTCGCACACAGGAGTCCATGTGTTTCCCAGAGAGCGGTTCAGCATGCGCACAACGCCCTCCGAGTCCACGGCACACGGTGTTCCTGCGCCCCAAACGCACGCCGTTATAGTGCTAGTATCGTTGCATCGCTTTCTAATTTCGCTTCCGGTCCCAGTTTGTCGTTCTGTTTGGTTTTTTTTGTTTCCCCCCCCCCCTCCAACATTCAGTAAAAATT
Organism: Stegophilus panzeri; assembly: GCA_024331685.1. Lineage (NCBI taxonomy): Eukaryota > Metazoa > Chordata > Actinopteri > Siluriformes > Trichomycteridae > Stegophilus > Stegophilus panzeri. Next base: position 1,795,669 of record JANDJT010000228.1, on the reverse strand, counting down.
CTTCATCTACTACTATCGTTCAAAGAGAACGGAATGACTCACCTTCTGCACTGAACCCCATCCATGCCAGGTGGGACTTGCGGGAAAGAGGCAGAGGTTCACCGTGGATGACCTGCTTTCTTTTTTGGCCGAGCTGCAGGAGCTGCACCCCGAGAGCCTGATCGCCGTCAAACCCGGTCCCTTACACACAACCGAATATCGTTTCCGAGTCATGCGACATGACACTTTACCAAAAATCTACCCCTCTCACCCCTTACACACTGTCTTCATACCTCTGTGATAGACTATAAGAAGCTGCTCCCCGTGTCCGGCCATGCACACTACAGGTCCCGGCAGGCTGAACACCTCTCTCTGAACGCCGCCGATGGAGAAGAGACGCACCAGCATGGCGCTGGTGGCCGCTGCCACCCAGCCTTGTCCCAAACACAGCGCCCTCGCGTCCTCGCCTTTCGGCAGGTCCGCGATCCACTCCTTGTTCGTGTCCCACGAGGAGAAGTGCAGGCACTGCAGCTTGCTGGGAAGAACACAGCAGATTTAACCAGGTCACGAGCAGGGCATTGGAAATAACACACAACACTAAACCGTAATATAAAACATCATCGACAAATAAAAATGTATTAATTAATTAAAAACAGCAGGCATGGTGTAAATGTTTAGTTTGCTGAATGATTTTTTTCATTACTTTTCAGGATGCGGTTACATTTTTATTAAAAAAAAAAAAAGAAAAAGAAAAAAAAGTGGAAGATAACGATACCTAGCGAGTTCGTCGGTGCCTTCGCAAGCGAGCAGAACGGCCTCCTGGGATAGATCGGCCATGCTGTGCTCCAGCGTGTTCGTGAGGTGCATGGCGTGATGGACGGCGGTGTCGTGGAACTCCACGTCGATGGCGTTGTCCAGTTCGTCGTTGTAGCTGCGCACGATACCCACCGAGTTCCAAACCTGAGGACACACACGACCATGTTAACTTCACAGCTCACACTGGAGACTCCTTACAAAATAAAAAAACAAAACAAACAGTACGTAAACAGCCCCTCGCAGAAAACGAGTTGTTGCTATAGAAACGATGACGTACAAGTGCGTTGATATAAAACCATGAGTCGATTCGGAGCCGGAACTACCGTCCGAGCTGAAGTTGGAGAAAACGAAAAATCGACACCGATCGAGAATCCGACAGCACTGTGGTACCGATAAAGTCCCGATAAAGTACCGTCTTTTTCATTCCTTCGTCATCTATTACATCATCCCATCCCTAACTCCCATCTTTCTCCTTCTCACCATGAAACGGTGCATGAGGTGCTCTGGAGTGGAGCCAGGCTGGAAGGCTCTCTGGGGCGCAGTGGGCATAGGACCCTCGTAAACCGGGTGTGGCGCTGCTACTGCAGCAGCTGGGGGTACCGGAGCGGGGAAAACACCGCTCTCTCCGTCATCCTCAGCTAAATGACCCAGCCTCACTGAGCCGGTTTCTGTAAAAAGAGCGTAAAGGACATCCATGGAGACGTGTTTGGTTTTAATAGATACAAGAATATGAGCAAAAACGTCAGACATTTATAATAAATAAATAAAATTAAAAAAAACCAACAACTCACATGTAATTAGTAATATATAATATTAACTATTATACATTAACTATAGAACATTAACTATTTTTTTTCCTTTATGGTTTGTAGGTGTGATGATGTATAATGCAATATGTTATAAACTGTTCGTTATAATTACAAAAAAAATATTAATAAATAAATCAGCTTTCCCGGTGTTTTCTCAGACATGGATCATCAATTTCAGTATTATCAAATTCCTTTTATTTGCTGATAACGGATTACGTCAGATGGAGGCGTCGCACCTCGAGAATTCTCGTCATCGTCCAGGACGTTCCCTCTGTTGCGCGGTTTGCGAGTGGCAGGCACGAGGTTGTCGTCGTCGTCGTCCTCTTCACCCGCCGAGACGCTCCGACATTCGTCTAGCAGGCCGCCGCCGTCGCCCTCGTCAAACAGATCGTCGTAACTGTTCTGCTCTTTACTCTCAGAAACCTGCAACACACACGCACTATTATAAAAAGGTATTTCATATAATCATGGAACTTAATTTATTAAATACTATTTATAGCAAACTTTCAATTTTTTTAGTAGATACTGTAAGTACATGCTGGTAAATGTATTTAAAATACTAAATAATTGCATCAAATGACTAGCGGTATATGTATAATGTACTGTATTAATAGCTGCTTGTTATTAAAGATGGAGAGACTGACCGTGATGTTCTTGGTGGTAGTGGAAGAGGAGGAGGAAGATGCACACACTCCGTCCAGCAGGCCCAGGCAGCCCTCGGTGTCCGTGTACGCGATCTGTCCTCCGGCGGGATGCCAGGCCATGCCGCACACCGTGTAGCCTTTCTCGTGCTTCTGCCTGAATAAAGAAACAAACACTTCAATTAGTTTCGATTTCTGTTCAGTGATCATTAATTCACAAAAATACAAGAGAGACGCTGGGAACCGAGTCACTCGAAACCGAACCGAGAACTCTCGGACCGTTTGCTTTGTTCCGCACCCGAGCGCGATTGCCTAAAGAACAACCCCCCGCGTACCTCTCAATGCACAGCTTGGCGTCGACGTCCCAAACGGAGAGAGTTCCTCCCACTGTTCCGGCTGCCAGAAACTTCCCACACGGCGACCAAACCACCACGTTAACGACCTGCTGATTCAGAGCGGAGGGAAAAACCCCAACAACGGACTTAACATTACTGTGACTTAACAACACCTCTCTCATTTTTTAAAAATCTATTAACCAATTTGTGAATTTTAAACAGAAAAAAAAAAAAAAAAAAATTCCATTTGTACTAAACTTAAAATACCTGGTACCCTTTTGACCAGTGTACGTATACATGTTAATTCTATTTTTCTCAGCAGAATATAGGGGGCGTGTCTTACACTTGGGTGACTATGATGCCAAAGTATAAGACACGCCCCGTATCAGCCGATTTCCACTGTGAACTGGACTGACCTGAGTGAGAAGGTCATCCGAAAGAGTGCCAACATGAGTCCAGGAGTCTCGCTCATACAGCTGTACTGTGGTGTCCACTGGAACTGCAAGCAGCTACACACACACACACACACACACACACATTAAAAGACATTTTCTTTTTGTTTAAAATGTTAGCAAGATATAGCTTTGATCACAGCTACAAAAAGGCCAAGCAAGCAGGAACATTCTCCTAATTCTGTCCTAAAAAAAATACATTTAAAAAAAAAAAGTCCCAGAAGTAAAACGTCTAACAATTCTTCAGAAATCTCTCCTTCAACACGATTCTTTCTTCTGCAGATCATACCGAGAATCTAATCATTACATTAAACGGACAAGACAATTAATGAACGTTTAAACTTAAAGCCACGGATATGAGCTCGTACCTTCCCCGAATCTCGCCACGCGAGTCTGCACAGAGATTTGGCGTTCTTCACGTCGCTTGACTTCTGCAGCACCTTCCAGTTCGCCACTTGAGTCTTAGACGAAAAGAACGAGTTACGAAAGGAACTGAAGGTAGAACTGAGCGATAATCTCAATATACGAGTCGGGAGACAAAAATGACACAAATGTAGTGTTTAACATCAAAATAAAATACCTTTATTGACTCAAAGATGAACAGCATTTCAAATGGAGTTCAAATATATGTTATGGCTATATTACCACTTTTATCTATTCATGCATGAAACGTGCGACGACACCACACCACATTCTAAAAATCATAACGGAGGAATAAAAGCCCTCACCTGCTCCTCTATAGACCACACTGCCACCGAGCCGTCACAACTGGAGGAGGCCTGCGGAGGATAAAATCATCAGCGTTAGCGCATACTGTATAACCACAGATCATTTCCTTTATTTTAAATGTTTGGGGGGAAAAAACTTTGTGGGCGTGCCCTTCGTTTCAATGGTTACAAATACTGAAAACATGGCGCTCTACCGTGCCTAAGAAGGAAGTCGAGGATACGGGCATTTTAGCCGACTTTGGAGCTCTATTCCTGGTTAAAATGACACCTCAGATGCTGCTACGAAGCTTGTTATGTTTCAACCGATCGTTTTCCCCGGGTCAGAGACTTTGCGTATTCGATCATATTTTTGGAAGAGTTTTATAAATGTATTTATTTTTATGCTATGGTGAAAATTGTCCATAGTACAGGTTGGTTACAATATTAAGACCTCTGTTTGAAGCCATTTTTTATTTAGTTCGTTTTAGACAAAACGCTTTGCATTGTTTATAATTCAGAAAAGTAGTAATAATAATAATAATTTTTTCAAATTTTATTCGTATCTTAGTTGGATAGAAGCACAAGCGACGTGAGTAAACCTAATCGTGAACAAAATGCACCAGATAAATAGTGGTCGGCGTTTTAAATAAATAAATACTGAGCAGTGACAACGTCTGTTCCACTTACAACATACTCATCACTGGGGTCAAAGGCCACACTGAGAACAGGCGCATCGTGACCACGTAGAGTCTTCTGCTGACTGCTGTCCATCACCTCAATCACCTTTATCATGAAGTCACTGCGACACAGACAGAGGGAGAGACAGAAAGCGAGAGAGAGTGAGTGTGTACAGATCATATAAAAGCAGCTCGCAGATGGGAAATGAAGGCAAAACTCATTTCCTAACGCTACAGGAAGGGAAATCAAATAACCTGTTCGGGCCTCAGCTGCTGGCGCACGCCCGATCAATATTCAAAACAAAGCAAGTGGAGGAAAAACAGCTGGATCGATGGAGTCGCATGACGCACAATGTTTTCCATTTAAAAAAAATAATCTATACATCCAAACAGTCAGGCACTTAGTGAGAGAATGAATACTGAGCACTGATCAAAATTACTTCCTCTCTATAGTAACACAACCACAGTCATACATGAAGTCGTGCAGGACTCGGCCACTAGAGGGCATTCAAGAGCTACGACTGCACACCCAGTAGCTCTAATCATCTCCTGTGATGTCCTATAAGTCAACACTACTATACACACACATCCATAAACAAGATGATGTTATTGTGCCATATTATTACTATGGTTAGGTGTATATACAATAGAACTGTCTGCTAAGATTTATATCTCGGGATATAAATCCAGAAGAAATGAATAAACCTTTCAAAACTAGACACGCCTGACTATAAAATTTATTCTAAACACGTTCATCGTCAGTGGTTATGGAAATCAATGGGACAACTGGTACCGAGAACAAGCAAAACAATTTTTAAATCTCACAATGCCATCTCCAAAAGTATTTGCTCATTTGAAATGTGAAGGATCTGGAGAGATTCTGTATGAAGGAACGGTCTCTGAACCCTCGCCATGTATTCCCCAACCTCATCAGGAGAAGACTCAGAGCTGTTATCTTGGCAAAGGGAGGCAACACAAAGTATTGACTAAAAGGGTGCCAATAATTGTTGCACACCTATATTTAACAAAGATTTTTTTTTGGAAAACCTGTGTTGTGTTTGCAATTGTTTGATATCCATGAGAGCAGATTATTTTTGTGAATTTTTTTGAAGAAAAGATCAGAAGGTTAAACAATAAAGACAGTGTTTCACAGCCTTACGCTTGCACTACCTGGAGCCAGCAGCGACTCTTGTCCCGCTGGAGTTGAAGGTGACGTGGTTTGCGTTGGTGGTGAAACGGGTGAGGATTCCATCAGGATCTCCGTCGGGGAACGTGTGGATCTGAACGGTGTTGTTGGAAACGGCTGTGACCAATTTCCCACCCTGTAAGAGGAAACAAATCAGAGTTACGACGAGTTAAATATTATCCAAGATGAGAGAATCAAATCGCAACGTTTTGGATTGTCCTTCAACACATCAACGAGGGGGCCAATACTTCTTAAAAAATAAATCAATTTTAAAGAGGGACAAAAACCCATTTTTTTATCTGACGTTTTCTTCCACATGTGCGCAAAGCAACTGTAATCAAACAGTGATTTAAAAGTCGGTTGTGAGCAAATTACCTCTATTTTTTTTTCCCCCTCGACCCCGCCCACTTGCTTTCTATTGGCTCACAAGACCTGGGTCAATTTTGTCCTTTCCCCTTCAGTGAATTTGGTCTGGGCATTGGTCTATTTTATCTTTAAAAATAATAATAATAATAATAATAATAATAATAATAATAATAATAAATAAATGTGCAGATATCAGACGTCTCTCATATCGCTAGAGCAACAAGGGTGGCTAAACCTTAAATTTTGGCACCTCTGCATTAATAAAAAAGCTAGTTGATTTAAGTTTTGAAAAAGAGTACTGACATAACATTAACATTTACTGATAGTGACCGCTTTTTAAAAAAAAAAAAAAAAAAAGTACTTTCTAGGGCTGTGAATCTCCCTCTTTCAGACTAAACGGTACACGTTAGATGACATGATACGATAAGTTACAAGTCAATACGTCTGGAAACGCTCGGGAGGTTCATCTACTGCTTTCGAGCTCAGAAAAGTAATCTGTCTCTCACACACACGATCCCGTGGAGTGTTGCCAAATCTTCAACAATTTTGAACCCTTTTCGAGTCGAACCCGATCTTGGCTTGTAAATCGATGCTGTTGACTCGTTGGACCGATTTTCCGATTCATTTTCGTACAGACGAGCGTCACAAACCGACGACTTACTCTCAAAGCAACAGAGTAGGCCTTCTCGCCGACGTTTACGGATTTAGGATCGTCGTCATCTAGACTTTCCCATATGCGCACGTCTCCGTCGCTTCCACACGTAACGATGCACCTGCAAGTACAGCGACGCAAATACAGACCGCTCACTTACATACAATTTTTAAAGATCACAAAGGTTATGACTGGATTATAAGACAGACAGACAGATAAATTTAACCCCACAGACAGACTAAGAGAGAAAAAAAACAGGCAGCAAAAAAAAGAGAGACTGGAATAAATGGGCTGCAGGATTAAACTCCGCCCCCTTTTGTCTGTTTTTTTTTTTTTTTTTTTTGGGCAATCTACATCAAATTATTTGCTCAAAACAAATGTCTTAAGGAGGACTATTTTGTTGAACCAAACACAACAAAACCACTCATGTTTGTAATACAAACACACAGGGTGGTATGAAGAAGCAAGAAGTGAGGTTGGGGCTGATTTCCTTCTAACCCAGACTGTACTTTCATGCAGACTATCAGTGACAGACCTACACCATAAAGCATGCAGTTTGGGACGTTCTCTCGTTTTTAGCGTTACTCACTTGCCGTGCTCGTCAAAGCAGACGTCCGTGTGGCCCTCTGAGTGACCGTAGCGCATCGGCTTCCTCTCGCAAGGCATCGTAGGTCCTCCTGTAGCGACACATCCACCAAAAAAAAAAATTCTAATACGATGGCACATTTCAAAAATCACAAAACACTCTGGCTTTGCTTCATGGGACCGGAAGTCTGCGTCAGAACCACGGTTCTAAACAACCCCTGACAAGTGCATTATGGGTGTTCTGCATCCTGTAAGGCTACACTGTTTGGACACCAGTCCAATGCAGTGCATTGCAGGATTTCAGGAGCACACTGGATTTTCTACACCATACCCTCTTAAGGGAATTTTTCCAATTTGCCATTGTGTTTGGAAGCATATTGTAGAATACCTGCAGTGCGTTCCTGTCCAACTAATGTACCTTTAGATCCTAGTGAGAACCCATGGTACTAGTAAAAGGAAGTGCAATGACGTGCATGCACACAATGACTGGGGATGACTGCTATACAAGGCAATGGCTCAATACATATATAAAAAAAAAATCTTAATGCAAGGAAATAATATGAATATTAAAGCATAAATAACAGCAAACAAACAAAACAGCTCAGTGCAATGAAATTCTTAATGCTGTCGAATATGTTAGGCTTGTAGTGAGCTTAGAAAGTAAACTAGCTAAATAATTTAATAATTATGAACATGTTAATGTTACATTTGACGTTTCGGTGATAACAAAAAACGGATAAAAACAACAAACACTAACGTTAAGTTAAACAGTGAGCTGGTTTTATGGATAATTCCACCATGTTACCATTAAGCACACGCAAAACTACTACGGAATAATAACGACATAATTAAACATCTGGACGAACTAAAACCACAATGTTGTTGTTATTATTATTATTATTTTTATTATTATTATTATTATTATTATTATTATTATTTTCTTGCACTCACCTCGTTATTGGCGGCAATTCTCTTAAACAGAGATTTCAACTCCTGTCTCCCGCGCCGAAATGATGACGTGTAAAGAAGGCGTGGATTTCCAAATATCTCAGTCTTCTATTGGTCAGAATATGTTGTTTGGCTCCACCCATTAAGTGTGTCATCTGTGATGCCGGAAGAAAATTCGAATAATATATATAATATATATACCTTTATTCAGCTATATATTTTACCTGTCCTTATTTTAAAAAAGCCTAAATATGTATGACTGATTATTACAAAAAAAAAAAAAAAAATACACATCCATGAGAGGAACGCGAGGTCGTCTGGATCAATCAGGTATCTCCATCTCATCCGGGTATTCCGGCTGCTCCTACTCTGGCTAGCAAGCTAATTAATAAAGATATCTAGTTTTCTAATTATTCTACTTTTTTTTTTTTTAATTATTTATAAAAGCATAAAATATTGTTAAAGAATTCAAAGGTTTACACAACCCGAACAAGCAAGCTTTATAGTTTTATAGCAAAATTTATCTACACGCTAATAATAGCGAGACACCGGAAGAGCGAGAGTTTATGGGATATGTAGTTTGTTTTTAAGTAGTGGTTGCACCGGAAGCAACGCAAAACAATTATAAATTGGGAATACATCATAAAACCAGTACATCGAAATATATTTAGTTTGTAAATAAGTAGATTAATTAATTAATTAATTAATTAATTAATAAGTTAAAATCAAATTCCTTTAGGCTAATAATAAGTATAATAACTTTTGTTTTTAGGCTGAAACCATGATTGAAATTATTCTTGCGATTTGCGAATTGTGTGTATTACGTGGGTACACATTTTCTATTTCCTGTAAAATACGTGTAAAATAATAAGGAATTGTTTTTTTTCCTTTTTAAAATTTTCTCCTTCCTCCCCAAAGAAGGTCTAATGGCTATATGTTTTGTGAAAAGGCTGTGTAGGCTATAAATCTAAAAATGCAGGTCATCTGACACTGAGCTGCTTTTTTTCATGGGGAAAGACAGACAGTTTGCTTCTGTTTTTTTTCTCTCTCCCAGGAGTAATTTGATATTCAAAGCAGGAAGCAGCAACAGACACAGCCTGATATAAGAGAGCAATGAAATTCAATAACAAACCACAGGGATGCAGAGGATGGTATGGCAGAAAAGAGTCTCTTAAGGGGAAAATCAATTTTCTGATATTCTACCAGACAATAATAAGGGTCTAAATGTGTGCATTCGCTCATGAACACACGCAGCCCACAATCTAGCGTCCCACTGATATTACAATTAAAGTAAAAGTAAAAGACAGTTTTAACTTTGCTTTGGGATCAATAACTTAAAACAGCATTTTTGCAGACTATAACTACAATTTACCTTAAAATATATAATTATTCAAATACATATCTACTTCAAAAATATTATTTTGTGCATTAATGTGTGAATCCATTTAACATCTCATGCCTGAAACATCATTTCCACAAGTCATCCATTATAGGTTGTGACAAATTCACATTTTAGCTCCACAACAGTCACCCCTCTGGAATATTTGAACTATTCTTAAGTCACATGTTTAACAGGAAGTTGCATCATCTGAATTTATCTATTTTTCTTCTTCCCATGTTCTCTGATTATTTAGTTTTTTCCTGTTTAAAGTTATATACAGTACTGCCAGATGCGGTCACTTTGAAAGTTGTGACACAAATTATAGATAAGTAAATTATTAGTAAAGTAAATGATTTATTAAAAATAATAATTTGGTGTACGTCTATACTACAAAAACTCAACCTTGTTGTTCATTTAAGAGCAAAATGCAGTAAAGCAAACACATGTAACATATTTTTAAAGGGTGAAATGTCTTTTCAGTGTTAAAAAAAAATCGTTTAATTTAAAGCTTTACAATAGAAGGGCTGAATTTCGCTTCAATATTGTAATCATACATTTAAGCAGCAACATCCCTTGTTACACCAGTCTCAAAAACGTATTAATAGACCAGTTAGACTAAGTTTCTTGTCATCAGTCCAAAGAAAAAAGGCACAAAAGTAGCTAAACTTTTACCCAGAAATATAAATCCTACAAGTATTCACATTCAAAATGACAGCAGTCCTACATGCCCCGCCCCCTTAGGAGGTCCTTTAAAAGAACAAATTGTTATTTCTAATAAGTTTAAATATCAACTCATTACACTGAATATGTTTTGATGGTTAAAAAAAAAAATTAAGACAAGTTTAGCTCTCTATAATAGTTTAAATAATTTACTTTTAGATAGACTAGGTTTTCACTTTACTAAGATTTTAGGACTAAGAGATTAGGATATTCTTTATTATATCGATAAACACAGCCTGACAATCAGCCATCATTGCATATGCATTTTCTTACATCGCTATCATAATGATAGTCATGATGATAATCCGATCGTAGGAACATTAATATTTAATAACCATGGGTTTTACAGATCAATGTTTATGTTTCCTGCAGAAGACATCTGAGAACCTGGTTTCTCAGATGAACATACATCAGGATTAAATACATTATAGCAGTCTACAGACAGTCTTTAGCTTAGTGTTTGTTGTCTTAAGGAGAACCTGTGAAATGGCACTCGTGAACAAGTGATTATAGTGGACTGGTGGAGAAAAATATCTACATACAGTATTAATACAGAGATTTATACATCACAATCCACTGAATCATCAGTTATCTTTTTTTTTTTTTACCATTTATCTCATGCACTCTTGAAAAAGTCTGAGCCTTTCAAAATGTTCAATCTAGCTTTCAGGTACAATTTTTTTTTTTTATTCTGTTGTTAAAGCCCTCTGATAGACCGCATGAGTCTACAGTCTGAGCTAGAAAGAAACCAGCAGCAGAATTTTTCTTACAATCACTGATGGTGCTGTTGCCCTTGGTTCCACAAAACTCCAAAATAATCCGCTTTAAAACACATGGGGTGTGTTTTATAGGAAATCCCCCCCCCTCGATGTGGATGTTATTTTCCTATTACAGCAGATCCTGAAGTGTTTTATTCCTTTTATACCGAAGCAATTTGAAAATAATAATCTTTTTTAATGTATTAATTAACATCCATCCATCCATCTTCTATACCGCTTATCCTACAGGGTCATGGGGAACCTGGAGTCTATCCCAGGGAGCATGGGACACAAGGCGGGGTTTCACCTTGGATGCCAATCCATCACAGGGTACAGTATTAATTAACATGTCATACTTTTTTTTTTTTTTTATCCTTTTATAGTTCAATTTAATGTTGTAGAACCTCCTGAAGACCTTGGCGGAAAACTTAAAGTTACACCTCTGATTGTTGCGAAAATTCAATACTCAAGACTCCTTCCAAATGCAAGAAAGTATGCCTGCAGTCCCACCATACGTAGCATTCGGGAGTTCTTAAAAATGGCCGATATTCTATTATGAACACCAGACATGAGTTCTAGTGTCTGGGACAAAAAAAAAGTAGGTGGAAAATGCTGATTAGCTGCTTCAGGTTAGGAATAAATAATAATTACTGACTTTGGGCCTCATGTAAAAGTCGTGTGTAAATGTTTTCATAGGTCAAACCGAACTTAAAGTTTTGGTAAGTCAGATTTAGTTCATACTCGTGCGTATGTTGCTAAATATAAATAAATATAAATAAATAAATGACAAATGGGTTTATGGCACGGCTACTTTACAGTACATTTAGTGACGCCCACAAAACTCCATATAAGGTAAAGCTCAGAGAGAGCTGAAAAATGACGACTAAACGGTAGAAGAGCTCTTCCTAAGTGCAGCGTTCACAAAATTGCCATACAGTACACTGACCCTGTATTCTTTTCTAGGGTGCGATTACTTTTGTCTTGGATCGAGTTCTTTCATGTCATTAATATGAAATGATCAAATTTCACAAAACGTCCACTAGATTTGTGTTTGTAATTGAAATACATAATACAATTCTACGATTTGAAGCTGATCATTATCAGTTTCCTTACATCTAAATTTACACAAACTCTCACGGGATATGAATGTTTCGGGGGTTTTTTGGGTTTTTTTCCCGAACGAATTGGCGTTTTCGTGAACACCACATTTCTTCGGTAAACGCTCCTGATAACGATATACGAACGATTTCGTTCATATCCAGTTTGATAAACGAGGCCCTTTGTGCGGATAAAAGCAGGATTGAGAAACCTCATTAAAAATGCATCATAATGGCTTTATAGTCTTTTATCTTCGATCCATACTTGATAGCAGCAATACAAAGAAAATATCACTCACGCACATTAACCTGGTCAGTATTTATAGGCAGTGTTTATTGAAAATTGTGAGCTGTTACACATTATTATTCGGCGACGGAGGGATTTAAGGTTATTGGTTAACAATATGGATCGCTTAAATGACAAGTGCTTTAAGGGCGATGACATAGTAGGCTATTATATGACAAAAACTGAGATGTCCAATTGCTTTTTTCCTACTGATCATCTCATCGTTTCCATCTGGCCATACATTATGATAAATACGATGTTAAAAAACGTTAGCATGGAGCAACTGCGGCTGTTCCGTCTCGTTATGAAGATCAGCAACAGAGTTCCGTTCATATACATAGTATACACAGAATATCAGACATCATACTTTACAACAACGTCCTCTCATATGAGGTATAAGTGCAAATCTGCTAAAAGGCAACGGGTAATTTTGAAAGGCTATAAATATAATTGACTATTGATTATAGATGGCCGAGCACATTTTGTTCAAATAAATAAATAAATAAACAAACAAATCTATGCTAAAACAAATCCCACATGGCTGTTTCAAGAAATGATATCACAATCATTGCACAATTACGCTCAGGTGTATGTCTGAGATCTTATTTGCACGTAACACAGTAGATACAGTCCGTAGAAACGTAAAGTGTGAGCCGTGGACCGTTTTATCTTTAATGCGATTGGGAAATTCACTGTTCAGTAATACGCAATGCAATCGTAAGGTCTTGTCCACATCCGTATGAATGCATTTCTAAAGTCCGTCTTCGTTTTTGAGCTTGCATCCACACTGAAGCATCGTTTCAAACACCGAACATTTTTGAAATATAAAGACATTTTCGCACTAGAGCGTGGATGGTGAAATATGGAGATGTTTGAAAAAATGTCGCCGTCTATCGATTTGTGATAGGCTCCAGATTGTCTGGGGATCGTCCAGCTCCATTACATACATGAGATAAAGCCAGTGTTGTTGGTGCTATTTTGTTGGTTTTGTTCACTCTTTTATAATTGAACTGATTTATGTACAGTATAAACACATTTCCTGCATTCCAACATTTTATAGATATATGGCTGGAAGCCTGGGAAAACATCAGATGGCAAACAGCCAAAAAAGACAACAAAACGAGGGGTTTTTCTGTCTGTAAAATACCATAGACGAGGCTTAGGACACTTCCCCTCCTCACCAGAAGAGCTATTATCACAAGCTCTAACTACTTTCTGTTATTTAAAGTATTTAAACAGCCCAAATTCTTTGCGAAGTCTTGCTATATCTAACATTCTGTAACCTCTGAGCCTTTTGTTACGTCTGACTGTCTTGTCGTGTTTGTATTGTTTTTTCCCCCCTTAGTTTATCCTTTGACTGTGTTTACTGTTGCTGATTGTTTTGACCTCTTGCCTGCCTTAACGTTTTTTGGATTTGGGTTACGATTTCACTTTGTCTGCCAGATAAGCCTTGTGGCACATGTACCCTAACTTTGAAACCTTTAAGAAAAGATAAATATAGTGTATTTCACGATTTGGAAATATTTTTTTATTTAGGCTACTTTCTAACCTTGATCAAAGATCAAGGTCATTCTGTCTAAAAAAATGTGTAAAAACGAAGTGTTGGGTTTTTTTTTTTTTTTAATTTTATTAATTTTTTTACACAGTCACGGTCAATGTCACGTTTTTTGATCAAGCTGAGTGATGTAGCAAAATGGACCTAAGCCTTATCACCTATATCACCTGTCCAAATGTCTGCTGTGGTCCGACTCCTCGGTCAGAATGAAATCATTTCATTTTTGCCGTTTAACCAGGCTTTAAAATGTTAGAACTTTTTGGTTCAGTTCAACTACATACTGTATATAGTAGGAAATGACAAAATTTCACCATGTTAAAGGTTTTCCCAGGTAGCTGTATTAGTGTGGACAATGTATTGCATCTGATAAAAACATGGAGCTTCTCAAACGATTGGACGAGTCCAGTTATCTCAGCTAACTACTACTAGAAATGTCAAAATAGATATTTTAAATGTACACATCTTAAATGTACGGGGATTAGAGCTTGGCTGGAATGGATGCATTGATGAAAGGTTCTAAAAACTCACCGTTTGATCCCAAGTCTCACCCTTTGTATCAGTGTTTTAATCTCACCTGGATACCGTCGATTTGCACCTAAGAACTGCTGCTGTAATCATAAAGACTGTCCTAAGACATACTTAGTACTGTTTGTTTTTACTCTTCTATTCCTGTATAGTGTATAGATTCATAATCCCACTAACACCAAAGAGGATGGGTTCCTTTTTTGAGTTCCTTCTTGTGTCATCGTCACAGTTGCCGATGGCTTTGGGATCGAAATCTACATCTGGATTTCTGTATAGCTGCTTTGTGACGATATCTATTGTAAGTGCTATACAAATAAAATTGACTGAAGGGATCCAGTTTACGTTTTTTCCCAGAAGACTCAGGATCTCTGTGTGCTTGTTCCTGGCCTTACGACTAGATCGTTCGAAATGACCTTCATCAGGAAGACATTTTCCATCCAGAGGCTTTCTACAGTTTTCTACCAATTTAGTCGGCGCCAGCTCCCATCACATTATCTCTCCTATCACACGACAGTTACCAGTTCAGCAGGATGAGAGACAGAATGTGTTTCCATCTCTTCTGTTCAAATTGCTGCTCGTGTCTCAAAACCGAAGGTGTATTGTACATCGAGTATCACGGCTGAAACGAGCAAATGATGTTCGAGGTCTGAAAAATGTCCTACAACTAAAGAGCACTACGGCTGTCTGAATGTGGGACAAGTTTTAAAATGGGTTTTAACATGAATTTATGCTTATTGAGAGCTTTAACCGTTGATTAACTCGCAGTGGTTCTGTGGTTCATTTACGCAAATCTATTTTGAGACTGTCCACAAGACTGAACATTCCATAAAATACGAAAGTACTTCAAATGCTAGTGTTTAAATTAAAAAAAAAAAAACACGTAAAAATGTAGCAGGTAAATAAACAAAATCTGCATACACACACTCAGGAATAAAGGTACCAATAAACGTCCTTGTTGCTGTGGTGATATGTACCTGTAGGGTGTGCATTTAAGGTACGTTAAGGTAAGGTATATTATGTACCTTAAAATGATCTTATATTCACTTTTTCAGGTAAAAGATACAAACTAGAGGTACAAAAACAACAACAAGAAGGAAAAGTACAGTTTAGTACCTTTATTTCTGAAATCAGAGGGACTTTTTTTTACTGTAAGAGACATTTTGTTTTAGTTGTCGTAATTCTTTTGTCAGGTATTTATTGTAGTTTTAATTTTAATTTTGTTACTACTATTATTACCCTGTTTTGTATAAATGAGCTAATAGAGGCCATCGTCTTCCTTCCTCCCAGAAAATCGGGGACGATAATGTCCTTTTCCGAGCTCAGACAGACGGCTGTAACGTTTCCATTTGAATTTGCGATCTTCTATTAAAAATAATCATAATTACACCACTCAGGAACCCACATTCTTTATGATTCTAACACAAGTCCGTTTGCTTGACTGTCTAGTCCGTCACACGTCACAAGCCCCGTCACATTTGAAGTGGTATTGCCTGAGGTAATCCCTGAGTGTGTGAGGCAGAGGCAAAGTCTCGATGCCCTGATACGTAGTGCAGCTACAGATTAATGCCCTGCACAGATGCTGCAGGGAAAACGGGAAGTTCCTGGGAAGGGGGCGAGACAGGAGCGGCTCGAAGAACAGGCACGTGGCTGGATCGCTGTAGTGCTTCAGCAGGCCCGTGATGCTCACGTCTCTGTACATGCAGGGGTCACGGCAGTCGAAGCTGAAGCGTTTACCGCTCTGCTCTATGCGGGCGTGCAGAGAGCGGCTGTAGCGCCTGAAGCTGACTGAGAACAGGTAGTCATCCTGGGCAGAGTCTCGGAGCAGGAAGGTGCCTTCAGGCTGGCCTTCTAGGAGCTGCTCGGCCTCAAAGCGGTTTAGGACGCCCCAATAACAAGGGTTGTTGTTGATTTGAAGAAGATCGGGAACTAAGATGTAGTCGGCATGGGCGCAACACTGGGGCGCTCCATGAATAAAGGACGTGTCCCAATCAGTCAAGCTAGAAGCACCATTAGAACTGACTTCCTCCCAGGAAATAAAAGTCGAAGGGGACGGAGACAACCCTCTGCTTTTGTGATCCTCTAGGACTAATGATGCGTTCTGATGTGCGCCATGCTTCTTGATAAGGTGCCAACACTGCGACAGTTCAGACTTCGGCGAGAAGGGACATTTGTCCTCCATGAGCTCGGATACGTGAATTTTGCGCTTGGACCACAGAAGCACCGAGAACGGTCTCGATGAGCCGCTCTGGTGATGATGGTGATGATGATGGTGGTGGTGATGATGATGGTGGCCACGGAGAGGCAGACATTGCCCCACCGCATCCTGGAACTTCTGTCTGAGAGATCGTCGAGACAGCGCTTTTCTGCACATGGAGTCGATGTCTCCGTCTCCGATAGCCGTGCAGCTGCACTTCCTCTCCCTCCGTCTCTGGGGACAGGAAGTTGAGCGGACGTTCTGCTCATCTGGCACATCTACATCCTCTCCTCCTCTTGCAGGGGCGTCATGGCGCGGACCACGCGAGCGCTTCTTAACGCTGCGGATGTAGCTGTCCACGCTCCAGCTACGCAGGTTTTTGGGACGCGCATCTGAGGGTCTGGATTTCTTCTCTGACATAATGTGGAGGGAGGATTCGCTTCACGTGCTGCACAGGATTAGAGGACAAAGTAAAATATACAGAGCGGTTTATAATTTATAGTTCAACACTGATATAATCGAGCTCAAGCTGTAAGCCACATTATTATTTACATAATAATAATAATAATAATAATAATAATTGTGGAGCAAGATATTTAAAAGCAGTTACTCAGATTTCAAAAACAAAATAAAAAAATAAAGAATATGCTTATTTCCTCAAGAGAAATGTGCTATGAAAAACTCAAAATAACTTTAATAAACATATATTCACGTTCCCTTTTTTTTTTTTTTTTAAACAAAGAATTGCATATTAACGCACAGTAAATAAATAAGCATGCCAGGGGTTTGTTTAATCAGACAATTAGCCATTAAATTTCATTCTTTTTATTTATTTATTATTATTTTTATTTTTTTTTTTTTTACAAATGATTTAACACTTGAAATAAACTATCAATGCATTTAATAAATTCTTCTGCCATTTGACCCTCTGTTTCCCAGTTTACTTCACAAGTGAAAAAAAAAAAGACAAAGATTATTAACATAAAAGCAGAAAACAAATGCAGCAATAATATAAATAGCAACATTAAATGTCCCTAAAATAATTTTAAAAAAAGGAAAGAAAAAAGGCTTACCTTCAAACTCAACAACAGAGTCTAAAATGTAAGATGTTAATATTTATTCCTCAGGCAGTGAATCGACCCATGGCGTTAGGCGAATCTGTGTGAGTGCGTGTGAGTGTGTGTGAGCGGTGAGCGGCGCACTGAGAGTGTAATGAGCACAGAGAGAGCGCGCCTCTTGCCTTTAAAGCGCTCTCATCGAGCAATTCCTCAGAGACGCGCACCGACCCTTCGCTGAGAGCTCACGGCGTTAAAATAACACGCACAGCGAGGAATTAACAGCTAAAGCGTGGAACTACAGTCTACAAACTTTATGGGTCGAATTCTTGAATCTGGAGGTGTTTATTTATTTATTTATTTATTTTAATACCCGCAGCTCTGACAGTAGTTCCGGCTGCGAGGCGAATCACGGGTTTGTATTAATACGCTCGTTGTAATGCTTTATCGTTATTACAGTAACAACTTACACATGGACTTCATAAATGGATTTTTTTTTTTTTTTTAAAAACGTGAGTTGTTTTCTGAGATGACGTTTATGGAAGGAGTCTCCAGTGTCAGTGCTTTGTAACAGTCAAAGGTAAAACCGTAACTTTAAGTTTGTGCTTCGTGGTTCCTTGGTAAGATGACGAACTGCATTTTTTTGTCTTAAAAAAAATTAAGAAAACACTGAGGGAATGACTGTTTATAGCTGCTATAATTACGACTATAGGACTGACACAAGTCCAGTCTCGAGACGTTTTCTGTATTGACTTGGAACTTTGTACTCGTATTTGTACTTGGACTCGTCTTGGTTTTGCTCTCGAATTGGAAATTTGTAAAAATATTGTTCGTGTTGTCTTAAAGGATTTGCTTGGAAAGGGGCTTAATGATTTTTGGTCTGGATCTTGACTTAAGACATGGTCTTGACTTGATCTCGGCAAGTCCTGGTGTTGGACTTGTCCTGGATTTGACAACAGCCCAAGCTAAAATGCAAGTGACAACAGGAACTAATTTATTTCATGGATGTTCTACAACAATAAAGGGACAAAAAGTATTAAATGTATGGCATTATTTAAGAAAAATTAACACTTCAAGTTGTAGCTTAAAACTTAAAGTGTTTAATCAAGTCTTAACACCTTTTCTATTTATTAAAGCTGAATTAACTCTTACAGTGTTGAATTACTATATATATATTATATATATGTTCTATGTCTATAGGCAGTGGTAGACGTGTTAATTATATAACATATGTTAAGCTACATTTGTGGTATTTTTGACCTCCAGTTCGGCCTTGGCTAGCCACCAGTCCGTCTTATAATTAGTCGACAGCAGCAGCCGTTAATTTACCCAGGCAATCTTATTAGGGCGGAAACGGAAAGAGCTCTTAACCAGCATTGAGAGCTTGATTTATTGATTTTCTGATCGATATGAGTCTTCCTCGAAGCCGTACACATCCGGCCAGTCCTGCTCTGTCCTTCTGCTCGCCCATTAGCCGTCATGACCGTCGTCCAGGTCTCAGATGCCATTTCCAGTACCAAGCCTAAAAAAAAACCTTCTCAGTATCAGATATCAAAGGCTGAAGGACGGCGGCCTAAAAGGCCTCCAAGATCAATTCAATTCAACTCCTCAGGATTTAGGGGTAATTAGGTGATGTCATTTTCAAGCCCCCCCCCGCAATCACGTCTCATGTTTGACAACCTTCCTTATTGCGATTAAATATTAATGCAATTGTTTTGCACTAACACACACTTGGGCATCTCAAGAGGCTGAAGGTTAATGATGTCGTCCTCAGCTAAAAGAGGTTGTGTCAGTCCAGGTTGTCTAAATGTTTGTAGATATCAAATATTAATAAAAGATAAATCTGTATTTAAAATAATTCAATATACAAAGGTATGCAAATTGCTTACATATACTATTATGCATATATTCACAGAAGAGGTGTATCTGTATCTGTTTAGTGTTCCATATATCTGTATCTACACCATATAGGCAAAAAATTGTGGACCTGACCAGAACAGTGGGATTGAGGTCAGGGCTCTGTGCAAGAAACTCGAGTTCTTCCACACCAACCTTGGCAAATCATGTCTTCATGGAGCTCGTTTTGTGCACAACAGCATTGTTATGTTGGAACATGTTTAAGCCTCTTAGTTCCAGTGAAGGGAAATTGTAATGCTATAGCATACAACGGCATGCTATACAACTGTGTGCTTCTAACATTGTGGAAACAGTTTAGGGAAGAACCACATATGGGTGTGATGGTCAGGTGTCCACATACTTTTGGCCATGTAGTGCATATTGGAGAGTGTGTGATGGTTTAGATATGGAGTTTGCATGACAGTAGACTGGTAGTTAGAAGATTTGTTAGCTAGTGAGTTGCTCACTAAGGCAAAGGAATAGATGCATTGATGGATGGATGGATGGAAATTTTGGATGGATGGTTGGATAGATGGATGGATTAATGAATGGATCTTTGGATTGATGGATGGATGTACAGTTGGAAGGATGGATGGATGAAAAATGGATCGTTGAATGGATGGATGGAAAGATAGATGGAATAATGGATGGATGTTTGGTTCCAACAGACTGTTGGAAGGATGGATAGATGAATGGATGGACAGTTGGATCAATGGTTAGAAGGATGGATAGAAGAATAAACGGATGGACCAGGTCAGTATAAAAAAAGTCACATTTGAACTGCTCCTAAATCTAACGTACTCTAAAATCAATTTACTATCTCAGATAATGATATTTATTCAATTTCAATTGTCTCACATAATAAGATCCTGGATCCACCAATCCATACTTTATTACTTATTCATTTCCATGCTGACATATTATTCGACTTCCGGGAAGGGCAGAGTAGGACATCAGTGGGAGGTTTCAGTTTCAGTGTGATAGATCTTTTTCGCTTTAAAAAAAAAAAAAACAACAACTATATATTAATTTTTATTTCGTTTTAATACAATAATAAAGAAATAAATAAAGTTATTTATTTTGTATTTGTATTTGATCACCTTCTGAGGTGTTCATAAATTAACCATTTAGAATAAAATGCAAGCCTAGGCATGTATCTATATTGGAAAAAGATCATTTCTTGAGTGTTGCATATCAGACTACAGGGAGAACAAATCGTTTCTTGTCATTGTAAAGCGCATCCTCGTCTCTGATCTGCACATGAACCAGCTACGCCCAGGAAGTCACCGTAACTCTGTATGCCCATTAACATGGCACAGTTTATCTTCCTCGGTGGAGGAAATTGGGCCAAGGAGGTTTCACATATGCCAGCTATTACACCGCCATCGATCTAATGAACAGCAGAGCCTCCACTGGTATCATGAATATTTTATTCCACTGTGTAGTTAAACGGGAACATGACAACTGTACAAGGCCTCACCCTCTTTTTATGAGCAGTTCCCTTTGTGCTGAAGCTTTAACACCTCCCGAACGGCACGTTTATGGCATTTAATGAGGTTTAAGGCTCATTTAGGAAACCAACTTATAGACTATTCTCGTCTGTCATGTACTATAGATTATATATAATCAGCTGACTCAGTCTGTCTGGAAGATAATCTCACATGATCATCATTCATTCAGTTCTACTCAAGAATGGTGGCTCTTTCAGTGATGGAGAAAGGATAATCAAATTAGCAGGAGGTCTCTGGCTCTGTAGATCCCACCACGTGTCCTCATTGATCCGGATCTGTGGATGCAGAGCTGCCAGAACTGCTGTAGGTGATTAAGGCGGTGTTATGAGTCAGTATAATCACATTGTGGGCGCATCTTCAAAGCTTAGAATTAGTTACTGGGAAGTCTGCAGAGCTAACCACAAAGCAGACAATCCTAGAATTTATTTTGCCTGTTAGCTAATGTTTAATTACACATAGCATATTGGCAACAAAAAAAAATAAAACTAGCTAATTTAACAAGCTCATTTACAAAACCTAACTAGCTAGCTAATTTAATAGACTAATTTACAAAACTTAACTAGCTAAAAAACATACTTCTTTAGATTTGATTGTGAATTTATCTTTAGTATAGTTATTAAGTTCTTCCATCCCTGATTAACCCAACGATATTGATATTGCCATTTCTATATGTAAAGATAAGGCTTATTTAACCAATAAAGTGTCAAACGAAATGATTAATATACTAATTGCACATAGTACATAGTTTAATTACACATAGTATATTAGCAAAAAAAAGAATGAAAACAAAACTTAGCTAGCTAGCTATTTTAACAAACTAATTTACAAAACTTAATTTTTGTAATAATTGTAATTATTCGTAACTGTAATTATTACTGTAATAATCTTTCTAATAATTTAACAGGTCAATTTACAAAACTTCAAAACTGGCTAGATATTTTAACAAACTAATTTGCAAAACATTAATAGCTAGCTAATTTAACTAGCTAGTTTATATAACTAGCTATTTATCCAAATTTAAAGTTAATGTAACTCAGCATACTTCTAAGATTTGATTAGTATTTTAATATAGTAATAAAGTACAATGCATTAAGTATTTCCCCCCCATCTGATTAACCCATTGATAAGATATTGCAATTTTTATATGCAAGGTAAAGCACATTTAACTAATAAACAACTAAAGTGTTGAAAAATTATCTACATGGTGATTTTAACCAGTGGAAGTCATAGAAGTTGGTTATGTGATCTACACCTTTGGCTAAAACAGATAGTCATAAATATTGGTTCACACAAAATTAAGTTTGTTTGTATTTACTGCAAATTTAAGGTTTCTAACATTTTCTAGACAATGCAACGCAGATTTTTAATACTAAGACTCCATGGTACAAAAAATATGAATTTGGATTATGGTGTTCGTGTTAGTTTTGCACAGAAACAAGCAACAGAAGACAATCCATCCATCCATCCATCTTCTATACCGCTTAATCCTTTTTAGGGTCACGGGGAAACCTGGAGCCTATCTCAGGAAGCATCACCAATTGGCACAAGGCCAATCAGCCTACCATGCATGTCTTTGGACTGGGGAAGGAAACCCCAGCAGCACGGGGAGAACATGCAAACGCCGCACACACAGGGCCACGGTGGGAATCGAGCCCCGACCCTGGAGGTGTGAGGCGAACATGCTAACCACTAAGCCACCGTGCGCCCAACAGAAGACGATCTTATCAGTTTATCTGAAAATACAAGCATGCAAACCACACCACCCAGTACTTCAGTGATGTCACACGGACATGCTGATGTGGTTTAGTGTGATTTACTGTCAACTTTAAACATATCAGGGTGTAGCTGAACACTGAACACAGATGAAATTTAGAGGGACGGCCAAATTGGACAGCCACAATCATGTTTTCCCCCTTCAGTGCGATATGGTATCATTGCTCCCTCAGGCCCCAGGAAGCTGGAAGTGATGCGGATGATGATGTAGTTCCTCTAGCGCAGGGGTTCTCAAACCTTTTGCAGCCAGGGACCCCTTTAACTATAAAGAACCTATTCAGTACAGATTTATTTATTTATTTATTTATTACATATTTACGAACGTTATTTAAATGTGTATGGTAAAATTTCATCTACTCGTTAGAGCCATAGAGAACTTTCCACAAAGCAAACACACTAGAGTCTAGGTTGACGTTCTTTTTAGTCTTACTTGTATTTGAGTTACTGAGGTTTTTTTCATCTTTTGCAAGGATGCAAGGCATCTTATTCTAATAGGTTAGTGTTTTCTATAGTAACTACTTCCACAGGGACTTGTATGGGTAATTATAGTGACGTTTCTGTGAGAAGACATTTATTTAAAATTTTTGGAAGGAGTCTCAACAGTCCGAGGTAAAGCGGTAAGTATTATGTTTTCCTTTCAGAAAGGGGAAAGTCTTTAAGACAGAAGAGTTTACCGTTTTGTTACGGGTTTGTCTTATTAACTTTAAAAGAGAGGGGAATAAAAGAGATGCTGGTCAGAGAACGGCTGTTTACTTTATAGGCCTAGTTGTTATAACGTAAGTGATAACAGGAACTAATTGCTTCTCAGATGTTCCACAACATTAAATGTCACGAAGACAGAAAGAAATGTCTGACATGTCGTTAAGTAATAAATAAAAATGGTAAGTGTTAGCAAATTGTTGTTATATAAAAGGGAAAAAAAAAACCACTGTTCTAATAAAGTAATTTCTGATATTTTCTCTAGTTTACTAAATAATTAATCATAAACATTCCATGGTTCACGTATAGTTATTTTTTGGTTCAATTTAAAAGAATTATACAGTAAATATAGCAAAACATGAACATACAGTGTTCAAAAACTTATATAAAAGCCCATGTTCCTTTTTTAAGACTTTACCATTGTTCCTATGAAGGCAACAGAAAACTGCGGATGTGGTACGACTAGACATGCAGATACAGTTTCAGAGTCTGGCCATTAGGAGCAGACCCGCTGCGTCTTCTCGAGTTATATCTTCCACTCAATGCAACGATCTGTACCGGAGTCATGTGAACTACTATATCAGCTTTCTGACAGGCAGGTTTTTTTCCTTCGCTGTGAGCTGAGGCATTTCCCGGTTCATTCGATACCTGCTGTCTGTTGGCCTGCAGCACCGGTAACTGAAGATGAATTATGGAATAACTGTTATTTCCATGTGTCCTATTGCTAGTTTTTATGTCCTGAGCTTTTAACTTCTCCGGAACCGTTCTTCCGTTTCCTCTTTTAAAGCTGAAAGCGAAGCTGAAAACGTTCCTGTTCCTTTCGACACTTTCACCTTTCTTAATTTTTTTTTTTTTTTGTATATTTGTTAGACTTGGGTTGTGATCCTAACCTAAGACCCAGTTTACACTTGGTCATTTCATGTGTCTTGCATCTGCATAGTATCCTGATAGCATTTTAACCACTTGCATTTAGGCAAATGTGTCCTCAGACAGTCTCAAATATTATTCTTGAATGACAGTTTTTCATACCAAAAGTCCAAAAGTTTGCATACAGTACACCTAGGCTAAAGATAATCAAACTTCATGGTACCATATATTTATTTTAGCAATTATGGCATCTACTGGCATCTACATCTATTTTTTTTTTTTTTTTTTTTGCATCAGAGGTCATTTTAAAACAATCATCCATCCATCTCCTATACCGCATAATCCTTTTAAGGGTTACCGGGTAACCTGGAGCCTATCCCAGGAAGCATCGGGCACAAGGCGGGGTACACCTTGGACAGGGTGCCAATCCATCGCAGGGCACACGATCACACACACATTCATACACTACGGACACTTTGGACACGCCAATCAGCCTACCATGCATGTCTTTGGACTGGAGGAGGAAACCGGAGTACCCGGAGGAAACCCCCGCAGCACGGGGAGAACATGCAAACTCCGCACACACAGGTCCACGGTGGGACTAGAACTCCCGACCCTGGAGGTGTGAGGCGAACGTACTAACCAAACAATTAGCCGATTATTAAAAACAATCAAATAGAGACAAATTTATTTCAGCTTTAATTCACCATATCAGAATTCCAATGGGTCAAACGTTTACATACACAAATTTGACTGTCTATCCCACAAATTGATTGTAATGACTTATTGAAACTTCTGATTGGCCAGTTGTCATAGTAATTAGGAGTTAACTAGGAGAACCTGTGGCTGTATTTACAGGCCAGTGCCTTTTTGCCTTTCAAAGGCAAAGGCAAATTGCCCTTGGAAGGCAAATCTTAGGAAGTTCTGTGCTCCAAGGAAATTGGAAGCTCTATATAAAAGTCCATGGATATGAACCAACCCTGTTACTTTCACCTGCAGCATATAAAAAGAGAGGGTCTTCTATCTAGAAGATCTGCAGGTATCGTCAACATTTTAAATGCCACTTCAAATGTAATTCATGATCAAATTTGTAAATGATCATATGTCACATATATAAAAACCTCCAGGTATTTAGGAAATACAATCCAATGCGTGCAATACAAAGCCTTGATATCTTTGTTGTGCTCTGACGTGTCGCCTCAAACACTGAAGAAGAACTCGGAAAGAAGAGATCTATACAGTACAGTGTCTTGCATAAGTATTCACCCCCTTGATGGATTTAATTGGGATTATATCTCATGAATCTACACAAAATAGCCCATTAGCTATGCTATACTGAGTCAGGCAGGAATAATTAAATATTAAAAGTTGTGATTGCATAAGTATTCCCCCCCCCGCTTTATATTATCTGGAAGTCAACGTATTTGAGGGGTTTCACAACAACAGGGATAAATTCTTGTGCAATCCGATACATGGGGCCAATCAAAGCCATGTGTAGAACAAAATGGAGATGTATTGAGGAAAAGGAAACTCCACCCATATCAGCATTATGCAAACAATAATAATAAACGGACTCCTAGCAGACATGAGAAGGAAATTGGCAAGACATTCTGCAGGTTTAGTGCTGCGGCTCTCATAAATACCTACACAACATTTCCACGAAGCTGAATAAGTGACTATCCTAATCTTACACCCGGATGACGTGTAACCGCATGTACATACAGCTGGTTTATACCCAGGTTTAATAAAAGCCTGTTGACGGCCCGGCCCCGCCCCCCTGGCGCCTGTGTGCCACGTCATCGCCCATCGCCCAGAGTGACGGAGGCGGAAGTGCGGCGCGCCGGAGCTCCACTCACTCACTGACTGCATCTGAATACACTTCACTTTTACAACATTTTGGGTTTTTAAACCAAACCTCGCTTCTGACCGACGGATGTTTGAGTAAGTAACCGTCTGAATGACATTATTACATTAGTGAAATGAATGCAGAACAGACACAGGGGATGGGTAACATGTTAGATACTTCATTCATGTTGTTATACATGACAGAAAGCTGAAGTATTTGGTATTTTATTTCACCTTTATCAACTACATTTCCCATAATTTGGTTATATGATATAGATATGGTTCTCATAGATAGATAGATAATTAGATAGACAGACAGATTGCCCATTAGTTTGGTTAACAGTTCTAGATTGTTGAAGCTGTTTCACTGAGAAATCCTCTGCTGTAGGCTTTTACGTAGAACCTTTCTTATGAGGATAGATAGATAGATAGATAGATAGATAGATAGAGTGACTACTAGGATGGTTAACAGTTCTAGCTTTTTAAAGAAATTCTACAAAGAACCTTTAAAAATAAAAACAAAAACAACTAAACCCCTGATAAAGCCTCTTTTTATACTGACTATTAGTGTGGTTAACATTCCAGCTTTTCTAACAATGAAATTCTCTGTTTTAGGCTTTTACAGAGAACCTTTAAAGGTTCCCCTGTAGATACAAGTCAAAGATCCTTTTAGGTTGTAAGAGAGAAGCTCTTTTTTCCTGTCAGTATATAGTTAGACAGACAGATAGGATGGTTAACAGTTTGAGCTTTCTGAAGAGCTCTTGAGACCTTTTCTAGAAAGGATCTTCTCACTTGTAGGCCTGTACATAGAACCCTTAAAGTCCGCATGAAATCAACTTCACGGGGACTTTCCCCCAGGAGGTAAAAATGTAGGAATTCTTCAGAGTGTTAGAAGATGCTTGAATTTAGTTAAAAGTTCCCAACTCATCAGATAGTTATATTCACTTCTAATCTCCACGTTGTCCGCTTTTACATACTTTGCCATAGTTTTATCTGCATGACTTATTGGCATTCACCCATTCACCTGTTCACCTTCCACACACAAGAGCTTTATCCTGGTCAGGGTGACGGTGGATCCGGATCCTATCCTGGAAACACCTGGACATGACGTAGGAACACACACACCATCGCAGGGCACTAAGAACGCACGCCTAGTTATGCCGAAATAAACTGGTGCTTCTGAAATCTGACCCTTCATGCGTCTACATTCGTTTACACACCCAGCAAACTGGTTCATGAACCTGAAATGCATAAGTCATAAATTTCAGTCAAACAATTATTAAAGAGAATGCTCATGATTTCCATTTGTTTGGGCATAAAGATTATATATCTGACATCTGTACAGAGTTGGATTCTCATGCAGCGTGAGGAGTTGTTTGATCAGGAAGTATTTGAGGATCATAGTACGCCGAACAGACCCGCCTCTGTGCGCCAGAACACGCTGCATGACTCATGTAATATTTGTGGGTGTATAAGGAATAATCCAAGTCAGTGTTTCCCTGCCTAGTCCTCAGGGACTTCTAGAGAAGGTTCACATGTTTGCACGTCGACATGTCGGAGTCCCGTTACAGCAGTCTTTCGTAGTCTTAGTCTTTCTAACCCTTGTTAGAAACGTTGCTATCTAAATGGTAAATGGCGCACTATGTATAGCGCTTTTATCCAAAGCACTTTACACTGTGTCTCATTCACACACACACACACTCACACACCAATGGTAGCAGAGCTGCCATGCAAGGCGCTAACTTGCCATCGGGAGCAACTTGGGGTTCAGTGTCTTACCCAAGGACACTTCGGCATGTGGAGTCACGTGGGCCGGGAATCGAACCACTAAACCTATGATTAGTGGACAACCCGCTCTACCACCTGATCCACAGCCGCCCCTATCTCTTATGCGTTATTACCTTACGTTAGCTACGTCTTTTCTTTTTTTTTTTTTTTTTTAGCAGTCATTAGGTTTATGGACAACCAAAACATCACAGGAGCACACAAAGCTTTTACTTGCTTTTTTTTTTTTTTTAATTCATACCTTGTCCACTCCGGTTACTGTAGTGTAGTTTTTTTTTTTTATAGTTGTGATACCTCATGGTTTGAGCTCCACCCACTCCTGACGTATTTCTAATTTCTAAATTCAGAGCCTGTGTTATGTTGCTGGACGAGACGCCACTGTTTGACCCCTGTCTGCTCCAGGAGCTGGATTGGAGTAGCAGCAAGGTGTCTTTCTCGCCCCCCATCTCGCCCCTGGAGCCCGGAGACGGCCTCGTCCTCCGTCCTCTCCGCCCTGCCGACTTAGACAGAGGTACGCACTGCACTTACTCATCTTTCACTCCGTCTTCTTTCCATAGACGTACATCCGTCTAATGCAAGGGGTTTCTGTTCTGTCACGTTGCAGGACTGTATAAGGTGCTGTCGCAGCTCACAGTGGCAGGAGACGTCACAAAGGAGCAGTTCAGAGGTACTGATGCTCGTTTAATAGCCAGCGATAGACACCATTTCCTCGTTTGACGCGTTTTCACTACACATTCATTTGAATGTTATATTTGTAAACTGACTGAGTGGCAGGTGTTAGAAAGATAAATGTACTGTTGCAGTGCATTGTGGGTAATACACAGTTAGAATGCTCTACCTTCACAGCGAATTTTGAGCACATGAAGAAAACGGGCGACTATTACGTCATCGTGGTCGAGGACACGAACGTGGGACAAATTGTTGCCACGGCGATGCTCATTGTGGAACACAAGTTCATCCATGCGTGTGCAAAGGTACAGCACGCTTTCTACCATTTCTAACATACGTGTGTGTGTGTCTGGGGGCGGGGGCAACCCATATATATTGATTTAATTTGGGAGGGAGGGAGAGAGAGAGAGGGATGGATGGATGGATGGATAGACAGACAGTTGTAAGGATGGATGGATGAATGGATAGACAAATGGAAGGACAGATGGAAGGATGGATGGATAGACAGATGGAAGGATGGATGGATGAACAGAGACAGTTGGATGGATGGATGAACAGAGACAGTTGTAAGGATGGATGGATGAATGGATAGACAGATGGAAGGATGGATGGATAGACAGATGGAAGGATGGATGGATGAACAGAGACAGTTGGATGGATGGATGGATGAACAGAGACAGTTGGATGGATGAATGGATAGACAGATGGAAGGATGAACGGATAGACAGATGGAAGGATGGATGGATGAACAGAGACAGTTGTAAGGATGGATGGATGAATGGATAGACAGATGGAAGGATGGATGGATGAACAGAGACAGTTGGATGGATGGATGAA
>JANDJT010000228.1:1746605-1758652 GCA_024331685.1 Stegophilus panzeri | reverse complement strand
ACACCCCCTTCATTAACAATGACAGGCACAGAGGCCACACCCCCTTCATTAACAATGACAGGCACAGAGGCCACACCTCCTTCATTAACAATGACAGGCACAGAGGCCACACCTCCTTCATTAACAATGACAGGCACAGAGGCCACACCTCCATCACTGGGACTGAAACTTGTTTGTAATTGTTTTAGCTATTTTGTTATATGGTACAACAGCATTTTAACCTACTATACACATACACACACACACACACACACACACACACACAACAGCAATAACATTAAAGTACCTAAATTTGAGTGGGAAGTTAGGTTTGATGAAGTTGGCCTCAATGTCTTGTCGAACACACACTATGTGAGTTATCCCTTGCTTCTCCAGTATAGAGAGCTTTAAAAAAAAAAAAAAAAGACAATATATGACCTTTTATTTCAGAAACCTTGCAATATTATTATTATTATTATTATTATTATTATTATTATTGGGCTTGGTGGGATATTTTATTCAGAGTGAACAATCAAAACACTTGAAGTCAGGAAGAAAACAGTCCATGTCATGCATGTTTATAGAAAATTAATCAATGACGGGATGGTGTGATGAAGCGGATTACGTTCCTTATAACAGCATGCCCTGAAGTGATTTATTCCCCAAACGACTGCCATTTGAATTTATTAACGAATGACAAATTGTGCTTTTATGCGCTTCTAGTTACCCGCAACGCTGTGAACCATCAGAGACAAGTTCATTCCTGTCATCACCGACACTGGAGCAGCTTTGAGAGCATTAATGTAAACCTGCGATATGAATTAGAGCTGGAACTAGAGTACGTTTATTGTAAAATATCTCAACACCCTCTAACCAATCAGCTTTGAGCATCATCCCCAATTTTCCTGTCATGGATCATTTCAAGACCATTATTATTACCTTGCTCTTCATTGCAGCAGAGTAGGGCCCTAAGAAGAGTCCAGGGAGGATTTCCTAGAAACCATTGCATTGGGTTGTTTTAGTGACATCACCAATGTACGTACACACACACACACACATATACATATATATATTAGTCTATAACCAATAATAGCTTGAAATTAAGATATCCAAGCTTTTACACTGTCTATTATAATCACCTGCATCTCTCTTCGCATGGGATATGACCAGTCCTGTAACAAAAACAAACATACAGTGGAAATCTTTACCAATTTCAACTGCTATTATAATGCTTGTACTGAGGCATTGGCTAAATCCCGATCCACTCAGCACTCCCTATATAGGGACACTTCTTACAGTATGACACACACACCCTCGAGGTTCCCTAAATATCCAATAAGCAGGCGTTTGGGATTCGGCTAGCCGCTTCAGAGGCTAAGAAACGTGAATAAACAAACCTGTAACGACTCCATGAAGCACTTCAGTCACTTTTATTTCATGATATTACAAACTGTTGTTAAGACTTCATTCTCTTGCCATACAAGGGGAAAAAATATCTAATATATAAACTCTATTCCTTTCATAAACTACCATTAGCAAGCGAAGCTAGCATACCAGTTGGTCTTCCTTGCATACAGGAAGGGACGGAAACTGTATTTTATTCCCTTCGTCCATACTGCAGCTTTACTGAGGGCGTCCGAGATCCAGACCTCGTCTACAAGCTGATTAAAAACACGCCTGACGTTAAACTAACGTTAGCAGTTACGCTGGAGTTTATCTTGGAGCTCCGCACGCGTATCCGCCATGTTTGCTCCCCGATTAGGAACGGATCACGTGACGCACGGCCTAGGGAGCGTCTGACGTGTGCAGGTCTTCTTTTGAGAGTTTAAGTAGCGTCTGACGTGTGCAAGTCTTCTTTCGACAGTTTGGGGAGCGTCTGACGTGTGCAAGTCTTCTTTCGACAGTTTGGGGAGAGTCTGACGTGTGCAAGTCTTCTTTCGACAATTTAGGGAACGTCTGACGTGTGCTGGTCTTCCTTTGAAAGTTTAGGGAGCGTCTGACGTGTGCAGGTCTTCCTTTGAGAGTTTAGGGAGCGTCCGACATGTGCAGGTCTTCTTTTGACAGTTTAGGGAGCGTCTGACGTGTGCTGGTCTTCCTTTGGCATCTCCATAAAATCATGTGTGGCTCGCCAGAAAGAGAGAGGGAGAGGGAGGTAAAAAGAGGGAGAGATTATTAGGTATGGTTACTATCCCGTGATGGATAAGACTGTGTACTTTGCATAAAAGAAAGTCTATTCATGGTAAGCTTGAGGAAACAAAAATGTTTTCAGTCCCGAACACTAATTGGAAGGCTGTTCCATAACTGTGGGGCTTTGTACAAGAGAGCTCTTCCCCCTTCCCTAGCCTTCACTATTCCAGGTACATATGTGAATTTCTAATACATTTAAGCGAAAGTATGACTCGTACAGGCTTTGTGAACACCCAGCAGGTGGCGTCAGTCGTCCTCCTGCATTAACATGATGGAGAACCTCCTGGTTGCAAAAAGCAGGATATGGCTGCTTTCCTAATGTCACAGTTTCCCACAGAGGCACTCCAAATGCCCTGGAAATACACCCGATACACACAACATGGCTGTTGTTTTAGTGTTCAGTGAAAAAAGTATTTCCACCAACGAAGAGGTAGAAAAATTCTGTCAGCGCTCACCATACATCAGAATACTTATTAAAAACGCCGTCTGTCAGACTTTCTGGTGTCGTCCAGCGAACAGAGAGCAGGCCCTCTCCCCTCTTAATCTTAATCGCCCACATAATCGGATGTGGATACCAATAATCAAACAAAAAATATCTGTTGATCTTTAAAACACAGGGGTGACTCAGTCCTGCTAGTGCATTTATTACTTGGCACCCCTGGATATAGTATCTTTAAAGTAGTAAAAAGTGAGTATTACCTTGTAACTAATTATAGACCCCAACCCCCAAACAAGATATAAATATAACTATAATGCTTTATTGAAACTCATGCCTATTTATGCATAGTGAGTATATAAAATGCAAATTCTAAAGCATGATGAGACATAAACATTGCAAGCACAGGTTGGTGAACACCTGTGCTGATAATGTCATGTTACACAATGGACCATGGATTTATGAAATGATGGTCATTAATCATCATTTTCTGTAATATAAGAGTGACATGCAAAATTTCAAGCCCCCTGTTCTGTAATTTCATTGAACAAGACCCTTAGATTTCGTAGCAGTAAAGAGGATCATTGTTAACCAAACAGTTGACAAGCGTGCTATTATTTCTGAGTAGTCTGACATTTCCAACGTGAGTGGTGCATGTGTTGACGGTGCATAGTGAATACAATGCTAATGCATTTTTCTTACACGCGTGATGCAAATAAGCGCTCTTCACCAGAGCTCATTTCTTCTTTTTGCTGCTGATAAAACCAGCGAGAGTGTTTTTGCTCGTTTGCATTTTAGGTTATGTGTTATGTGTTTACTGCATGGTATGTGTCTATACGGGTGTATCCATTAAGCAGAGCAGCACCATCCAGTCTGGGTCTTTTTTAACGAAGTGTATATGGATTTCCACAAAGCCACAGCAACAGTTCCATGCTCGATGAATCAGACAGATATATCTGAAGATCCTGGTCTAACAGCAACATGAGATGATCTCATACTCAACGATTGTCTGATTAGACGACCTCATTGCTTTTTATATGAAGATCTTTCACAGTTAAGGATCCTGACAGGTTGAGGTCATATATCTTTAAAGTGCTGATCCCATATATATGCAGTAACGTAGAAGGACAGGAGTGTTTGTACTGGGATTTGGGACTTTAGATGTGATACAGATTTGAGAACAGCAATAAAACTTGTAGACCGCTCTCACTGGGTCAGTCATCCACAACTATGCGAAGCAGGTTTTATTTAGGGTGAGGTGGATTTATGCGAACAAAGAAAGTTTATTTTGGGAGACTCTCAGTGGAATTGGTGAGGCTCACGGAGAGCAGCTCGGTAGCTATTTCAAGTTGACACTAATAAGATTGAAGCAATGTCGAAAACAAATGTCAGTAAGACACATCTTCTTCGTCCATCATGGCCACGCTCTAATAAACACACTTTACTATTAGTTTCACTTCCTTCTGTATAAACGTAGACATGGAGGACAACAGACCAAGTTGCAGGTGAGACCA
Source organism: Stegophilus panzeri (assembly GCA_024331685.1). Classification (NCBI taxonomy): domain Eukaryota; kingdom Metazoa; phylum Chordata; class Actinopteri; order Siluriformes; family Trichomycteridae; genus Stegophilus; species Stegophilus panzeri. The sequence goes on along the minus strand of JANDJT010000228.1, from coordinate 1,754,536 downwards.
CCTCCACAGAGCTGACAATATTGGTCAGCTCAGTCTTCCACAAGGCATAGGATGTCTTGTTTTCAGAACATCACATGTTCATGATCATGTTCTACTTATAGCATGGAAAATTTGCACCTTTCCTGACCTGACAGTGTTGCTTGGAACCACTCAACCAACAGAATGCATATGTGTTGACAGGTACGTTTGTTAGCCCCTTGTGTTGCATTTTATTGTGTATAAGGGTTCCTCTGAAGATGTACATTTAAAACAGTATAACCACATATAGATATCTCCTCTGAAGGTTACACTCCAAGAATGAGCTTATATATAGTAAATATATATTGATTATTTATAGATGTTCTTCTGAGTGACAAGAAAAAGTGACAAAAAGGCATCAAGCGCAGGTGAGTAACGCAGGCTCATGTTGATGTTCAGTGTATATTCAGTCTCACAAAGGTCACAGAAACGCTGTCTGTCACCCTCTTCCTCGTCACGCTGTGCCTTTTCCCCACCCCTTCTGTTCTTCCTATAAACTTAATACCATGAACACAGACGCTGAACTGTTCTGTTCTGCTCTCTAGCTCAAGCTTGGAAGTGCTCACCTATCACTTCTACTCACCTTTGAACACCTTTCTCCACTTCTAACGGTAAGCAAACCTTCATTATCTCATTTGTACACTTCTTCTTGTACTTATCACTGCATAGGACACGGTAGGCACGTTTAAAAATGGATGACAAACAGACTGCTGATCTCTTACTGTAGATAGCTGAAATGAAATTTTGAGCTCTGCGTAAGTAACTGCACATTGGTGAGCTACGGGACACATCAGTAGTGAAAATCATCCTTTTATAAGAAAGCCTATAAAAAAACGAAAAGTCACAGAACGATAAGGAAAAACACACACGGACGCCACAACATATTTTGCATGTCGTAATAAACCGCCTCTGGTTAATTTGTCTTTATTCAAATGACTATACAGAACAAAGTCAGGCTTTGTAAATATAGCGAGGTTTCACTAGTCATTACTGTAAAATCTACGGGACTGTTCGAAAGAACGTGTACAGTTAGATTGTAATGTATCTAATGTAGTATAATATAAAAAATCCAAATGATCACAGCCAAAAGTATCGTAAGAAATCATCTTATAAACACTTAAAAATGTCATTCTCACATCCAAGGTCAACTGCTTAAACAGACTTCCACTTCCAACTCAAATCTATCAGAACTGACCGCGAAGGAATAAAACCTGATGATTTTTTCTATAACAGCACGTCCCAAAATGTTTTATTCCTCTTACACCTCAGCAACATTCCAACTCGAACAATTTTCATTCATTAAAGGATCTGACACTGTATTGTTATTGGCTTAGTGTTACGTTTCATGTTGAGGAACATCCGCGAGACAAGTCAGTTCCTGTTATCCCTTACATTGCGTTATAGCAGCTATAAACGGTCGTTCCCTCACCAGCCTTTCTTTTTCCCTTTCTTGAAGTTCAGAACTGAGAAAGCACAAAGTCATCTGTTTTGAAAACTTTCCATCGTTGGAAAATTCCGTACCGTTACAAAGCGCTGACGCTGGAGACTCCTCATGGAAAACTTCACCACATCAACATTCCCATTTGTGATGAAAGTGTTGATATGGTGGAGCGTCTGCCATACAAGTCCAATTTTATATCACACACATTTACATAAACCTGTGATTTGAACTTGAAAATGAATATGAATCAAAACCTTTTGAGCAAGGAATTTCTAGACTTCAGCAATGTTGGATTTTTGAAAGAACTTTAAGAAGGTAAACAAAGCTGGTGAACGCTGGATTAGATATTAAATATTAGATTCAGGGAATCTTCTGGAAGGAGCTCATGGATATAATATTCACACATTCGCACATTTCAGTTAAATCCGCAAGGATCGCAGCAAAGATTGTAAAAAACAAACAAACAAAGCTTTGCAGTAAAAAACCCATGTGGACGAGTTAGTTAGCTACCAATACAGTAGTATAATTAATATTGCTGTATATTAATCCAAACGGGACAGATAAGAGGAAAGCCAGTTGGCTTTACCATGTGTTCAGGTTGTTTACGTCTTTAAAGTTTGGATCTTTTATAGACTAATGCTGCCAATACGTAATGGAAGCTTCGATCCAAGTGTTTACCATCATGCAAACTTGTCTAAATGATCACACTAACCTCGCAAGACTTTGTTTTTCCTCAGTAATAACATTTGTACATAAGAAGTTTCATAATAGCAGAAATAAGTGTGTAAATTGAGAAATAAATCATGTTTAATACACAATTTCGCCTGCAAACGTTGGAAATCTGAAACCTGCCCCTGACCTGAGGTACATTTCAGCTTCAAAATGGCCGCTAGCACTGTTTTTAGCAATGCAATGTAGTGTTTTTTTTTTTTTTTTTTTTTTAAATAGCTAACAGTGTGTCATAAAGCGTCCACACATCCTGTACGTCTGTTTGAGATACTAAACTAAACTCAAAAAAGCCATTTGAGGTGGGTGTGTGATGATTGAGTCATGACCTTTTAACAAAACTTAAAAAATTTTTTAAAAAAGCTAACAAATTCTCTTACTTACTGTAGCAAAATTAGCCTAATAAGTAAAGTGAAAAACTAAGAACAAACATCAAACGGCAAACATGTTTTGACTGGAAAACGGTTGTACATTTATTTATTTATTTATTTATTTATTTATTTTTGACTGAACTACCTCTCTGAACATTTAAAGAAAGTGGCTATATGGAATTTACTGCATTTAAAGGAAAAATACAGCCTGAGCGCATTAACATCTGATCTAAAATGGCGTCCGTGAATAATGAATAATAATGAGTCGACATTTTTTTACAAGTAAACTTCCTTCATCGTCATGTAGGTCTATTTACATTGTAGTTAACAGTTTCAATGCCTTTTGACTCCCTGCCGATAGTGGTGCCAGTGGGATCACTTCATCTCGATGCAGCAGCACTTTAGTATTTCACCAAATCACAAATTTTTTAATTATAAACATATTTAATGTGCTTCAGGGTGGAGCTTTTCTTTAACATTGTGGTACTTTTTAACATGATCAACATGATGTAGGTTTTATTTTCTACTACCTCACGGCATAATCTCGTTTTACTATAAATACCCACAAGTATGACATCTTGTCATCACTTTGTGGTTTGAGCCTCCTTTCACACCTGCTCAGAATAGCTTGATCATCCTCTCTCTCTCTCTCTCTCTCTCTCTCTCTCTCTCTCTCTCTTTTCTGCTTTGATGAAAGACAGGAGTAAGCGCTAACAGCTGACAGTACCACGGCTCAGTCCCCCGGGCGGTCACTTCTTCTCCTGTCTCTCGTCCCTGATCCTCCGGCGCGATGGAGAGAGTTCAACACATCACCCGCTCGGCCATACGCAGGGCCTCCGTCATCGAAGTGAACCCGCAGACCAAACGCAACCTGCAGGAGCTCTTCATCAACTTCTCGCTCATCCTCATCTGCCTGCTCCTCATCTACATCATTGTCCTGCTGTTGTGAAGATGGAGGACGAGCGTGGCTGACGGAACCCGTGGCCTGGGCGGAGAGTGGGACAAGAACAGGACTTTCCTCACATTATTGCTGGCTTTTATTACATGGTGTGATCATATTTATAATTTAGATATTTTTCTAGATATTTTCATTTCTTATCACTACCACTACCATATATAACGATATTTACTGTACACCAGCCTACATGTGTCACTCAATCAGAGGTCCGTATGATTATATTTCATAAATTCACATTATTATCCAAGAAAGGGAATCAGGAAATGAAATTCCATATGAAGATATTTAACATGCATGCTGTCTTAGAAGTAATAGGGCCAAGTAGCCTACAGTAAATAAAATTAAAGGGGCAGTTTGTAATTTTTAAATGCTTTTCTAAATATATACCAATTACATCATATCGAAGACTCCTGCAATATTCAACATTCACAATTTTTGCTATGCAATGGATCTTACTCATTTATTTGTTTCTAGTTTCTGTTTACGTTTTTCTGGCACCGGAAATTTCCACTAACCTCTCCAAAGAGCTGCTTAAAATACAACTCATGAGGCACGTGTGCAGCCAGAGAGAGGGCGAGGAGAAAGACAAGGCTGGTCAATGTTTTAATCACGCTTGCAATCTCTTCTCAACCAGCAGAGGGCGCTAAATGTTACAAACAATTTTGACAATTTGAACACACAAAATCAAACATTTTGGCTTCCCAAAACAATGTGTCCTGTTTTACTTTCGTTTCCTACTTTGTAAATAAAGTATGTGCAAATAATAAATTCACAATTAACATAATTAATTATGCATAATTATTATAAATAATTAATAATTCAATATTTCCCAAGATTGGCTCTGGATCCACCGCAACCCTGACCAGGGAGTTTGAAGCGGATTATTTTCCTATAAAACCATTGTCCGGAGCGTTTTATTCCTCTTATGCCACAGCAACAAGCCAACAATTACATTTTTACATTTATTAACGAATGACGCTCTGTATTTTTTTTTTTATTATCCATTTATAGCTACATTTTAAGCAGTGTATGATAGTTCCTCTTATCACTTATGTTATAGCAGCCAGAAAAATAGTATACTATTTTAAGCTTCTTTCTAAAATAAATGCCTCAACTGCATTTAATTATGTATAAATAGACAATTTAAAATGTTATTATTAACATGACTAACTGAAAGTTTACAAATACAGGCCATATTACACCATAATTATGAATATCATTTAATGCATTAAATACAGATCCACACTTATTTCCCATTAACAATATTTATATAGACTTTTGAATTTGAAGATACAAACATCGTTTTATAATTGATGATTTATTGTTCGTAACAAGACAATATAATACAAATATAAACAATTAATTGTGCAATTAATTGTAAATGAATGTTCAGAACTGGCAAGACAGTGTTATTCCAACAGTTTCGGTCCTTCAAGAAGAGATTATCTGATTTGTGCATACAGTATGACTAAATCGGATATACCGCTCCTCTCATATTGCATTAATGCCCAAGTCAAAGGTATTATATTATTATTATTATTATTATTATTATTATTATTATTATTGAAATAAAAACAGGAAATGAAATTCACAGTGAAGTGCATAACACAGACTAATGGACGATTAAAAAGTGCTGTTTCACATGCTCTTCAGGTGGAACGTGTCAGAACGAGAAGTATTGAGATGAGAGTTCCTGCGGCTCTTCTGGTGTTACTGTCGTATCGTCGCTCTCACGAGGGCTGCCGGAAAAACAGAACACACTGGGGTTAAACAGGAAACATTAGATGACAGAATTGAACAATTTAACCCAAAGCATAAACCTGAGTGGTGCAACAGAAAAGCGTTCACCCGATCATCAGACCATCGCAGGTTCGAATCTCGACAATGCCACCGGGGACCTAGAGAGAAAATTAGCCGTACTCTCAGTCTGGGATGGCATACTCGCTCTTCACGGTCAATTACAGCCACATTAGACTACTGTGGAAGACTGTGAGCTTGTGTATGTGGAAGAGGGTAGATAGCGCATTCCTCCAAGCATTCTGTGACTCGAGTGTCTCAGAGGAAGCATGTGATATCCTTCAGAGGTGGCTAATGGGTGGAAAATTGGCAGGAAATTGTAGACAGAATATGGGAGATAGAGAGAGAGAGAGAGGAGCTCATACATACATTCATAAGGTCTATTCAGACTGGATTCCTTTTAGATTTGGAGGTGGGGTAATATCTCTGGGATTTTAGTGTCATCTGAATCTATTACATCAGTACTACATACTTCATATCCACGCTTCTGGAAATGCCATATTTTACACCATACTGTAGTTCTCCCTTCATGAGGTGAAATACTGCTCCATTGGGTTAGGATCTGGTGACTGACTTGTCCAGTCTAAAACCTTTGCTGAGTCGGTAGTGTGTTTCGAATCATTGTCTTTCTGCATGATGAAGTTCCTCTTGATTAATTTGGATGCATTTCTCTGTAAATTGGTTTCTGTAAACTTCTGAATTCCTTCTGCTGCTACCATCATGAGTTCCATCATCAATTAGTGAGAATGTTCCAGAAGCAGCCATGCAAGCCCAAGCCATGACACTACCTCCACCATGTTTCACAGATGAACTTGTATGTTTTAGATCATGAGCAGGTCCTTTCTTTCTACACACTTTGGCCTTTCTATCACTTTGGTAGAGGTTAATTTTGGTTCCAGAACTTTTGCGGCTCATTTCTGTATTTCTTTGCGAATTCCAATCCGGCTTTCCGATTGTTACTGCTGATGAGAGGTTTCCATCTCCTGTTACAGCCTCTATATTTCTGCTCTCGAAGTCTTCTTCGAACGCTGCATTGTGAGACCTTCACCCTGCCCTGTGGAGATTGTTGGTGATGTCACTGACTGTTGTTGTGGGATTTTACTTCACAGCTCTCACAATGTATCTGTCATCAGCTGTTGTCGTTTTCCTTGGCCGACCCGTTCGGAGTCTGTTGCTCAGTACATCGGTGGTTTCTTTCTTTTTCAGGAAACTCCAAATTGTTGTATTATCTACGCCCAATGTTTGTGCAATGCCTCGGATTGATTTTCCCTCTTATCTCAGCTTCAAAATGGCTTGCTTTTCTCCCATAGACATCTCTCATGTTGGCTTATCCTTTTTTAACAACAAATGCAGTCTTCGCAGGTGAACAGAGCTATTTATTGTTTAAACAATCAATCTAACAGGGCACACCTGGGTAACAAGAAACACCTCTCAGTCGCATGTTCCGATATTTTTGCTCACCTAAAAATCGGGTGGTCTGATACAAAATGTGCTATTTTCTATGTCATTTAACACATCTACATATAAATACCAGAAAATAAAAGCTGAAATTCTAAACTCTCATCTCATATTCATATCGTCTTTTGATCCCAAACCCTTCAGTTTGAATCTTCAGTCTACAACAAAAACAAATGAACCGGCCTTACTGTTCCAATAGTGTATGTTATTGAGTTCCTAGCACAGATATAACCTACGTACATGTTATGGTCATGTGACCTAATAATGATCACGCAGCTACACACCCCAAAATAACCGCTGATAATGAAAGTCAAAACAATGAGTTCTGCAGAGAAAGGGCACAGTGACAGTGGAAAAGATTTTAAAAAGATTTTTGCTCCATTCTGTCTAAATTTAGTCATTCCCACCCCCTAGCAAGCGCTCCTGTATTGTACACTAGCTACCAACTGCTACTCGTGCTGCATCACTGGGGCAGCTGAACACACTGAGAGGAAACAGCTAACAACCCTCGTCCAGATACATGAGCTCACAGACACGCACTATGTGTTATCGTTGATCTGATTGACAGTGGAGAGACTAATGCCATCCTTTCCACCCACAGAGCATGGCTGATTTTGCTGTCCTGGAGGACATAAAGGACAGTTATGCTGATATTGGACATATACATGTGTTTCTAATATTCACGTGGACGCAATAATAAGTTGTTGGATCTAGAAAATATAATTAAACCATACCTTGGTTTAATACCAGGAACTTTCTTTCCAGTGTAAATATTGAAGCAACTCTTAAAATTAAGTCTGAATACGGTCCTATAATAGCAAACCGCCCACCAACTTTACACGTTTAGCAAAACCTCCTTTTAAAAATGAAGGCAAAAACACCAAAGACATTAAAGAAAGATGATAAGAAACAGACACACACACACACACACACTGGTGTTGCTATGCATCACATCCACATAATGAAACATGCAAATCCTACAAAAAAACAAAAAAACAATGGACACAAGAAAAGGAGGACGTCCACACTACGGCATGCTCGCTTTTCCATTCCAATGCCATTTTTATTTACGATCACAAAGTGTATGTGTGTGTGTGTGTATATATATATATATATATATATATATATATATATATATATATATACACACACACACACACAC
>JANDJT010000228.1:1725945-1740294 GCA_024331685.1 Stegophilus panzeri | reverse complement strand
GTGTTGTCACATGAAAAGATATAATCACATATTTACACAAATGTGAGGGGTGTACTCACTTTTGTGAGATACTGTATGTTTATTATTATTATTATTATTATTATATTATTATTTATTAAACTTAGACACAAAGAGTAGAGCTATGGAAAAAATCGTAACAAAATCGTGATTTTGATTCGTTTCTCTGCGGAATTTCTCACTGGAATCAATGACCATAAACGTTGTACCGTATGACCTCACGGATGCAATCTGAAGCGAGTCTGTAGAAGAAAAAAGGGAGAAACAACGTAGGAAAGCTGAGAGCGAATTTTAAAATGATTCACTTGGTCTGAGAAGGAAAACATTTGCTGTCTTGCTCAAAACATTTGTTCCAGTGATGCTTAATGAATCGAGCGTGGACTTGCTATGCGTATGTGTGTGCCTGTATATTGTTAAGCCATTCTCAATGCTGATACAATGCAAAGCAATTAGCAAATAAAGCAGCTGCTGCAAGCTTCATCATTACTTTCATCAAAGAGCTACGCGTTACGTTAAGAGAAAATCCAAAATCATTAAAAAACAAACAAACAAACAAACAAACAGCTAGAGCCCTAGCGATATTTGTATGTAAGTGTGTGTTGGATTAATGCTCAGTAATCAGACCTGATGTGCAGATTGGCTTCGCTGCGGACACGCAGAACTTCTTTCCCCTTCAGCTCCAGCTCTTTGGTCAGCGTGTTGATGGTTTCATTCAGAGAGTGAATCTCATGGTCCAAATCAGTGACCCGGTTCTTCCTGCAGGTCGCCTCCTGCTGCAGGTCCGAGAGCCGAGTCAGCAGGTCCTGCTCCTGAAATTAAAAGAATTAAAGTGTCAGATACTCAGCATCAGGAAATAATCGTAATCGTCCACATATAACGAATAAAATCTGATCTGAACGTCGCACTATTTTTTTCCTCCTGAAAATATTGCATATTTTGTTTGCATCTTTAAACAGCCTTGTCTTCTAGTTTTGTTTTTTTGTTTTTTTTTTTTTACATTACATTTCCTGAAGTCTATAGTCAGCTTGAGGAAGTAAATGAGGGTGTTAAATATAGAACTAGAGCGCAACCTGAAAATCCAAATTCAGCTTAGACGTAAAAAATAAATAGCACAGCTCGGTACACATCACCGATTCGACAGAATTTTTTTTTTCCGAACCTGCTTATGCAAAATATTAAACAGGTAGGTCATGCAAAACAGCTAAGCACTGTGCCTCATTATTAATATTATAGCTGCACCAGAACGAAGGACAGAAGGAATAAGAGCGAAATGGTGAAGCAAACCGAGAATGTAAGATTAATGTGAAAATGGAAATGTGCGAAGGACGCTGACTTCTCCTATTCTTCATTTTCATCGCTCACTTTCTGGTAAAGTGGGGCTTATCCACGAAACAAATTAATCACTGTCATGCGCGAGCTCAGGCTCCTGCGGCTGCTACCTGTACGTGACAGCCTCGTTTATTTCCAAGCTTCGCTCTGAGTGTCGCATCTTCCGGTTTTTAATAAATCCAGCTAGGAAGATTCATCACAGCTTTGTGTTTCCGTTTCTTTCTGTATTTGGGAATCTACAGTACCTCTCTGTAAATCCGGAACAGAATCACCTTGCATGTCTTCACCACTAAACATCATCTCTTTATACGATTTTATATATTCCTGTCATCTTTCATGAAATATTATAAAGGCAGGTCCAAAATTGATTTCCAAAACCCTAACTGTGTTTTTTTTTTTGCTAGCAAAAAAACTACGTGTACTATTGTTGTTTTGGTGTCACGACAATGTAAATACAGGGAAGAAAAAAAAAGGTGGGCGTGTCTAATTCATGATTCTCTGATGTGATTGGTTAAAAGGTGTTGAGTAATTTTCTCGAAATGTTACGCCTGATATTAATGCACTTACTCTAATGTATTACCATTTCTGGAGTAACAACTTACACAGGCCGAGCCTTTACATAAACGGACAATAGATGACGATTAGCGATGAACGATTCGTTCATTTTGAACGGATCTTTAATATGACTCGGGAACAAGGAGTCATCTCAGAGAGCGATTCGTTAGTTTTTGACCACGCATGCGCTGCAACACCCGCATAGGTTCTGTACAGGAAACAGAAACGATTAGTTCGTGTCTCGAGTCTTCGGGTTCGAGTCGTTCGTTCGTTCGTCACGTTCAGCACATCCCCGCTGCGTTCAGCCTATGGGGCGGTCACGTGACGAATGAACGAACGACTCGAACCCAAATACTCGAGACGTGAATTAATCGTTTCTGTTTCCGGGGGAACAGACGTGACAAATGTGACGTGACCAATCAGAGTTGAGAATTCAGCAGCACTATTGTGTAATGAACTTTATTTATTTTTCAGTTTCTAGCAGATTTGCTTAGAACTCTGCTGTTTGTAGTGTGTGAGAAGTGCATGAGTAGGTATAAAGGTGTGTGTGTGTGTGTGTGTGTGTGTGTGTGTGTGTGTGTCTCACTTACATGCTGTTTGCAGCACTCCACTGTTTTGTCCAGCTCTCTTTTGGCCACTGTGTTTTCTTGCAGGTGTTTCTGTCTCAGGTGCTCAATAGCTGTAGCATGCAGGTGATTCAGCTCCGATCGCAGAGAGGCTACAGCACGCACACACACACACACACACACACACACACACGCAGGTATTTAGATAGAGTTAGTTTCCAAAACCAAGTATGTGTGTTAAATCATACCCAGCATGGCCTTTCCCTCATCTTCAAGCTCGAAGCGCAGAGTTTGGAGCTCCTGATCAGACTGTTGCTGCAAAATCTCCAGCGTCTGTCTGTGGGCTTCTCTCAGCCCGTGCAGCTCCTCACGCTGCTCCTGCTTCAGCCGGTCCTCCAGCTCCTACACACACACACACACACACACACACACACACACACACCGAGCACAACCGTAAGTGTTACTCCATCAGTATTAGTCGTATTAACTCTAGCAGTAAAACACTTCAGGACGTGCGGTTATAGGAAAATAATCAGCGACAGAAAACGTTCGATGTTACAAAGACCGCTTTGTTTAATAACGAAGCGTTTTTTTTTTATTCATTCGCCTTGTGAAAGAAGTAGTCGTTGCTATAGAAACGATAGCATATAAGAACGTTACTATAAACCTGTGATTTTCCTTGTAGCAGACAAACACACAGATGACAGGAACACAACATTACAGAAACACTGTGCCTACTTTTCATTATGTAACAAATCGTGAAAAATCCGTTTCTCGCGCTTTGCAGTGCCGAATGCCTGCTGAGTATCTGCTCTATTTTAACTGAGCGCATCCCACAGTCCACCCACAAAAGCCCAAAAAAACAGGCCATCTGAGGCCTGCGTTATGATATGCACAAGCGTTATGAGATGAACGCTACCAATCTGCTTTATTCATTTCTTTATATATTTATTTGTTGGTAATCCAAGCCAAAAGCAGCTTATAGAAAGGACTGTCTCGACCACCAGCTTGAGAAAAAAAGCTCTTAGGTGCTCTGCGTGATCCTTTCTGCTTTTCTCTAGTCTCATTTCATCATCAACTACACCGGCGCGGTTTCGATAAGCTTCAACGTTCCGAAAGGCGATAGAACGAACCAGAAGTCTCTCTTTTACACCATGGAAAAATGCAGCAAAGGAAAAAATTCACTGTGCTGCATTTGATTAAAGGTCATAGCTCGTAGTTTTCGACCTCCGACCAAAGAACCGAAAGCAAAGAAGATGCCCGGAAGTTCAACTCGGAATTCCTACTCGGGAATTCGGAAAGGTCTGAAATCCGAGTTCAGCGAGTGACGTCAAATCAACATGGCTGTTCATAGCATGAACTGTAAACATATTATCACTTCTTGTCTTTAAATGAGTTAGAAAGAAGTATTTCCTTTAGTTCAATCAACATACAGACGTATATGCTTCTTAAATCTACAGTCCCTTCCAAAAGTATTGAAACAGCTAAGCCAGTTCAGTTGTTTGTGCTATATACCAAAGATATTTGGGTTTGAGATGAGGTGAAATGCTGTTCAATTGGGTTAAGGTCTGGTGATTGACTTGGCCAGTCTAAAACCTTCCACTATTTCACCCTGATGATGTCCTTTGTTGAGCTGGCAGTGTGGTTTGCTGCATGATGAAGTTCCTCCCTATTAATTTAGATGCTTTTCTCTGTAAATTGGCAGACAGAATGTTCCTGTAGACTTCTGAATTCATTCTGCTGCTACCATCATGAGTTCCATCATCAATATAGATTAGTGAGAATGTTCCAGAAGCAGCCATACAATCTCAAGCCATGACACTACCTCTGGCATGTTTCACAGATGAGCTTGTATGTTTTAGATCATGAGCAGGTCCTTTCTTTCTCCACACTTTGGCCTTTCCATCATGGTTCCCAAACGTTTGTGGCTCGTCTCTGTATTTCTTGACAAATTCCCTTGCTTGAACTTTACCTAAACAGAACGATGCAGCGGCACTTTAATCTGTCCAGCTCTCTCACCTGTACACTGTACTCTGTACAAACAGATCAGCCTCCAGCTCTTCAAATTTTATGCTAACACCTCCGTCGAAACCCACTACGTTATGTAGCTGCGTTGCATTCTGGGACTTTGAGCTTGCATTTGATGTTTGATGACATGGTGGGTGAGAAAAGAAGCTCCTTTAGTGTTGTGTGTAGAGAGGAGTCCCTGTGTGTGTATGTGTGTTGTCTGTGCTTACCCTAAGCTCGAGCTGGCGTGCCTCCTCCAGGTCCTGCATGGTACAGCAGTGGGCATCCTGCAGGTGGCGCTCTCGTTGTTGATGCTCCAGAGCTAACTTGTGCAGCTCCTGGGCCAAGTGCTGTCGCTCCTGAGTGAACTGAGACTGCAGCTGCTGCAGAGCGCTGTTCGACTGCGAGAGCTGCAGCTCCAGACTTTGCTTCAGTAAGGAGATCTAACACACACACACACAGATCTACTCCACCAACACGAACTCCCAGATTACACGCTACAAACCTCATCACATGACCCATCACATGATCTGCTACCTCATTCTAGTTCCCTGGCCTTCAGACACATCAGCACTAAGCTAAAAGTACCCTAACTTCTCCATACACACTTTGAAGCTCCAGTTCCCAGCATAACATCTGTAGTTTTTGCGAAGTCTTGCCACTTTCGTTCCACTAGTGACGTTACCGAGCCTTTTGTTTGTGTACACGCTTTTTTGGTATTATCCCTGACTGTACTGTTGATTGATTTTCTGTCTAGACTAGTTACACCCGTCTGCTCACTACCTCATACTCTACCTGTCTATAGATTTTTTTTTTTGGTTTGCCCTTTTGGATTTGTCTCTTTCTGTCAATAAACCCATACACTTGCTTCCAAACTGTGTCTATGCCTGACATTTAGGATGTCTTAGATGTATCTTTGAAAGGTGATGAATAATTTAAAGAAATAACCTGGGTCAAAGAGACACTTCATTCATCAACCTCCTCTGAGAGGTTTATATAACGCAGTTTACAACATGACTCATAACGCCAGACTTGACCAACTGATCACGCCATATTTTCTGTCCTTGTAGAAATCAATACACGATTTTACACGAACCCTCATGCAAGATGAAGTTCAAAAGTAAAGAGAACAGGTCCCTGGACCTTAACGGTTCACAGCGCTTATAAAAGATTCACTTCGTTCTTTCTAAAACACCGAGATGCATTCGGACGACTTAAAATAGCTGGGGTTTACGTAATATCTGCAGGACCACCTGAAAAACAGAGATCCTCTGAGATAAAAACGGGATTACGGCCTGCGAATCCGCGCATCTTGTTAATAACACGAACTAAATTACATCCTGCAAGAACCAAGATGCAATATCCAGATCCTTAGAAGGAAAAAAAAAATAATAAATCAGATTTCTTTGCAGTTTCATCTACTGTAGCTCAGTTTCAGGAAATCACTTCAGTATATCATATTTTAATCTGGCACTGCTAGCTCAGTGATTCTGTTGTGAGAAACTTTTTTTTGGTGATTAATAAGAGATGGCCCCACTGTCAAATCTCAAAGTGCAGATCTCCAACAAAACTTCTGATGGGTAATGTGCACCAGGAACCCCATTAAAGGAGACCCCATCTCACTAGCATGTGGGACTTTGTGCAAGCTTCTTTGGAAATTGCTGCCCATTTCAAAATGAAGCTGGTTTACGTGTCTGGAAGCCAGAAAAGAAAGATAGCAAGTCGTGGAGATAGTCTAATAACAAAATAATTAAGGTTCTACAGCTCTAGGCTAAGACATGGAGTTTCATAATGCTAGCCCAACATCATTTTAGCAGGGAAGCAGCTAGCTAAGACTTGCTGCTTTGTCTGGAGCACGCATTGTTATTTAGCAACTTTCTTGGTTGAAATGGTTCTCGTAAAGTTCATAGAGAGTATAACAGCCAACAATTTACCAAAGGTGTTTTGCTGTAGCCTGTATTATCTAATGATGGTTTATCTAATTGGGAATCTTGATCTAGCACCACATGCAGAAAATAACGCTACTGTATATAAGGCTAACATTATCAGACAGTCCTCCTATAGTTGACTTATTGTAACATAATGGCAATAAAGAGGACAGAAGTGCCAACTATAGAAGGACTATGTAAGGAGTCTCCAGAATCAGCACTGTGTAATAATCACTACAAGCGACAGAGGAATTTGAGCACTCTGGTTCTTTTTTTTTTTCTTCATCTTATTAACTTAAACTTCAAGAGACAGAAGAACAAAATGGGCTGCTGAGGAAATGACTGTTTGTACATGCAATAATGTAAGAGATAACAGAAACTTGTTTCACCGACAAGCCGGCAACTATAAACGGATAAAAATATTCACCACTCCTTTATTGATTATTTCCATCATGTATGATGTATGCTTACTTAACTGGCTTTCAAAAATGCTTTTTGTACTCTATCTTGTCACACACTAATAACTGTGTAGTCAACTGACAATGCTTTGCACTATAGACTACAAGTTCGAGAATATAATGAATAGTAAACCATTAAGGACTGAGCGGGGGAAAATATGGACTTTCTATTACTCGAAAAAGAAAAAAAAATCATCAAAGGATTGTACTTTTAGTGGAATGAAGAAAATAAAAAAACCCATCCAAAACAAATGAACGCAATCTCAAAGACGACAGCAGAGCTATGTTATGGGCAGATATTTGAGCCAGCAGCTTTTCACTTCTCCTAAATGACAGACCGAGATAGCTCAGTGGACAAGCTGTCATACTGTATTCCTTCATGTTACTTTGTGAGATAAACGCACCGCCAACGGAAATCGTGCACCGCCGAATGCTTTGAGATTGGTGCTGCCCAGTGAAATATTTGACTTCAATTGTATATATTTTACCCCAGACTGGGTCACTGGGCTGTTGGCGTATCCTGACAAAATGCCGGCTAATCCCTGACAACATCTGAGCTCCAAATAGAACTTCATTTAGGATTAATGTCTAAGTGAGGGCTGAATTACAGCATGTTGTCTGCCAGCAGGCACTTAATACAGGCGTCTGCTTGAGATGTGGGACGGAGAAATTACAGAGGACAAAACACACACCGCAGACTGAATCATTCGCACACACATAATCAGAGCTGTCATACACCAGTTTTCACACACAATTGTTTCCTTTGGAAACAGCACAATCGTGTACGTTTTATAAGGAAATGAGCTGCAAGTTTTACTGAGCATCTTGCAGAACCGACCAGACTCTGACTGTCGTACTAGCCTCTTATTTTTACAGCAAAACCCACCAGCCTTCATTATGTTTTCGTATTGTCTGAAAAGTGGTCTCTTACCACTTAATATGCTGCTTTCTTTACTGACATTTTTCTGTAACATTTTAATTTTGTGCTGGAAAACTAATGTTTGGGAATCTAAAACGTTTTTTTTTTTTTCATATTGACTCGATAATGTAGACGTCATAATCTATAACAAAGTTTGTACAAAATAAAAAAAAAAATAAGGTGGCTAAAACTTTTGCACAGTACTGTGAAAGTGGGTGGGATCGGTCAGGACTTCTTCGGGACTCGGATTAAAAATAACGGTGGACTATTTATGGAGACACCAGAGGATAGTCAATAACAAAGACGTGAGCCAGTGTTGGGTACAGAGCTTCAACTGATCAGGTCTATATTTGGGGGGGAAAAAACATGCGATAAAAATGAATAAAATTTGCTCAACGCTATCATAGTGTAGCTACCAAATAGAGAGGGTGAAGGCTAACATCAAGCCATCCAACTGCATCTATCCACACTGTTCCACCTACATGAACTCGCAGATGGCCTGCGATTGTGCTAGTGTCGCTGTGATTGACAGAGGAGAGAGAGAGAGAGAGAGAGAGAGAGTAATGCCATCCCTTCCAGCCACAGAGCACAGCCAATTTTGCTCCCTTGGCTCCTGGCTGTAGAGCAGAGGTCTTCAATCATGTCAGTGAAGGGCCTGTGTGGCTGCAGGCTTTCATTCCAAACAAATAGGAAGCGAACTTAATAGTTGATTGGCAACCAAGATGAATTAATTAAACCGGTGGAATCAGGTATGGCTCCTGTTTGGGTGGAAAGAAAATCTGCAGCCACACAAGTCCTTTTGTGGATAAGATTGAAGAGCCCTGCTGTAGAGCATTATTCAGTTTTTGAGATCTATCCATCCATGCATTTTCCATACTGCCTATCCTACACCGAGTCACGGGTGAGCCTAGCGCCACGGGTATCCCAGGGAACTCGGGACGCAGGGTGCCAACCCATCACAGGGCACAATCGCACACATATTCACACACTGCGGATTTGGAAATTTGGAAATGCCAATCAGTCTACTGCACATGTCTTTGGACTGGGGGAGGAAACCAGAATACCCGGAGGAAACCCCCAAAGCACAGGGAGAACATGCAAACTCCACGGACACGGGGCGGAGGTGGGATTCAAAAACCCAACTTCGGAGATGCGAGGCAATCGTGCTAACCACTAAGCCACCGTGCCCCTGTAGTTTTCAGAAAGGAAATGAAACAGCTGGCTTTACACAGAAAGGATTGATTTATGTGTTGCAGTGCATGAAAATGTAATTAATTAAAAATGATTAGAACACGGTGCGATAATGCCGTCTGCGACGTACCCGTTTCCTGATATGAGAAAATAACAGTCCCTTGGTGTTTTTGTTCATTATTTTCTTATAACACTTTGTTGGCCGTTATCTCTTACTTACTGAACTGCTGACTGTCACGTGACGTTTGTCAGAAATTGACATATACGTCACGGTGATCGGGTTATACATAGAATAACGGCGGCTTCGCGTTATTAATCTCACTTATTTACAGCAAGCAGTGACTCATCAACACAGATGCGTTATAATGCTGCTCCTTCACATAGACGTCAGACCACACTGTGACAAGCTGAAGCAAATCGAGGCAAATTAAGACAAATGACACACTTTCTCAAGGTGAGAACTGTGAGAGTGCGCTACCTGCTCCAGGAGATCCTCCACCCTCCTCTGCCAGCTCTCTCTGGCAGCCATGATCTCCACATCTCTCTGCTGAGATAGCTGGCTGAGCGCCGCCTGTTTATCAGCCTCGTATTCATCTGTCAGCTCCTCTTTTAGCGTCTTCAGCTCGGCTCTGCACACACACACACACACACACACACACACACACACACATTCTTAATCTTAACATCGTTATCCAATTATTCCTTGTATAGATCAACCAAGCAATAGTATATAAGTGTTAGAAGGACCAGTCGGCAAACAATAATTACTTTGAATTCATTTCGGCTTTTATCTCTAAAGAAATGATCCAGGACCAGTCAACCTACAGGCATGTTTTTGGGAGGTTGGAGGAAACCAGAGAACCCAGAGGAAACCAACAAAGGCACTGGGAAAGCACGAAACTCAACAGAGACAGTAACTCCAGCTCAGATTTGAACCTAGGCTTGTCGTGTAAACCAAAAAAATGTACCTCAGTAAAATTACACAGTCTACCTGGAACCAGAGGAATCTATGTACGAATGTAAGAAGAACATGATGGGGATTCAAAATAAGTCATCAATGTAGTACACATTGTTAAAGCAGTGTAATATACAATATATATATAGCCAAAGGACACCTAACCTTCACCTTCCTAGGAAAAGCTTTCCACTACATTTTTTTGGAACATGTCTGTGGGGATTTGTGCTCATTCAGCCACAAGAGCATTAGTGAGGTCAGGAACTGATGTCAGGCGAGGAGGCCTGGATTGCAAATGGCGTTCATCTCAAGTCTCTCAAGGCAAACTGGAACAGGTTTTCTTTTAGGATTGCTAGTATTCATGTCAATGCATCTTGCTTTCAAACTCTGACCAATTTCCCAGTCCCTCCCGGTCAAAAGCATTCATGACACTACCACCACCACGCTTCACTGTAAGGATGATGAGCAGTATTGGATTTACGCCAAAGTTCAAAAAAGTTCTCATTTGATTTCATTCGACCAGAGAAACGTTTTCCACATGACTGCTGAGTCTCCAACATGCCTTTTGGCAAACCCCAAATGTCTAATGTTTTTTTTTTGTCTCACCACACTTCCATAAAGCCCAGCACTGTAGAATGTCCAGGTTATGGTTGTCCTGTGAACAGCTTCTATCTGAGATTGTGGATCTCTCCAGCTCCTTCAAGTTGCCATTTTCTAAGCTGTTTAACACAGCTACATGTAAATATCAGGAAACAAAAGCCGGAATTCTGATCTATCGCCTTATCTGTGAGACATCTCTGCAACGTGCATCCTAGTTACACTACCTCAGAGCATCCGTCCACTTGTGATCGAGCTCCTTGGTAATTTTATCCATTTTCTGCTTCTCCTCAGCTTTGATGGCAATGATCCTGGCCTCGTGCTGCTGCTTCTGGCTTTCGATTTCTTCCTGTGAAAAACAACAGCCATGTGTGTGTGTGTGTGTGTGTGTATAATGGATCATTATCGCTAAAGACAGCGTGATTACAGTTGATTGCACACAGGAATCATTAAAAACATTTGTTTTCCGCATGCTAAGCCTGGACATATGGAAGAAAATTAGCATCCTGGGCCACATTCACAACTGAATAGGGCTTAATTTTGCTTTTTCAAACACAGCATTATTCACCACGCAGTGGTGTGCTGCCCAGCTGTGCTGTGACGTTAATATGAATACATATTGACATTTTTTTTTGCCACAAATGAGTCACTCTGTATTCATATCATGTTTTTCTTCATGAACGACCAAATTATTCCCAACTGACTGCTGTGCGATTAACGCATTCAGCACTCCCGAGTCATATTGTTCTACACTTACGAATACGTATCTTGCTCGTGTCTCTGTCTTGTTGCTGGAAACGTATTCGTGTAGTAACTGTATCGGTCGGCTACTTTCACAGCTCTGTTGGACCGAATACAGCGTGGAGGTCGATCAGATCAACTAGGATGTTGTTTTGGTTAAAAGCGTTCAATAAACGTAAATGTCAATTCATAAATGTTAAGGCGTAGGGTCTTTATGAACATGTAGTGTTGCAGGTGCAGGATCAAGGTGAGACAAGTGCATACTCAACATGCATTTATTCGAGAGAACAGTCATAGCAGGGGTTAAAAGATGAGCAGATGGCGTGGCTGCAGGCAGACTTATTTATTAACAATATTCAGGGACAGCTAAAAGGTCAAAGCCAAAAACAATATTCTACTAGGAACTAGAGTAAAAAAACAAACAAACAACTAAACCCACTAGAACTAGTCACTGTTCTATGGAGAGCCCTTGGAATGTCTATTTGACCTTGGCCTATGCTTGCTTCTCTGTCTAATGACCTCCTTACCCAATCACTGAATTTTGATGGGTAACCTCCCCTAATCAGAGTCATGCCATGTTTATGCCATGGGATGTTCAAAGTTTGGGATACTCTTTAGAACCAAACACTGACTGATAATTTTCCATTATCGGACATCTGATGGCAGACGTTTTCTCCAGATGTAATTTAGTGGTTTCGCATCAACAGGGTGGATATGTATGCTAGGCACTGTATGTGGGATTTAGCAGACATAGCACTCTTCAAAACATCAGACTAGCATGGACTTCATGCTAAAGATGAGTGAATAGGTTTTATTTTTTCTGGATCATACCTGTAGATCAGTGAGAACATGACTGGTCTCTCTCACTCTAGCTCTGGCAGCATCCAGCTCGATGAGCAGCTTCTCCTGGTTCTCTTTTAGACGAGAGATGTGATTCTCAGCTGAATCCAGGTTTGCCTCACCCTCCCTCACCAACTCCTTCAGATAAGACACCTAAAAAAAACAGGGCAAGCAAAATCACCTAATCATCACAGAAAAAAAACTTGCCTAGACATGTTTTTCTTTTTCCCATAATATCTTTATTTATTTCAGGACAAAATACACTGCTATATCTGCTTATTTACCCACCACCTCCCCTAACCCCTGAAACTCCCAAGAATCCCCAGGACTTGAATGACTGATATATATGGTGCCCCTATGTGTGAGCCCGCGTTCTACAATGGTGAATGTGTCCTATCTTCTGATATTAAAAAGTTCATTTTAAAGTGTTATTGAGCACTGTTGTTTCTGCTCTGCTGCTTGATCTTGCCAGGTCTATGCCGATATTATTTAAAGTATACTCCACTGAGTACTTCCAGCCACTTTTCTTGCCAAACTCAGGCGTCTGGTAAGCATTTGAGTACCCTAAATCCAACTCACAGGGAAGAGCTGTGAGACAGTGCCTTACAGATAGCAGGTTTTGACCAGGTTTCCTTAAATATGAAGGGGTTGAACTGTTTCCTGAAGGTTCTCTAATCAGGACTGGGTCACATCCATGGATCGATGTGATTCTTACTTTTATGTTCCCATTGCCAAAGCAGATTTCCCTATTCCTAGGCATGAAGCAGGACATCGCTAAGAATGCTCCACCCCATTGTAACGGATATTATCATGCTTGGCAGTGAAGTTTAGCCGGGGCACAGCCTGTGGTATAGGCTTTTGAAGAGAATGCTTGGATTTATTACAGCAGATGTAGAGGTAAATTCCCCTAGGATTGACAGAACTCCAGGCATTCCTGGGATGGATCATCGACCTGCAACTGGACTCCAATCATCACAGGCTGAAAAGTTCCTGTCTCAGTAGAGAGATGCAGTACAGGGCAGAATGAGTCTGGTTGGAGGTTGTTCCATGCCGGAGAAAGATAATCACCACAAAGGCTTCCCTCACAGGCTGGGGGACGATCTGGTGTTACAGGATTACTGAAGACTAGTGGCTCTGCAGTGTAATATCTATCAACCAGACGTTCAGAGGTGGTCCACCTTGTCTTAAGTCTTTCTTGTCAGTTCTCAGATACTGCTTTGTTGATGGTCAGTTATGTTATGCACAAAGGGTGAGCTGTTTTTTTCCATGCATGATTTAACCTCAGTTAAATCAGGTTGCCTTACTACAACCTTCTCACTAACAGCAATTCATCTGGCGGTGTAATGGCTGGCAGACCCACCGTCGAAACTGGGCATACATCCAAGGCAGTAATACATCCAGCTCTGGGAGGTTTGGCCTGGCACAAGATTCTCTACTTAGTAGCAGAAGCTTTGTCTTTACCTATTCTCTTCCCTATACAAGTGCACTACTTAGGCAAGGAAATGATTTCAATGAAATTATAGAGTCATTTGGGATTCACCCAAAGGCAGACCGCTTCCCAGACAACTATCAGCTTTATTACGGTAACCATTAATCAAAGACAGTATAAGACATGAGTCTGTTGTATATATCTTGTATAAATGTATAAACACATGTTGTATAAAACATTTTTACACATTTTAAACGAAATCAAATGTATTATTGCTTAAAAAATCCACAAGGTTAGCACTGAAATGGGTATGACGCTTTCACTTTTAAGTTTCCTGAAAGAAAATGGGCTATTTAGTTAGTCATTTATTGTTTTAACCCCGCGTTATACCGTATATTGTACTGCCGGACTTGGTATCTCGGTTGATTATTTGAGGCACCTCGAGGTTAAATTAAAGAACATATCACCTAACTCGAAGCCTTGAATATCACTGTTACTAAACCTGAGATATAGCTAGTTAAAATATGTTCCAGGTCAACCATTATTGACCAAAATGACAAGTTTACTCATTTTAAATGATAAAAGTCCATAAGGCACCGCATACAAGGAATAACCTTATGAAAATTGCTACCTACTGTATATCCTGAATTTCTCTGTGCTGACCCTCATATACTGTTGCTCCAGTTTGGTTCCACTTGCCTTATGTATATGGTTATAGATTACTGTTCTTGCAGTTACTTAGTTCAATTCAATTCAATTCAATTTTATTTGTATAGCGCTTTTTACAATAGACATTGTCTCAAAGCAGCTTTACAG
>JANDJT010000228.1:1709873-1725845 GCA_024331685.1 Stegophilus panzeri | reverse complement strand
AGCTCCATCCAGAGGTAGGACATCCGAAACGGATCAGGCAGGTCCGGAGAGCAGAGAGGATCAGGATCTCTAGTATCACTTAGTCTCACCTGTTGCTTTGTACTGCATATTTGTTTCACTGTATGTTCATGAAGTATCGTATGTGTTTCTAAGCCTGGCCTTGTCCTAAGTTTCCTTCTATCTATTTTCCTAGTTTTGTTGTTTTGATTATGATTCTGCTCTGGATAACTTGTATTTTGACCCCAACAATGGACTAGAATTACTGTAAAACCCACTTGTACACGTTCCAATATTATGGCAATAGTATGTTACGATAGTTATGAAAGGTCAGTCGAGAGTCACTATGCTTGCTGTAGAGTAGTGTGTGTTTTCGTACCTCTTGGTTTGCAATGTTGAGTTTGGCAGTGAGCTCCTCGCGGAAAGTGTCCAGCTGCTGCTGCATGCGGCTCCTCTGTTCTTCCAGAGAGAGACGCTGAATCTCAAACTGCTGTTTCATTTCCTGAAACCAAAGGAAAGTGTGAACATGCCGAGTGCATCATAAAAAAAAAAAATGTCAAGAGCGAAACACACAGGGTCGGTATGTATTGATGACTGAACAGGTCTAAGACTGTTAAGAGAAAATTCTTTATTTAATCCTCAATGTGACAGATGTCTTCAGACCTCTGTGAACATGAAACCTTTTTCTCAAATCAGACCTTGGTATGCCTACCTAATGAGAATGGCCAGATTAGAAGTCATGTGTTTTCTTTCTTTTCTTTTCTTTCCTTTTTTCTTTCCTTTGCTTGTACATATTATCCCTCAGATGTCTCGGCTCAGACGCGGCAGTAATTGCTGCAAAATAACAGCAAAACATCTGCGTCTGACCTTTCTAACCTTCTTTAATTTACAAGCTACAACTTTACCTCTGGCTATTACAAAGCACTCACACTGGAGACTCCTTCTTTCCTAAATCCTAAATAAACATCTCCTCACAGAAAACCTCACCGTATAAATGAGAGCGTTTTTCAAAGCTGCTTATGTAGAGCATCTGCCATGCACAAGGTAAACTGTTACTACGGAAACAATAAAGTATTGGAACGGGAGCATTGATATAAACCTGTGCAGCTGGCACTTTTGTCAGAGCTGCTTTTCGAAAAAAACGAATCAACACACTGACTAGATAAACAAGAACATTTCAAACCGCAATGCCGAACCATTTAGCACTCCCGAAGCTAACGCAGCACATACTCAACAACTTTGCTCCAGCTGATGAAATAAATGCACTCAGGCTTTAGGACCTAACTTATTCTGACAGCAAACCAGGAAGCCATTTTTAAAATCAATACATAGATTACAGCATCCAGCTGAGCAATCCTGAGCTGCCATATATCTTATCTTCTCATCTTCACATAATTAGCATACTATAAACCATTCATCCATATGCCTACAGTCTTTTTTCTCCGCTCATCAAAACATTTGCTTCCTAATGATACGGGCACGTACGTTAACGAGCTGGGTTTTCTCTCTCTCTGCGGCGTTGTGTGCACTCTCTAGCTGCACTCTGTGCTTCTCCATGAACTCCTCGAGAACCTTGGCTTCGTCTTCTTTCACATGAGTAGCCTCCTCTTCGTATTTAGCCCGAGCCTGAGCCAAATCCAGCTCGTAGTTTTGCTTCTGCTCACACAGGGCCTGTGAACGAAGCACAGACGGGCTTTAGTGCTCCAGGAAAGTGGCCACAATCATGACGAACTGATTAACGTTGTTATCTGTAATCTCTGTAATAATCTGCAATCTGTAATTATGCATTACTTTGCTATCACTGTTATTATCTGTATATCTAAAGTTAAAGCTGAGGATGGACTAGTGCTCCAGTAGTGATATATCTAATGATGTCTATAAAAAGAGTGATGATAGGAGAGGAAGAAAATGACCTACTTTTTCCAGGTTGAGGATCTGCAGGCGCTGCTGTTCGTCTAAAGCCTGGCTCTGACTCTGCAGTCTGTCCTTCTCCTCCTCCAGCTGGACGATCTTCTCCCTCAGACGACTCTGCTCCTGCTGCAGGTCCTTAATCGTGGCCTCGTGACTCATCTGAGTGGCCTGCAGAGTGCCGATCTGACCTGAGACAGAAAACAGACGCAATCTGTCAGATACACATAATAAACTGAGAATAATTATTGGCTTTAAATATACGTTCACTAAAAAGCAGAAATGAATAAAGAAATAATATTGTCATGGAATCTACTGTAAGAGACAGATAACAGAGACAGAGAGACAGACAGACCGATAGATAGATTGATGACCAACACAGACAGACAGACAGACAGACAGACAGACAGATAGACAGATAGACAGATAGATAGATAAAAAAAAATCTTTTTGGATCAGCAGCAGTGAACTGATGTTAATTGAACAGGATGTGAAAGACAGAAAATAAACACAATGTAAATGTAATGTAATGTTATTGTATTGTAATGTAATTTAAATGTAATGAAGTGACTCCACTGAAATCTCTGAAGTTAAAATCCCTGAGTTCTTAATAAGGCATAACAGCGAGATAATCAAACAGCAATTAATAAGAAGAACGAGGTGAGAGGATTCTCATCCATCTTGTCTCTATGAGATTGAGTGTGTGTTGTGTGTGTGTGTGTGTGTGTGTGTGTGTGTGTTTGCAGGGGACTCTAATTGTGTCCCTCAGGCAATTCATTTACTGGCTTTGTGGAGGATTTCCGTGGCCTGCTGTTGCACTCGATCTCTGCTTCCCTCCAACTCGTACTCTGTATCCTTCAGCTGCATCACCCAAATCTCTCCGTCCTGTATGGCCTCCTCCAGCTGCTTATGTAACTCCTATACAGGGAAAATAAACACCATTTTAATATCATGCCTATAATTCAGCACTATTAAAAAAAATCTTAGAATACATTTACTGAAATTAAAAGTTAAATTTGGCTCATACTTTCAGGAAACATTTCTCATAACTTTTTTAGTATTGTTTTTTTTTTTTTTACCCATCTTTACTAAGGGTGCCAATATTTCTGGGGCTGATATCTCTTCTCTTCTGTCTCATTGGCTTAAGCCTTCTCATTATGTATCATAGCGTAATATTTCATCTAGCTACATTCAGCTCCTAATGATTCCGAACATTATTTCTATAACATAAATCTATTTGTTATAATATAATATAATGATTACTGTAATATAAATCGAATCCATTTATTTCCATTTTGATTAGCTTTTATCATTGATTAGTTTTCATATAACTATCGTAATATTATGTAAAGTGTTGTACTTTCATCCTATTATTTATTCTTTTTATTACACATTTTTATACTTTATATTGTAAATATTTACATATTTAAATGTGACCCCTGTTTACCATGAGCGGTGGGCGGGGCATTTTTCTAATTTGCATATTTGCCCAGTTTGAATTTTTTTTTGTGAAAATCTATAACGATCTATTATTTTGTGGAAACACCATTTAATATTTTATGACTTTCATTTTAACTGTAAATCTTTAAAGGTTTTTATTTTTTAGTCATGCCGGGTCATCGAGTAGGCCGAGTGTGCGAATATGAATGGGCTTCTGTTGAAATCTTGAACACTTCTTTATTATTTAAAACAGTGGGTCTCAAAGTGAGGGTCTGTAGACCCCTGGGGTCCATGAATTATAGCTAGGAAGTTCTTATAGTTCTTATAGTTATTAACTTATTTTACTAGTCCTTTGAACTGATCATTTGCATATGGGTTTGGTAACTGAAAAACAAGTAGCCTATAAATTATGTCAATTTGGACTGAAGGTGGTGCATCGGTGGAAAGTTCAGGAATAAACGGCTCTTTGGTGCCAATAAATAGCCAGAATATTACTGTATTTATTTCTATCATGCTTATAAAAACACCTTGACCTGACCTCTGACCTTCATCAGCAGAGCATCATCAAGATAATACTCTAATTCTAGTTGCCTCGATTTACCGCTCTTACAAAATCCATTACTAATAACTAATCCATTAGTCCTCATTGTATTATAATTTACTAGCTGAATACGGATCTTCACCTTAATGGTGACCTCGGCGTTATTGAGAGACGCCTGCAGCCTGTTGGTCTTGTCCCGGCTCTCGCGCGCCTCCTCCTGTGCGCGGTGCAGATCGGAGCGGAGTTTACACAGCGTCCTTTGCAGCGCGGCCTCCTGCAACTGAAACTCCTTCCTGAGCTCCACTTCACTCCTCTTCCATGCTAACAGGTTCTCGGTTGTGAGTTGCTGCGTGCGCCTCATAGCCTCAATCTCGCTCTCGTAAAACGCACGCGAATCGTCCAGCTTTGCCTCATACTCCTCCTCCAGGTTCTCCTTTTCCTGCTTCAGCTCCTCGACAAGCTCCTCCAGCTCAATCAGCTCCTCCTGATCTACGCACATCGAGGCGCTCTGGCTCTGCTGGTGGTTCTCCATCAGCTCCTGCAGCTCGTGATGATGGATGGATTTGAGCTCATCCATGGCTCGCTGCTTCTCCTGCTCGATTCGGGCTTCCAGCTGGCTGAAGGAGCGCAGCTTCTCCTCGAAGTCGCAGCGGAGCTCCTCGGCTTCACGCTGCATGGAGGTGACACGCTGTGAGTGCTGCTCCTCCGAGCTGAGGCGCATCTCCTCGACACGACGCCGGTACAGCTCGAACTCAGCCAGCGCCTCGTGTTTCAGCTGCTCGTGCAGCTCAAGAGATTCCTCTAGAGCATGGAGCCGGCGCTTCAACTCGGCTTCGGCACCCATCCTGCTCCGGTACTGCAGGATCTTCTCACGGGTCTCACTCAGGACGTGCTTGAGCTCATCGTCGTGAGCATCTTTCAGGGATCGGATGGCCTCTTCGTGCTCGTCGTTTTTGGTGTTAAGTGCATAAATGACCTGCTCAAGTTCAGTGAAAAACATATAACACAACTTTTTAGCATTTTCAAGAAATATCATTCGACAAAACTTTATTCATTTTTATACCTGATATATTATAAACACATACTGAACGCTTGAGCGCTCATTTTTTGGAAGGAGTCTCTAGTTTCAGAGGTTTTTTCGCCACAGGAAGTCTTCAAGACAAAAGATTTCCTCCTTCACGTTTCTTGCTAACATATCGAGCTGCATGTTTTACTCTTATAACTTAAAGACGAATTAAAACGAGAGGCTGATGAGGGAATGTCTGTTGTAAACAGCTTCTATAATGTAAGTGATTAGCAGGAACTAACTTTTTTTCCACGGACGCTCCACGACATTAAATATAACTTATAAAGCGTTATGGTGTAAAAGGAATAAAACACGTGTAGGAAAATGGCACATTGTTGATTTATTGTTCAGTATTTGGGAAAGCTTTGCTTCATTTCCCCCTCCAACTGCTTGCTTCCTGCTGCTGCATGGTTTCATACGGTTCTCCTTTTCATCTTTAATTCATCCCACGCTTTCTCATCCTGTCTAATTAGCATACTGTAAACTGTTTGACTCACCATGCCTTTTACACACACACACACACACACACACAAAAGCCTCTAGTGAGTTTTCACTGTGTGCAAATGAGCTCGATATCCGTTTGGGTCTCTGAGTTACATAAGAAAAACATGCAGTGCATTCAGTGAGTTGTATACAGTATTATACCATTATACAGATTGCTCTCCTGCCTTAAGGTCTCAAATATACAGAATATTCATATACACGCAACATGTTATAATCTATAGTATTCTACAATGCAATGCAATACAATAACATGCAACACAACAACAACAACAACAATATGTTCAGTTAATGAACTTAAGTTGAATGCAGTAGGCTAATGATGAGGTCATACTGTGGTGGCAAATCCACCGCGTGCAAAAGCAATATGTGATGATCATCGTGCATAATCGATAACGCAAACCTTGGTGAGCTGCGCTATTTTCTTGCTCATCTTCAAGTGCAGCTCGTGCGTGTACTCCATGGCGAGTCCTGATTCGTAAAGCAGGTTGCATGATGCTGAGGATGGACTGCTTAGTGATGCACAGGAGGCAGGAGCAGCAGGGTTTCTAGGAGGAAGAGGAGGTGGAGGAGGAGGAGGATGTTGCTGCTGATGCTGCTGATGCTGCGGCTGCTGCTGCCGTCCTGCTCCCGTCGCCATCTTCACGTTCGCGTTCACAGCATTATAGAAGATCCTCTGCGAACGATGCTGCACCAGAGCTACATCGGATCACACACAAAGGCATCCCGAACCTATACTAAGTGCCAACACTAGAGCGTGCGTTAAGCCGCATCCAGACGCGTCGTGCGGTGATCGGTGCGCGCGGCAAATGAGGGCTGAGTGCGTGCGGTGCGTGAAGAGCGCAGATCATCACCACCTCCTGTTCCTCAGAGGCGCAGCGTTTCTTTCTACTCGACCTCGCTCCGAAATCTGCTTTTAAAAAAAAAAAAAAAAACAAGGTCACGTGACGGCGCTGGGGGAGAGCTGTTTCATGACGTCATATCGTTCCGAAGACAGTATACTGCTGCGTTTTGGCGCGTGAGCTGGCCAAAACAACTTTTCATTCATAACACAAATTACAGCATAAACACAAACAAACTCCTGATTCCTGGTTCCTCATTTAAAAATAGACCAGTTTTAGTATTTCTTTCATATAGCCTTCATGATAAATGATGTGCACCTACATGAAAACATACTGTAGTAGGCTATATTTTAGTATTTACTATGGTAAACTGTAGTAAATTGTGGTATAATGTAGTATATTATAGCATGTATACTACAGCATACTGTAGAAATGACTACAGTGAACTGATAAACATCCATCCATCCATCCATCTATCCATCTTCTATACCAGGGGAACCTGGAGCCTATCCCAGGATGCATCGGGCACAAGGCGGGGTATCCTGGACAGGTGTCAATCCATCGCAGAAAATTCTAAAGGGTTCACAAACTTTCAAGCACCACTGTATCTCGGGAACACTGAGAGTGTGGTGTGGATACACCCTGATTGTGATGTCAGTCCACCACAAGGCACCATGCGCACCCACATTCACACGGTCTAGCCATGTTTTTGGGAGGTTGGAGGAAATCGGAAAACCCAGATGAAACCCAAATGGACACGAGGGGAACATGTGAACATAAATGAGTAACCTGAGGTCAGGATAGAACCCTGAAACTGTGAGGCAATGCTACATGCTGGGTTAATAATAATAATAATAATAATAATAATAATAATAAAAATAATAATAATACAGTTTAACAAATAATGCAGAGGAAATGCAAAGTATCTGGAAACAATGCAGAGAGTGGGAAAATTATTTTAAAATAAATTTGATAAGAACTCAATTTCCCAGGATG
The DNA here is from genome assembly GCA_024331685.1 of Stegophilus panzeri. Classification (NCBI taxonomy): domain Eukaryota; kingdom Metazoa; phylum Chordata; class Actinopteri; order Siluriformes; family Trichomycteridae; genus Stegophilus; species Stegophilus panzeri. Next base: position 1,718,554 of record JANDJT010000228.1, on the reverse strand, counting down.
CATTGCAGCCTCGCAAAATGGCCGCCTTGGACTCTGTTTCCCAGCAGCCACCGGCACTGCCTCTTTGCTCCCATTATACACACCTGCTTTCTGTTTCTCCTTGATTCGTTTTGTTAGTAAGTCCTGATGATGCTTAATTACCATTAATGTCATTGTTTATACTCTGTTCTTTGCATTTGTCATTGACTTGTAGCTGTTTAACGACCTTGATTTTGGATATGCGTTTGGAATTGGTGTTCTGGTTGACAAATATCACCTGTGCTTAATTGCATCCATCGCTGTGCACACTATACCCTCAGATTCCAGTTCTTGGCTGACAAGAGTGGAATCCAGTGTGATCTTAGGCTGTTGTAGCCCGTTAAGGTATTGTGCATTCTGACATGCTTTTCTGTTCAGCACGTTTGTGAAGAGTGGTTATTTGAGTTGCTGTAGCCTTCATGCCAGCTTGAACAAGTCTGACTGGTCTTCTCTGACCTCTCTGGCATTTCTACTGGAGAACTGATGCTCGCTGGATGTTTTTTGTTTTTTGCACCATTCTGTGTAGACGTGTGTGTGTGTGTGTGTGTGTGAAAATCCCAGGAGATCAGCAATTTCATATATGTCTGGCACTGAAATCAATGTTTCCCCATTCTGAGGTTTGATGTGAACATTCCCTTAAACCTTTGCCCTGTATTGGCATGATTTTATGCATTGTGCTGCTGCCACATGATTAGCTGACTGGATGATTGCTAATTCCTCAACTAAAGGTACTCCTTCCTTATGGGGTTTTATCTTTTCTCTTGGTTAAAAATGATATAAAGATTATACCTTGATCTTAAAAATAGGCCTGTCGTCAATAACAAACAGGATTTGTAATTGGTGGTGTTTATTTATTATTATTTTTATTTATTTATTTATTTATTTATTTATTTTATTTTTTTGCTGAGCTCTTTTTTTACTGAAACACTTGGGGGGGGGTTTGGTGATGAATGCCACCTACTGGTGTGTCTTAATTTTTATTTTTAAAACCCAAACCTTCAACCTCGTCTCTCCTGCTCCAGCATTCAAACTAGGACATGCCCCATATGTTATGAGGCCAATGACTCTCCACTTTTAACCCTGCCCATGATTTCCCTGCTTATAGGAGATAAAATGCATCTTGTCATGGAGTATATTTTAAAATAACTTGTACAACTAATAATTTCTTTCTGTTACACCTGCATGGTTCATCATAATAAGATGGCTTCACAAGAATGGTGTTTGCTTGCTTTCAGGCTCTTTTCGTTTACTCACAGGGTGTGGTGTAGTAGTTCACTAGATGGTGAACAATAACTCTGCTAGCAGGTGCCAAAGGAGCACGGGTTTGATATTTTTCAGTGACTCACTCATCTCAGGAAGTCTTTTTCTTACAAGTCATCCAAGTCATTTTGAGGTTTAGCAGTACATGTCAAGGTCAAGAGCGTAATAAATCTAAGCGACTGTACTTTTGCTCATTCATTCACAGCACGCTAGATAAAGAGGGGACATTGCTTCTACAACTTTCATATAAAATAAGTGACTGAAATTTACATTTCACAATCTGTTTTTTATTCCATTAGCAAAGAGTGTATCACTTAGGACCACTTGTAATGAGGTAATATACAGTATATTGTAACAACAGGTGCTCAGGAGGTTTAGTTTCTCATGAAATATATCTTGTATATACATTATTTTTGTAATATTAAAATATACACAATATGCATGAAATTAGAAATTATAATGTCTTAATTAAACTTTGTTTAAAAAAAAAAACCCCAAACAAACAAAAAAAAAACCCTGATTAAAGTATCTGCAATATGAATATAAAAAAATCACCAAGGTATAGCATTACCTGGTAGAGACAGTATCCACAACATAATCCCCCATTGTAAATAGAGAGGTGCTTGAAGGTTTGTGAACACTTTTTAGAATGTTCTAGATTTCTGCAGAAATATGACCTAAAACATCAGATTTTCAGCCCTAAAAATCCCTGGAAGTAGAGAAAGAGAACCCAATTAAACAAATGAGACAAAAATATTAAACTTGGTCATTTATTGAGGAAAATATTCCAATATTTCATATATTTTGCCACTCTCGGATTGGCTCGTTTCCCCTCAATCAATCAATCAATCAATCAATAAATAAATAAATAAATAAATAAATGACCAAGTATAATTTTTTTTGTCTCATCTGTTTAATTGGGTTCTCCTTATCTACTTTTAGGACGTGTGTGAAAATCTGATGTTTTAGGTCATTTATGCAGGTATATAGGAAATTCTAAAGGGTTCACAAACTTCCAAGCACCACTCAATCATGGATAAACTGTCCGTACTTGCACTTTGTCAGCCATAACCCATACTGTATGTTTGTGGAAATTGATTTGGTTTTTTTGGTTTTTTGTTTGTTCATGATGTCTCTAGCGTCAACTAACAACTTCCTAACTTCTTCCAGAGATAACAAGAGAAGCTAGTGAAGAAATGACTGTTTGTATGTTTATAGCTATTATAATGTAAGTAATAATAGGAACTAACTTGTTTTGTGGATGTTCAACAATAAATGTGTCTCTAAATGGATAGAACGGGTGATGTTACTCTTTAATTAAAATAAAATCACCATTGATGGATTACTGTAGTGTAAGAAGAACCTCACGTTGAGACGTAAACATCAAATGCACGGAGGTAGTTTGTAGCTAGTTCCCTTTCAGGTCCATTACATGAACAAGACTAAATACTGTAAGAACTAAACACCCTCACGTTCTATTTTGGATACCAGGCTTTCACGTTTTTTCTTCTTCCTGAGTAACACGATATCAAGACTTTTCCCCCCTCCCCATCACCCCCCCACCCCCAGGTGCAGTTTACTTTCTACACCACTGATATGATGTCAGAGGAGCTCCATGGGCTTTTTGGTGTTAATATGTGACTGGAGAACTAGCAGAGGCGTGGCAAACGTGCAGGAACACATACAAACACTTCTCCCTGGCCAAGCTGAACACTCCGAGAGCCACTACGAGGAACAGCAGTACGCATCTGTTAGAGGTTTTAGTGCTCCTGAAGGATCCGGTTGAGGATGACTGCGTCTAGAGATGCCAGCATATTTATTGACCTGAGCTTTCTTTCTCCGGAGGAGGAAGCGGTTATTCATAAAGTTCTCCTCAGAGACGAGGATTTGAAAAAGCAAGAGATTGGACGCGTAAGGTGAGCAACTGTACACAGCTCTGGTTTCAGTACCAAGATTAAATAACAAGGATTTGGATCGGATTTGAGATGGGGGTTTTTTTGGGGGGGGGGTTGTTATTTTTGGTTTCGTGCTTGATCTTCCAGTATGGGAATTTTCTATTAAAATGCCAACATTCTTGTTATGACATGTATCATTAGGAATTTTACCTGTATGCCTGAACGCACATCAAGTTGACTGAAGTCCAAAATGAAGGGTAATTAGTCACCAACTGTGGACTGAATAAAGACAGCAAACATGGCTAGTTATGTTTGCTTTATTTTACTTTTAAACAGTAGCACATTCCTTTAACCTTACTCTATCTTTAATCTCTCTAACCATTATTTGCAGGGATATTATCTAATATATATCGCATCATTGTGCCATGTAGTCCAAGTGTCTAATAATAATCAATCTTTTAAAAGTTAAACCAATTTGTTTTTGTTTTTTTTCCTTAATACACCCAGTTACTTTAGTATTGAATATTTCTAGATTTCAAGCTAGAAGCACTAGGATGTATGCGCAAACTGTTTATTTCGGCATATCTACAAATCTTAACATGCATAGCTGTGGTCAAAGGTTGTAAACAGAGCATCCATAATCATTCTCCAAACAAATAATGAAGGTCCGAACCAGAAATTAACTCGAATATATGAAACGGAAGAACTAGAAACTACGAAAATTAATAAAAAAAAAAAATTAATAATAATACTTGAAGACAATGAGATGGGATAAATTAGGTCTGAATGCTAGGGTCTGAATTGGGATTGAATTTGCATCTATTAAACTAAATTCAATTTGAGAGGGACGCCGAATTTGTCCAAGGTCACGTCCATGTCTCTCACAACTGGAATTAAATGAAGTTAATATTTTCTCCCTTTAACTTGAAGTGGGTTTTATTTATAACTCTAGTTACACTGATTGTGTTCAATCCAGCTGTATTGACATGTTTTATACCAGGAAGCTGAGGGAATCGGTCCCAGACCCGAAGCAGCTGAAGGAGTTATCAGGCGAATGGTTCGAGGATCTGAAGTCGAAGCGGTACGGCCGCCAGCCGCACGTCTCGGCTGTAGTCCGATCTTCTCTGAGATGGAAGAAATCAGCAGGTATTTGAGATTCACTTTAATAAGATTAATGATAAATCTCTAGCATTGGCACTGCTGCTGTTAAAACTAGACAGATCGAAGGGTTTTGGGTGTGCATTAAAATATTTTAATAAGTAAAATATTTACATGTGCACGTTCTGTCACATTAATGGCAAAAAAAAGCACAGTTAATATATAGAATTACTTAGAAATTACTTAATAGAAAAATATTTATAAGAAGAAAATCTTTCTAAATTGTTCTATTGTTACCCTTGTTTTCCTTTTTTTTCTTTTTAAAACATATATATATTTTTTTTACATCCTGATTTTTATTTACATACAGCTATTTCTGCTTATGTTTTATGTATAAAACTTTATCCAGTTACTGAATATTGATAAGTTATTTCATTCAATTCAAACACTCAAAATACACGAAACACAAATAATCTGGACGTGTTTTAATTTTTATGAATGATGGGATTTTCAAAAAACCCTTCAGTATTTAATTATAATCATAAATTATAATAATATTGAGGGGGGGAAATCCGTAGCCCTCGGTTGCTCATTTTTATTCCTTCTGCTAAATGAATTCACACACAGAAAAGTCACGGTTTGTCTTTCGTTGCTTGTCATTGCAGGCCATAAACCGAACCCTTTTCTGAAGGCTGTGTCCGAGGATAAAGATGGAGAAAAGGACAAGACTTGCCCAGAGTAAGGCGAGATATTTTTGACCTTGTACACTGCAAAGACCGACAGAGAAACACTGAAACGCACCACCCACTGTAAACACACAGGGTGTGTGCTGTATTAATCATTTACACTCAAACTCAACACACAGGCCACTAGTACTGTAGTATATAGACATCATTTAATATTATATAATTCCAGCCCTATTTCTAATATCCCTGTATATACAGCACGTGCATGTTTATTGTTTAGTGGAGAACAATACTTCAGATATGAAGTAATGTAAACTTTCTTTACGTTACTCATGGTTTTTGCTGTTCATGGTTTGTTTATGTGGTAAGTAATGTTTAAAGTTAAGAGAATCTTAATGTAAAGTTATCATTAGGGAGCCAAATTCCTGACTTGGTGCGGACAAATTTGCAATCCGGACCATTTAATCTCCTCCCACTTCGATTTACAGTTTCCATAACGCTGATTTTCTTTATACTCGTGTGCACATGATGTATGCAAATCACCCATAAATTAGCAAATGTGTCTTGTTACGTTTAGCTAGCCGACACCCACAAAACTTCATAAAAGCAAAACTCAGAGTTGAAACAGACAACATTGTGATTAAATGGTAAGAGCGCCTCCTAGGTGTCGTGTGTGTGTGTGTGTGTGTGTGTGCGCGCGCAGTAAGTCGTGCAGTAATGCAGCTCGGCCATTGCAGCGTGTCGGCTAAATTGGACACGTACTAACTCTAACGCCTTTATATATTTCTTTTAATATATTACTCATTATTATTATTATTATTATTATTATTATTATTATTATTATTATTTCCTGACTTCTCATAACCTATAATATCGCCTAAGGTTTGGCAGGCTTAAATATTAAATTATAAATATTAACATCAAAATGATTTATTTATTTATTTATTTATCCCCCCCCCCCAAGTGTATCTGCGGACCCTCGATCGATTCACCCAGCTCTCAGCGTACAGGTTTGTCATACTTCATTTATTTTTTTGCTTTCTCTACATTTCTCAACATTTTCTCAGCAATATCCTTTCCTCTATACAATGACTGATGGCTACAGGTGCAGCAGGAAAACACAAATGAAGCTATCGTTTTAGAAGGTGAGTTTATTTATTAATTAAAGAGTAACATCACCCGTTCTATCCATTTACAGTCACATTTATTGTTGAACTTCCACAAAACAAGTTAGTTCCCATCATCACTTACATCATAGTAGCTATAAACATAGTCATTTCTTCACTAGCTTCTCTTGTTATCTCTGGAAGTTAGGAAGTTGTTATTGAGAAACCTTTCATATGTCAGAAAACTTAAATGTACAGCCTTACATCTGATTGTTACAAAATGTTGACACTGGAGACTCCTTCCGTAAATGGGATGGGGGGGGCGGTCACCATATCAACAATTACACACATTTTCTCCATTTAGGTCAGACATCCACCGTACAAGTCCCTGTGTAACTTGTTAGTATAGAAACGATAACATATTAGACTAAGTGCATAAATCTAGCTTACAGCTGGAAAATGTATCACCTTCTGGCCAATCAGAACCGAGAATTCAAAATCGCTGTGGTATAAAATGCACTTATTTTTGACTTCTTTGTCTCTATTATTATAATTTTTTCAGAGACCCCTGGAGCTAAGCTAAATACTCCTGTCCTTCAAGTTATTGAAGCAGGACGTCAATCAGGAGCAAAACCTCAAGAGCAAACATCTCGTGTCGAGTCTCTAGAACTAGTGCCTATGCAGGAGTCGAAGACAAAAGCCGCCATTACAAAAGAAATCGACTCGGCCGAAATCGGATCAGATCCTGGAAGAACAGCAATGAAAGAAGACCGGGGAGTGGAGATTAGTTTGGAGACCAGACCAAAACGGACAGACGGAAACACGTCTAGAAATTTTGAGATACGATCTTTTAGCAAAGCGCAGGAAACTTCAAACTGGGAAATACGTCAACATGGTAGCGTTGATGAGTCAATTAAGCCCCAGTCAAAGGTTGAGGTTGTCATAAACTCTAACAACAGTACGGAAACAGAAGCGACAACCAAGCAGGATAATCCGAGACCCGAAGTGCTGATGAATTCTGGATTTGGGTTCAAAGAAGAAATTCAGTCTCCGATACCAAAGAGAAGATCTGGTAAAGAAATCAGAGTCTTGAACATCACCGACAAGCGAACAACTCCGACGAGGATGGAAGAGTTAAGCGTAGATTTAAACGTAAAGGATGATCCAGGTATTCTTGAGGATCTAAAAACAAGTCCAGTTAATAAGGTAAGCACACCAGTGTGTGTTAATTTGGACCAAAAGAGTTTAGATCCAGTACAGAAAGGAAAGGGAAGAGCTGTTGAGGAAATCATAGTCGCTGACTTTAAACGAAGATCTCCAACAAAGATGGAGGAATTAAGTGTTGATTTAGATGTGGAGAAGGATCCAGATGTTCTTGAAGGCCCAGTTAATAATGTAAACACAGCAAAATGGGCTCATTTGGACCAGAATGTAGATCCAATACAGAAAGGAAAGGAAATAGCTGTTGAGGAAATCATAGTCGCTGACTTTAAACGAAGATCTCCAACAAAGACAGAGGAATTAAGTCTTGATTTCAATGTGGAAGTGAATCCGGACATTGAGGATTTAAAGACCGGACCAGTTCCCAAAGACGTCCATAAAGATGAGAATAGTTTAGCAGCCGTGAATGGGGATGAGCTCCCAGAATCGGTTATGAAAGAGAAAAAAAATGAGGCCGCTGGAGGAAAAAGTGACTTTGATGTGGAATTGAGGACGTCTGGAAGCACTAATCAAAAAGAGATTGGAGAAACCAATGAACCAGAACCAGAAGGTAGCTTTCAAGACCGGGAAGTTGAAAGTGGGATTTCTGAAAGCGATATTCTCGCCAGCGTGTATGCGCGCGCCACTAGGCCCAAATTGGGCGTGTCGAAAACCCCTTTCGCACAAGACCCAATGCAAAAGACTGAAGATGTGATCCCGACTATAATGATCATGCCGTCTGAATCCGAGGAGCCGAAAGAAATGGAGCGTAAGTGTTTACAAGTGCATTATTTCAGAGGAAAATACAGCAAATTATCTCTCTCTCGCTCTCTCTGAGAGTATACCATTTCCCTCTCTCTCTCTACAGGAGCTTGCATTCTTTGTTTATATCCACTATATCAAATTTCCCACCCATGCACAATCTCTTTGGCGTTAAATTACTGTACAGTTTGACAATCCAGTAGAAGCCTCAGTGCTCTTGGCACGGACACACCCGGTATTACATTAACCCCCTTTTCTCATACCATACCTCTTTAAATGAAGACGTTTAACCATGTCATCTGTTTTGCTTCCACAGGTGTGAAGAATGAGACACCTGCCCGTGAAGCACTTGTTGAGGTTGCAAAACCTGGCACGGATACTTGGGAGGTTCGCTTTATTTCACACACTGCAGCACCTAGTAATATGATCAGTAAGGAATTAAAAACAGCTTATAATATGGAATATAATACAATGATAAAACAAGTAGTTACCACCCTGAAGTTGCTTATTTTCCTATATCGGCATGTTCTAAAGTGTTTTATTCCTGTTTTAAATGTCTTTTTAAGAAATTAATACAGAGACCAAGCTTGACTAGTTCCTGAGAAAGTCTTTATAATACGAGTGTACAATTTAGCACAATTTATTTAATAATTGCC
>JANDJT010000228.1:1630662-1662273 GCA_024331685.1 Stegophilus panzeri | reverse complement strand
GTTCTGGTTTTGCCTTCTCTTTTGGAGCAGGTTCTGGTTTTGCCTTCTCTTTTGGAACAGGTTCTGGTTTTGCCTTCTCTTTTGGAACAGGTTTAGGTTGAGCCTTTTCTTTTTGAGCAGGTTCGGGTTTGGCCCTTTCTGTTGGAGCAGGTTCTGGTTTTGCCTTCACTTTGGGAGTAAATTCTGGTTGCAACTTCTCTTTTCGAGCAGGTTCGGCCTTTTCTTTTGGAGTAGGTTCAGGTTTAATCTTCTCTTTTCGAGCAAGTTCAGGTTTGGCCTTCTCTTTTGGAACAGGTTCAGGTATTGCTTTCTTTTTTGGAGTAGGTTCTGGTTTAGTCTTCTCTTTTGGAGCAGTGTCCAGTTTTGCCTTGTGTTTTAGAGCAGGTTCAAATTTGATCTTTTCTTCTGAAGCAGATGTGAGCCGCGCCTTCGCTTTTGAAGCAGGTTCAGATTTGGCCTTTTCTTTTGGAGCTCCTTCAGGTTTTCCCTTTTCTTTTGGGGTAGGTTCAGGTTTTGCCTTCTCTTTTGGAGCAGGTTCAGGTGCTGCCTTTTCTTTTGAAACAGGTTTGGGTTTTGCCTTCTCTTTTGGAGCAGCTATGGGTTTTGCCTTCTCTTTTAGAGTAGGTTCTGCTTTTACCTTCTCTTTTGGAGAAGGTTCAGGTTTAGCCTTCTGTTTTGGAGCAGGTTTGTGTTTTGCCTTCTCTTTTGGAGCGGGTTTTGGTTTTGCCACTTCTTTTGGAGCAGGTTCAGGTTTTGCTTTCCCTTTTGGAACATGTTCATGTTGCACCTTCTGTTTTGGAGCAGGTTCGGGTTTGGATTCTTCTTTTGGAGAAGGTTTAGGTTTGGCCTTTTCTTTTGGAACAGTTTCAGGCTTTACCTTGTCTTTCGGAACAGGTTCAGGTTTTGCTTTCTCTTTTAGAGCAGGTTCCGTTTTTGCATCTTCTTTTGGAGCAGGTTCAGGTTTTGCCTTCTCTTTTAGAGCAGGTTCGGGTTTTGCCTTCTCTTTTGGAGCAGGTACTGGTTTTACCTTCTCCTTTGCAACAGGTTCAAGTTTGGCCTTCTCTTTTGGAACAGGTTCAGGTGTTACCTTTTCTTTTGGTGAAGGTTCAGGCTTGGCCTTCTCTTTTGGAACAGAGTCAGGTTTAGCCTTTTCTTTTGGAGTAGGTTCTGGTTTTGTCTCTTTTTTTGGACGAGGTTCAGGTATTGCCTTTTCTTTTTGAACCGGTTGCCGTTTTGTCACTTCTTTTAGAGTAGGTTCAGGTTCTGGTTTTACCTTCTCTTTTGGAAAAGGTTCAGATTTTGCCTTCTCTTTTGGAGCAGGTTCAGCTGTTACCTTCTCTTCTGGAGAAGGTTCAGGCTTGGCCTTCTCTTTTGGAACAGAGTCAGGTTTAGCCTTGTCTTTTGGAACAGGTTCTGGTTTTGTCTTCTCTTTTGGAGCAGGTTCAGGTTTTACCTTCTCCTTTGGAACAGGTTTAGGCTTGGCCTTCTCTTTTGGAATAGAGTCAGGTTTAACCTTTTCTTTTGGAGTAGGTTTGGGTTTTGCGTCTTCTTTTGGAGAAGGTTCAGTTTTGGCCTTTTCTTTCCGAACAGCTTCAGGCTTTACCTTGTCTTTTGGCACAGGTTCAAGTTTGGCCTTCTCTTTTGGAACAGGTTTTGTCACTTCTTTTGGAGCACGTTCAGGTTTTGCCTCTCTTTTTGGAGAAGGCTCTGGTTTTACTCTCTCTTTTGGAACAGGTTCATCTTTTGCCTTCTCTTTTGGAGCAGGTTTAGGTTTTGCCTCTTCTTTTAGAGATGGTTCTGGTTTTACCTTCTCCTTTGAAACAGGTTCAGATTTGGCCTTCTCCTTTGGAGCAAGTTCTGATTTTGTCTGATCTTTTGGAGCAGGTATAGGTTTTGCCTTCTCTTTTAGTTTAGGTTCTGGTTTGGCCTCTTCTTTTGGAGCAGCTTTACGTTCTGCAAAATATTTACGCCATTTAATTAGTCGTTTAAGTTAGTTTGTTAACTTGGTTGTTAGCTTTTTTCATCTGATGATCATCTAGTTCCTAACTCGAAAAATGAAAATATCAAACTAAAAATACCTTTCTTTGGAGGAGGTTCACGTTTTGCCTTTCCTTTAGAGCAAATTCATTTGATTGTTCAAGAATGTATTAACATGGTTGTATTCAATAATATATAAACACCATTTAAAACAGAGTACTTGTTTGTTGACTTAACTGTTCACTTCTTATATATAATATATTAATACATTTTTAAAAAGTATTCTTGATATGGTGAACAGATGTGAGGAGATTTTACTTAGTATTTATGGAGAGAGTCTCCAGAGTCTGTGTTTTGTAAAAGTCAGAGGTAAAGCTTTTACTTTAAGTTTTTTGGAGAGATGGCTTATTGCTTTGTGGTTTAACCAGAACATGATAAGATGGCTTATTTTGTTCTGGAGGCTCTGAGTTTTGATCAGAAGGTTAAGGGTTAAGCCCCAACACTGCCAAGCTGCCACTGTAGGGCCCTTGGGCAAGGATGATAATAACGATAATAAACTTTATCTTAAGTCTTTACCCAAGTTTTTATCCAATCATATAAAATCATATAAAATCATATAAAAGACATTCTCTATTATTAATTTCTGTTATTAATTTCAAACTGTCAACTTCAGACCAATACCTTTCTTTTCAGGAGTTGGTTTTATCTTCTCCTTAACATCTTGAGCTTCTGAAATAAAAAATGAATGCTGCTTAGAATTAGCAGTAGTTAAATGTGTGTAGAAAAGGAATAAATTAAAATAAATACAAATATAGTACAACTATATACACAGTACCTGTCTTTAGAGAAGCAGCTTTGATCTTCTCCTTCTTAACCTCAGGCTCTGTAATTTAATTAGTATAAATTATTAAATTAAAGGTCCAACTTATAACATAACTTTCTTTAACCCGAATCAAAGATATCAAATAATATACAAAACATGCTCACATACCTTTCTTAATACGAGCTGGCTTAGCTTTCTCTTCTTTAGCTTTGGCCTCTATAATGGACACAGAAAAGAATGTGTTGTGTATAAAATTGTACCTACATTATTAATTTGTAAATTCTCAATTCTGATTGGTCAGAAGGAAGGTGTTGATTGATTTTCTGTAACAGCAGCTCTGACAGTAGTTCCAGCTGCGAGACAATGCACTCTTTTTCAAATATTAACATTAAGTAAGAGCTACTTCACGTATGATGTAAATTTCATATTAACGGATTAAAAATGCATATAACTGTTGATATGAATTTTTCTGTGAGGGGATGTTTATTTAACATTTCTTGCGTAGAGTCTCCAGCGCTTTGCTAACAGACTTATGTTAAGCTGTAACTTTATGTTTTCCAACGTGGGAACGTTTTCAGGATGGAGGAGCGATTATCCAAGATGGAGGTCCATATGATATTGCAGTGTTCAGCCACACGGTGAGGTTTTGTTCATGTTTATAGTTTACAGGAAGTCACAGCAGTGGAATTCGCATCTTCTCTTTATACTATTACAATTTCCAAATAGCAATCATAAAAAAAACTTTTTACTTTAGTAAAAGAGTATTTTAAATGAATGAATACCTTTCTTTATAACGAGCGGTTCGGCTTTCTCCGTGGTGACCTTTACAGCTGCAGCACATGAAACAGGGGAAAAGGTTTCAGTGCATCTCATAATGAACAACAGGATTGAGAGTTTTGTTTGAATTGACAAGCACATGTGTTTTCATACCTTTAATTGTAAAATTAACCCTCTTATCCAAGTCTTCATGCTCTGTATAAAAGGATGAAAACTTTCCTTGAGTGGAATTTTATGATGAATTAACAAGATGATTTCAGCTCTTAGAGTATGCAATATTCATGTGATGTTGTGTTTCTTAATGATGATGTCCACCAGTGTATCACCTCTACATTTAGTCCATCTGATCCAGTCTATAGTTCAGATGATTAGTTTCCCAACTGGCACTTTAATAGTATTATATTGAATTGATAGAGTCATGTTGTTTTATAATTGACCTTGAGTGGGTTAGAAAGAGGCTTTTTCCATTACAATATCCTGACAATTTAATATATTTCAGTTAAGTTCTAGGTTTTGAATGGAACATGTGCATTCACTGGTGGCTCTGGTGGTTGTGGTTGCAGGGGGAAATCTTTAATAATATAAATCAGACTACACACCATGGTAGACCCGATAGTATGAAACAATGAGTAAAAAATAAATCCACTGATTATGAATATTCAGATTTATGAAGCTCAATTTCTAACACTTTTAATATTCAATAATAGGCTAACGTGTTTATTCCTTAGAAACCTAGCCTACATTTGTGTATTGCTTTAATTTTTTTTAAATGTGCCTCTGGAAATTTTAAAAGTTGTCATTTCAGTGGAGATATCATTTGAGAAATAATAAGTGTACCGCTCTATGATTTGGGAATGCATGAACATTAATGGAGGGGTAATCTATGGATTCGTATGGAAATATTTTTCATTCCCTCACTTTAGTTATAAATAGCTAACCACTAAAAGACACAGTTGTTTAGTTCAGTTTTGTGACCTTTTTTTTGGATGTGTGTACTTACAGTACTTTATAAAGTATAAGACTGACACAAACCTTAACTACTTTAAGATTTAATATTAGATTTAGGATTGTGATTCTCACCTTTAATTTCTGCGATCTTGCTTACGTTCTCTTTAGGCTTTTCTTTTAGTTTGTCCTTCATCGACTTTTCTTTCTTCTTCTCTTTTTCGTTATCCTTCTCGATTTTTTTCTCTGCTTCTTCTGCAGCCTTTTCAGCTCGCATTTCTGGAACATTGCACAAGTCGCAGTCGTCTTAAAACGCAGAATCGTTGCAGTTGATAGCGCAAGTTTTTCCCCACACTGTATATGCACAGAGGTAAAGTAAATGAATCACCTTGAATGGCTTTGTAGACTTCCTCCCGAGCTTTTTCCTCCTTAGCAATTCGTTCTTGCTCCAGAACTAAAATTCACACACGTAGGTTACATAAGAGAGACGTTTTGAAATGATTTATATGAATCCAAAGAGACAAGTCACTTAGTAATCAGGCATCAGAACTGATGTGAAGTTATATATATATATATATATATTGGTTTTTATGCACCTTATTGCGAAGAGCCACATTTTTCTAGTGACTCCAAAAAAATTTGCATCAGTATTTAAAAGTTAACACACAGCACAGCTTGCAAAAGTGTGATTTGAATATTGCTATAGATTATTGTACAAGAGAAACAAAGAAATGTGGATGAGGTCGAGTTTTTATGTGAAAGTCATGCATCTTAGGGAGCGGATGTAGATTTAAACACTGGTTTTAAAATAAATCAACTGCATGTGACCTCTAACAGTGTCAAAGCTCGTCCTTTCATTTCTGACCATGAAAAATAGCAATTGAGGACAAAAATTGGTCCTCTTATATTGTCTGTCTGTCAGTCTGTCTCTGTGTCTGTCTCTGTGTCTGTCTCTGTGTCTGTCTCTGTGTCTGTCTCTGTGTCTGTCTCTGTGTCTGTCTCTGTGTATGTCTCTGTGTATGTCTCTGTGTATGTCTCTGTCTGTCTGTCCAAATTCTTTGCATTATCACAATGCTTCTATCACACATTGGCCATGACTCTATTTGGCCAATTCTGTGTTTGAACAATAATGACACCCACATCATTTAACCAAGGAAATAATTAATTACAGCACATTCTGTAACCTTTCTGAGGCATTATTACCGTTACTAATCAGTGTTACCAAATGACAGATTTATAAGCCCAGTTATATTGAGCTCCACTATTCATAACTTCATATTATTACTTATAGTCCATACTGTTGCAATGCATATTTATAGATCTGCTAATGGTGCAAGAAAACATGAAAACTAATGAGCATTTGTTTGAAAAAAAAAAAAACAAAAAAAACCCCAAAATGCAAGGTTTACATTTTCTGTTCCTATTTGACAGTATAGGGGTGTGTTTCCAGAAAAACTAAAAAAAAAATGTTAGTGAGTGAACGAAACAATTTCATGGAGGACTTATGGAGCATTCTGAAGATTTGAACCTTTTGGGAAACACACCCCCAGATTAATACATGTTAAAGACAAGGAAGGAACATTCATCTAAACATGGTACGCTTTGAGACTCTTATGACTTCTTGTTTCTTAACAATAAATGAAACTACTGATTCAAGATTTCATACGACGAAATAAACTTTTTATACCTTTTACATTCTCTTCATGACGCTCATCTTCTTGATGATTGGTTTCCTTGGACGTTGCTCCATGCCTAACGTGATCTCTTTTGACTGGTCGTCGCTTTCTATCATTGTTGTTATTATTTTCATCGTCACTTTGAATAACATCGTCTTCTATATGAAACGGAGCATGGACCGCGTTAGGCTTTGATTCTAGATTTTGGGGATCTTCGCCATTATCTTTCTTCATTGCTTTCTCGACCTGATCCTCCTTTACTTCCTGAATCGCTTCTTCCTTTACCTTTTCTTCCACTTTATCCTTGAGTTCATCATGAGCATCGCGAGATGATTCAGTAGTTGATAACTCCTGAACAACCGTCTCAGTATAAGCATCCATTTTAGTTTCTTCTTCGTCAGTATCTTTTGTAGGAAATTGTATCGAGTTTATTGGTTTTTCTTCATCAACAACAAAAGAAACATCAAACGATTCCATTTTAAACGGGGTCTCGGACAAAGTTACACTTGTCTCGGACTGGTCTTCATCAGTGTTTTTGCTTGCAATTGGTTTTAACTCCTCAACATTTGTAAGAACAGATTCCTCCTTAATTGTGGCCTCAGAGAAAGTGTCACCAGTTTTAATCTTAGTTTGATCTTCATCATTCTCGTATGTCACAGTATCCGGTAATTTTACTGGTTCCTCACCAAAACTGACACCAGAAACAGTTTCAACTGGTTCTTTTTTCAGGGAAGGTTTGAATGTTTTCTCAACATTTGAAACTGTGGGTTTAACAGATTCCTCATTAATAGTGGCGTCTGAAAAAGTTTGGTCTTCATCAGTCTTTTTGATTGCACTGTTAGGTAATTTTACTGGTTCCTCTTCACCAATGAAGTCAGAAACGTCAACATTTTCAACTGATTCTTCTTCACCAAGGGCCTCCGACTGAGCATCTACATTGATTTGGTCTTTGGGATCCACTATTGATATTACTGGTTGCTCATCATCAACGACATGATCAATATTAACCTTCTCCTCAACTACAACCTCCGAGGAAGCGTCACCTGTTTGAGTCGGGTGGTCATCTATCTTCTCATTTTCATCTTCTTCATCAATGAGAGAAGCACTGACAGTTTCAACTGTGTCCTCATCTGCCATCTCTAGAATCGACTCCATTCCCACTTCACCAACAGCATCAGAAGTATCCTCAATGACTTTACCCAATTCAACTTCATGCAAGTCAGTTCCCTGATGTATGACTTCTTCCTCTACTCCAGATGTGTCCTGGTCATCCATGACATCAGCAACATGTTCCATAGTTTCAGCTGGATCTTTATCGCTCACTACATCCAGTGATTCTACCAAGCTGACATCATAACCATCCTCTTCAGATGCCTTCCTTTGGTCCTTCACATCTGTAGTCTCGATGTCTTTCGTGTTCCATTTAGCAATATCCGCCTTCAAAAGCTTGCTTTTCAGACTAAGATAGGCAGCGTCCTTTTTTCTGCCCAGTATCTCTGCAACTGTGTCATGAAGCCATTTTGTGTGGTTACAAATTTATAATTTGATCAGGTGTAAAACTCCAACCCAGTCTCATGCAAAATTTGTAAGCTGTTCAACAGGCAAGGACAAATCGGTTGAATTGAATTTAGACAAATAAAGTTATAATTAACTTCACCCTTCATGTTAAGTGAGTAAACATCAGTGAACTGAAGGGCAATGTTTGAATCTCAGCGGTGTTAATATTGATCATTTTCAACTTGAACTAAAATGCTCTCAGTAGCATGAATAAATATAATGTAGAATATAATGCAAACACATGTTCTACACAGCTAAATTAAATAAATTTAATAAATAAATTAAAAACTTTTACTTTCAACAATTTAAAATAAACAATATACACATTCTCGATATAACCGTTGGTGTAATTAATAAATAACCTAATTAAATGTAATTATACCACAGCACTTTGAATTCTTGGTCAGTACGTCAATTCTCGGACCAATTGAATTATTGGTCAGTGTTGATTAGTGTTGATTAATTATCTATAACATGTTTATATTAATGCACTCGTTCAAATATGTTATCGTTTCTGTAGTAACAAGAAAAAACATGCATGATTATTGATACAGTGAGGCTTCCTATAAGGAGATCCATCCATCCATCTTCTATACCACTTATCCTTTTCAGGATCACGGGGAACCTGGAGTCTATCCCAGGGAGCATGGGGCACAAGGCGGGGTACAACCTGGACAGGGTGCCAGTCCATCGCAGGGCACAATCACATACACACTCACACACCTATTCATACACTACGGACACTTTAGACACGCCAATCAGCCTATCATGCATGTCTTTGGACTGGGGGAGGAAACCTGAGTACCCGGAGGAAACCCCCGCAGCACGGGGAGAACATGTAAACACCGCAAACTCCGCACACACAGGGCCATGGTGGGACTCGAACCGCGGACCCTGGAGGTGTGAGGCGAACGTGCTAACCACTAAGCCACCGTGCACCCCCTATAAGGAGATGTTTAGTTAAAATTTTTGGAAGGAGTCTCCAGTGTCAGAGCTCAGTCAGAGGTAATGCAGTAACATTAGGTTTTCAGATACAGAAGCCTTCGCATTTTCTTGGTAACACAACAAGCTGCATTTCCCCCCCCCCCTTGGTAGCTTCAAGAGAGAGAAATTCTTGTTTTAACTTGCCTTATGGACATTCCAGAATTCCAGAACATTAAACTATAACTATAACGGGATAAATACGTGCCGTTGTTGTTAGAATTGGCAAATTGCTGTGGTATAAGAGGAATAAAAAACTTTAGGATGTGCTGTTACTGGCAAATCGTTCCACCTCATCGTTCATTATTTTCCTTTAACAGCACGCTCCTTTGTGTTTTAATTCCTCACTTGGGTAAAAGTGACAAGATGAATGTTATAAGAATGGACTTAAGAGGGTTAAACACTTCCAGTACATACACTTCAACCCAATTCCAACTCAATCTCACGTACAGTTTATTCTATTTTATAGGAAGGTATTAAGAAACAATTTGGCCAAAACTTATATTTAAAAATGTAATTAAACAAAATATATTTCTATTGTAGTTGACCAGTTAAGATATGTTTGGTGAAGTAGCCTATAGTGACACGAAACGTATAGCCTCCAATTAAGCACTGTGCAAACAGCATGCCTACATCATCATGCACTCAGCTCAAAAGACATCGTTCGGCTCAATAACGCCAGTGGTACAGTAACTGTTATAAAAGAAACTCTTTCTTTAAGAAAAACATTTTCCTTAAAGAAAAGATCTGAGTGCTAATTCTGCCCCTCACCCTAACTTTACACCTTCTTACAAACTGTGAGACCGAGTTGGTAATTCTGTCAAACTTGAGTGTAAACAGTGGAAATCAGAAAAGGAGATCAGAAGGCAAGGCATTTCACATGGATATGTTTATTTTGCATCTGGGATTTATTTTTCATGCACAACCAATCGAATATTAGACAAGATCGAAAGGTTTCGCACATACATAAAAATCAAATGTTTTTCAAAATACTGTATGTAAAGTACAGAAAGGGTTGAATGCAGAGGTGAAATCACAATCAAAACATAACACACACTCTGTTAATACAGGAACGTTTTCATTTTTCCCATGCACCATTAGGGTTCATGATTTTTTTAAATTTAATTTATTTATTTTTTTAGCTTTTCCTTTCGTCTACGGTGTCCTGGCATGGTAATAACACGTTAGGACCAAAAACTATTGATTTAAAAAAAAAAAAAAAAAAAAAAAAATACAAAATAAAAAAAAGTAGACTGTGAATTCAATTGTTGGCATGCACCTGTTATTCATGCTCTTTTTTTTTTTTTTGGTCAATGCAGTCCGAGCAATTTAGCGATTTTGACAAGCATTCCGGTTCGTTCTCACAATTACGGTGTAATTGTAAATAGTACATTTAATTGTTACTAACCTTTTTCCTTAGGTGGCAGAAATTCTCCTGTGGACATTTCATGTAGAAATATTAGGAAATATAAATAACGTAGAACTGCAATTTGTATAGAGTTTAACATAGGAAATATAAACTGCCAGCTTTGTATTTGTAATAGGGGTTAGTAGTTAACTAGTCAACTATAGTCATGACATCACTATTTAGAGGTTGTTTTATTAGTGCAATTAAATGCTAAATGAAAAAAACAATGCATGTTTAGGCTAAGAATGAAAATAAGTGTGCACGGTAAAAACTCTGTGCATCAGTTTACACTATTTAAGGATGAACGGATTGTTCAAATTGTTAAAACGATGGACGAGATGGAGGCTCAGGTGAAATAATTGATTCTGGAGCTGAGTGCGTGCAGCATGGAAGCTCGTGTCCTTCAATAGAGCTCTACTTATAGCTCAGTGAGGAGCCTTTTTCTTGGATAGACGACGCAATGTCTACAGCAGTGTCAAAGGATGCTTTGCGCAATACGTCGCTAATCTGACGCTAACTGGTCTATACAACTGAATGATCATTTATCCAACGTCTTCTGATTCATACCAACCTTTTCTCCTGATCACGTGTGGCACGTCGTCTAAACGCAAAAGCAGCGAGTCAGATAAACCCAACAAAACTTCGATGCAGCATCGAAACAGATATTAAATGGATCCCATGATTTCCTAAGCCTGCGCACATACCTTTATCCTCCATCAAGATATTAGAGAGATATGCTAAAAACATGTCCCTTCTGTCAGAGAGTTCCTCAACCGTGTCTGTGACAACTTTCACCGGATCAAATTTAAGATCAGAAACACCACCTGGGAGAATAAAGACAGAAATAATATAGAAATAGACGGGAAATGAAAATTTCTTTTAAAGCCAGAAACACTTTGTCGTCGTCATACCTTCATCCCCAGAGAACAGGTTGGACACGTGTGTGACGATGTTGTTCTTGAGGTTTTGTGCTCCTTCGAGAACATCACTGGCCAATTCCATGGGACTTGTGCTGGTTTTAGGAATCCAGACTAAGAAAGATAAGCTCAAAGATCACCTCATTGTATAGTTTCAGATCAAACTTCAAAGTTCTTCTAATGTACAGGGTTTTTTTTAAATCGCCTCTAGACCAGCGTTTCCCAACCTTTTTTCAGTCCTACACAAACACTAATGCTAGACGGCGTTAGCTACATGAGAATGAAGCTGATGGTCCAGAAGCATCTGGAGCTTTTCTTTTAAGAAATCTGTCCATATTCTTTTGCACTACACACGCTAATTATTAGGATGAAACACACGCGTACGTTACGCAGACTGATGTTGACGTGCTGCTGACAGGTCAGCGAGGGGGGGTCGAATAATTTTTTAAAATATATAATTTATTATTATTATTATTATTATTATTATTATTATTATTACTACATGTGTGTGTGTCTGTCTTATTATTTCTGTGTCTGTGTTATTATTTCAGACATCAGATATTTATCATATATGTTAAATGTTTTACACATTTTAGCATTTTAGAAATGTTAGAAGGATTTTTACACTGCACCCCTGCTCTCATCTGATGGCACCCCAGGGTACCACGGTCACCCCGGTTAGGAAAAACTGCTCTAGACTATTGCCTTTAAACACATGCACGTGTCTTTAAGCCTTCTCAAAAAAAAAATCAGGGGATAGAAAATGTGGACTAAAGAAGCATACAGTGAATTGTTGTTGTTATTGTTGTTATTATTGTTGTTGTTGTTTTATTGCTGACAAATGTAATATGATGTAACATAAAAGCAGGAGACCATTTACGTTGAAACAACAACAAACAAACAAAAAAACTACTATGATGACATGAATGAGAAGATGTTTCCACTGCAAATTCTCACTTAGATAACCACTCCATTGCTAAAATTACTTGTTGGAGATTGATTGATTGATTGGTTGATTGATTGATTGATTGATTGGTTGATTGATTGTATTTTTGTTTCATGTCTGTTTACTAATTTGTGTACTTTTTGTTTTTTATTGTGTTTCTTATCTAGCCTTTATCGCTCGACAGACACACAGACGGTTTTAAATTTCAAACAGAACACGACTGTCTGTTTTCACGTACCTTCAACGCCCTTGAACATTCCCGTGAACGACCTCAGGATGACTTTGACTATGTCTGAAATATTTGCAGCTGCCTCAGCGACCATTTCCAGAGGACTGAGGATTACCGCATCCAACAGACCTAAGCAGGACCGAGAGAGAAAATAGAATTTTGGAGAAAAGTATACAGCTTGAATAGGGTTCAAACTGAACGTACACTTGCCAGTTTATTAGGTATACTGACTGAGTACCTAATAAGTTGGCAGCTCTGTCCCATTATACTGCATTAAACCAGTATTGATGTCTTTCTTTTTACTAAAGCTAAAAGGTCAGATGCATTCTTTGTATGGTTCAACATGATCTAATGAGAAATTAATGGCAAATATGGCTGTGAACAAGGATGATCTTATTAGAACATGAAGTAATTTAAGAGTGCATAGAATTTATTCTAACAAGGCTTCTTGAGATTTTCCTGCAATAATCAGTAAGCAAACTTGAGTTGTCATGCTGAGTTACCTTCGAACATGTGGAATAAATATCCAACCAGGCTCCTAATCCAATCATTCATTTCATCTAGTACATCACCACTGGGTTTAAGGAAAGAAGTGACTCCTTCACTTTCTGGGAAACAAAATTAAAGAGAAGAAATCATTACATTATGCAAAATGGTGACAAGTATAACTATTGTTCGGGAAAATAAACCACGTTGGAATGAAATGATGTTAAAGGCAAGCAAGTGTAAAGTTAAATTCAAATAAAATATCAATAAACTCCAAGTACGATACCGTGTATTCCTAACAGAAACGACGTCGAGGCATCGGCCCACTGGTTAACGGCAGCCACGGGATCAGTGATTACAGCAGGAACGTACTCTGTGATTCAGAAATGTTTTTTTAAATAGTTTGCATAATAATTGTTTATTCGCACCTGTAAACTCTCACCTGACGTGATTAAACTTACCGTGTGCATTATTAAAAATGTCTTTAAAGCTGCTCATTTTGTCCGTAAAGCCCTCAACGGCTTCGTTCACCGCCGTCATCGGATCTGAACTCATGTGTTGTAGATCTATAAACATAAAACATGTGAATGCATGGTTTTTCATCTCAGAGCCGCGTGATCATCTGAAATAATCACTTGTTAATAAAGTTATCAAATAAAGTCACTTACTCGTCAGCTGGTCGTCACTCACAAAGTCAAACATCAAAATTCCAGCTGCTGACCAGGAGATTAGAAGAGCAGTGATGATCAGCCACTGCACGGGACGCTTTAAGACCTTCATGAAGCCGTGGTTTATGACCTCAGGAGGTGTCAAGTGCACGACTTCCTGATTTCGGACGTCCATAGTGACGGGCTCTGCTCCAGAATCTACAGTACAATAGGGACAGGAAATAACTAATAACAGGGAAGTAATTAATTACTCAATGCGCTTCAGTAATTACAATCATACATTTCTTTCAGTCACACCATCCTGGGATATTACACCTCCCCTCCAGCAGAGGTCTCCCTACTCTGTGTTACCACTTCCGGGTTACTTCCTGTTTTTAGAGTTGATGCCTTGAACCTACATCCTTATGCCTGTGATCTGGAAATTAATAGAATTCCACTATCTTTAAAGAAATACCAAGTCTTAAAACCTGCTCAGATGAATCAAGGAACAAGACGAGAGGAGGCTTTTGGATTAAGGTTGTACAGGTGCTTTATTTTAAATATTAACACATGTTGTAAGCATAAGGTATAAATGCTCAAACTCCCCTCCAGAACACAAATTATACTAAATGATACTACAAATCCAAAATGAATAATCGTATTAAATCAAATACTACAAGGATAAATGAAATCCTTAGATGAGTAGAATCTTGTTTAGGCTTAAACACCTATATTTAAGCATGTGATGTGGACATGCGATGAAGTGCATCCACTAAAGTCCCGCCTCAGCTTTGCGAAGTCTTGCCGATCCCAGTAATGTTCACTCTGATTGCCATTACTGTGTTTTGACACGTGCCTTGCCCATTGTTTACGACAGACAGTATTGTGTCTCTCTGTGTTTAGTCCTTGCTACCCATGCAAGATATCCTCCTGCATATAAATCCTCAACCGTCTCCTAAGTCTTGCATGTTCCAGACATTCTATATCAACTCTGTACAACTGTTATTACAAGTAGGACTTGTCATGGGGCTCTTGAGTGGGACAACCGTCTAAGCCTGTCAGTCAGACTCATATTAGAAAATCACACGTGTCTGATAAGCCATAGATAAGAGGGCAGTTAGTGCTTTCCTCCGAGAACTTCGAGCTGTCAGAGATGTTCTGGTTTCTTGTGTTAACCTTCTGGTAGCTGATGTGTGATATAAGAGCCCTAATGTGGTTAGTGGGTTGTAATTGCTGTTGGCTAAATTAGGAGACCAAAACGTGCCAGTAATGTTAATTGAAGAAAGCAACATTTCAGATTAAAATCATCACCACAGCTGTCTGCAGCCTACAGAGGAATTTAGAACCGCACTCTGAAAAACTGGGGCGAATTTTCATTTAAGACAAAAAAGTTCTTTATAAACCTGCATGACAGTATATCTAAGAGAACTGATATAGTTATCAAGGCAAAGGATTGCCACACCGAATCCATCCATCCATTTTCCATACTATTTATCCTACACAGGGTCACGTGGGAGCCTTGAGCCTATCGCAGGAAACTCAGAAGCCTGGAGCCTATCCCAGGGCATAAAGCAGGGGACACCCTGGACGAGGTGTCGACCCATCGCAGGACTCAATCACACACGTTCACATGCTACAGACAATTTTTAAACGCCAATCAGCCTACCCCACGTGTCTTTTAACACCTAGTGAACACTTAACGGAAAGTACAGACACCCACATTACATGTGTTTTCAGATTTCAGCTCAGCTATAAAAGAGGAAAAGGAGAGACTCAGAAGTCTCAGCAACCTTAAATGACTTCTGTAGTGAACAAACTAAACCTGGGACACTCAGTGCAGGAGCACCAAAGTGTCTGAGGGGCTCTGCAAGGTAAGAGCAAACAATACAGCAAAGCCATTACAGGCTTTCGATAGCAGTGTAGGAGCACAGGCCGTGCTCCCTCGGCTAGCGCGCGACGTTATAGGCTGACCAGGTCAGTATTCAGAGACCCTCATAAAATCCCTCAGTTCAGCGCAATAGATTAGTGACAACATGTCCTCCAGCCAGTACAGACGACTTATTACCCATATAGTGCTTATACAGTGCATTTAGAAACATCCTAATATACCATCCTATATCCGGTCTGTTTGGACAGACGGTGCTGATGAATTTTCTGTATCAGTAGGTCTGACAGTCTATTATACAGCTCTGATTAGTCTATATATTAATGCGCTTGTTCTAATGTTATCTCTTCTCTATTAACAATTCCTTCACAGAGACTATCAAGGTGAAAGATTCGTCATCTAAAAACCTAATTATAAACGTGTTGCTGTTTAACAAAGAACAATGTCTAATTATTGTTCATCAGGAAGGATTTATGGAAGGTGTCGCTAACGTCAGCAGTTTGTAACCGTCAGAAGAGGTTTCCACCATGGGAAAGTCTTCATGACGGAGAATAAAAGAGAAGAATGGCTGGTGAGGGAACACGCGATAACAGGAACTAATGCGTTAACATTAAATGTAATTATGAACAGATAAAAAAAAAAAAAAAGAAAAGTATTATTCTTAAAGCAGTTCAAAATGGAACAAGTGAGGAATAAAACACACCACTTTAAATGCTAATGACTCATCAGAAATTCTCTTTGCTACATGTACTAGTCTATTTATTTCCAATGACTTGACTCGGCAGGAGCTGACACTCGGTGCAGGCCAAATATTTCACACTTCTCATATGTGCAGTCCAGAATCTATCTTTGGTGTATTGCATATCAGGACATCTCAAGCTTACTAAATGTAAATGAACTTGTGTAAATAATTTTTGTGTGTGTGTGTGTGTGTGTGTGCTAAGACTTAGAGTTTGTTTGCTCTACTAACTGCACAGAGCTCCTCGTTAAACATCGGGTCCGAACAGTAACTTGATATTATAGCATGAGTGTTATATCACACTACTGACATTTTTTCGTGGACATGGCACGGTCTTCACATCATTTAGTGCTTCATCATTACGTACATACTAAAACTCTTATCGTTTTATAAAATTGTATACAGTTTAATTATAGCAACAGGCCAGAAGGTTGCGAGTTCAAATCCCAGCACCACCAGGCTGCCATGGGTAGGTCCTCGGTCGAGATCCTTAACCCTTAGCTGTATCATCTTAGCCTGATCTTGTCTCAATTGTAAGTCAATTTGAATACAAACATCATCTAAACGCACAAATGTTGTAGATTTGTTATACTTTAACACCATGTCCCGTCCTGAAGGGTTTAATTCCTCTTATATCACGGCACACTGCAAATAATTACACATGATGATACTTTTTTCCATTTATATGTACGTTCGTCATGAACTCACTCGAAGCCCTTCATCTTGAAGACGTTCCTGTGGTGCGAAAACTAATGTTACAGCTTTAAGAAGAAGAAGAAGCCTTTATTTGTCACATATACAATAAGCCATGATTCGGCACCCTTGGAGCAGAGAGGGTTACTCAAGGGCCCAACAGTGGTAGCCTGGAAGTGCTGGGGCTCGAACCTCCAACCTTCTGATCAATAACTGTTGAGCCACCACTGTCCACATCTGTTATCCGTTTCTGTTCAAACGCTCTGATACTGGAGACTCCTTCCATAACGGTTACATCGACGTTCCCTTATAGAAAGCTTTGAGAATTCAGCAGAGCTGTGGCACGATCGTGATATAAAGCCTTGCATGCAAATACTGATCAACTAGATATTGTGTACGTTTGATTTATTTATTTTTTTTTTTACTGAACCTTTTAATTTTATTGTATAATCACAGAAATCTATTGATTTGTCTTTAAAACACTTCTGATAATCAATCAGTGTTGTCCTCCTGTTGCCATGTGCTAGAATATCCAATTAAACAAAGCACGCAGATTAAATATCTAAGTTTTTTCAAATATATTACATCATTTAAAAACACACACACACACACACACACACACACACACACACACACACACACACACATTGTGTATATATTATATGCATTCTTCCATTCAACTAAATTATAAAGTCTATAAATAAATAAATAACGCAATACCTTTAGTTTCGTTAGTCATAGTGTGACTTGCTGTGGAAGCTTTAGCTGATCTTGTCCTGTCCCGTTACAGTGGTTCCACCTGGCTGATGTTGAGGCTGCCCGGCTTGTTAGTCCCCCATTACAATCCACAGGTGGAACCTTATTAAGCGAGTCCAAAAATCTAATCTTTGAAAGTATATTCAGTGAGCATGGTGAAGGGCAGTGTGGCAAGATGGTGCGGGGGAACTCTGAAGAGGCACTGAGGCTGTACAGAGGCAGCAAACACTACTTGCTAATCATTTCAGCAGTGTAATTGGCGCCTCACATGGCCATGGGGCAAGAAAACATGCATAAAAGTTTCAAGGTAACCTTATCCACCACAGCCACTGGTTATTCTTAGCCTGTGTTCCTTCCACCAGCTGCTCACAGCCTCGCCTTTTTAGGCTTCAGGGGGAAGTCTGAAGTCTGACCTCGGTTGCCATAATGATGTGTTGATATGAATCGGATCATTAGTTTTCCATTCTCCATTCACTGTCATCATTATGCATGCATGTATGTTTATTAAAAAATGCTCACGCCTCGCTTTGACTTTCCTCCAGACCGACTCAGATTTAAAACCAATGCACCGCTTTAACACTTATTATTATGTCTCATATCCGATTTTAAAAAAAAACAACAACAAAAAAAAAAACAGTCTTTAATCAAATCTCAGAGGATGTATTTTCATCTGGGATTTCATAGAACTGATCCACTTATTTATATCCAGTATACTAGAGAAAACAGAGATTGGAGCAATATGTAATAGCCATCATCTGGAGATGGACTGTATTTACTAAAATAAAAAATAAAAAGTCATGTTACAGAAAAATATGGACTGAAATAATGCTGCACCAGAAGGCCATTCTGACATTTCAGTACTACTGCTCCAGGACCAGGGCTGAAAACCTGAGAAATAAAGGATTACGCTAAACCACATCCTGTTCCTGTTAATGCTGATTTGCTGATCTAGCAATAGCTCAACAATGAAACTATTAGGGTTGAGCTATGGGTTATAACTTACATACACCGATCAGCCATAACATTAAAACCATGGCACCTATCAAGGAGTGGGATATATTAGGCAGTAAGTTAACGGTCAGTTCTCGAAGTTGCGAAGGCTAGCCCGTCTGGTCCGGTCCCACAGAAGATGGGCACAAATTGTCCTACTGGAGCACAAATTGCTGAAAACGTTAATGCTGGTTCTGATAGAAAGGAGTCAGAACACAGTGCATCACAGCTTGCTGCGTATGGAGCTGCAGACCGGTCCACTGCTGAAAGCACCTATAATGGGCATCAGAACTGGACCATGGAGTAATGGAAGAAGGTGGGCTGGTCTGATGAATCACGTTTTCTTTTACATCATGTTTATGGCTGGGTGCGTGCGTGTGAGTGTGTGTGAGTGTGTGTGTGTGTGTGTGTGTGTGTGTGCGCGTCGCTTACCTGGGGAAGAGCTGGCACCAGGATGCACTATGGGAAGAAGGCAAGCCGGCGGAGAGAGTGTGATGCTCTGGGCAGTGTTCTGCTGGGAAACCTCGTGTCCTGGCGTTCATGTGGATGTAAATTTAACACGTACCACCTACCTAAACACTGTTTCAGACCAAGTACACGCCGTCATGGCAACGGTATTCCCTAATATCAGTGACCTCTTTCAGCACGATAATGCGCCCTGACACAGTGTAAAAACTGTTAAGGAACGGTTTGAGGAACATGACAAAAGCGTTCAAGGTGTTGACTCGGCCTCCAAATTCCACTCTGGTGCCAGATACCACAGCACACCTTCAGAGGTGATGAGTCAGAGCTGTTTTGGTGGCACAAGGGGGACCTACACAATATTAGGCAGGTGGTTTTAATGTTATGGCTGATCGGCGTATATTGACGTCAGCCTCCCCCTTTTTCTTAAAATGAAGTAAACTAGGAAAGCTTTAAACAAATTGAACAAGAAGGTTTATGCAGGAAATGAAGCACTTCTCCACTGACCATACTGTTAGAAATATTGACAAACATCAACTATGGTCCAATATTATCTGTGATCGGTCCATCATTGCACAGACTAAAACAGACTCGTGAGAGAGTGATACACCTCTGTTCATGCTAAAGTAAATTTTAAGCAAATATTATAAAGCGTTAAACAAAAATTTATGTAAGGGGAATAAAAAAAACACTTTGGGACGCACTTTTATAAGAAAATAAACAACAAAGTTGATTATTTTCCAATAACAGCATGTCTCGAACTCTTTTATACATCTTATACCACAGGGATTTGCTCAAGAGTCACACGATGTACTATTTATCCATTTATGGTTACATTTAATGGCCTTGAAACAAGTTAGTTGTTTCAAGGTTATCGCTAACGTTATAGCCGCTATAAACTAGCCGATATAAATTTCCTCACCAGCATCTCTTTTCCCACTCTCGATGTTGACACGGAGGGGAAAAAAAAAAACCCCTGCAGATCGTCACAGAGAAACCAGAAAGTGCTAGAAGACCTAAACTTACTCACACTGGAGACTCCTTCCATAAAACGTTAAATAAACATCCCCTTAAAGAAAACGTCAACCATGATGTCGTCCTTTGTTAAATAACGACACGTTTTAAGATCAGACTTACGTGTCCGTCGTACGAGCCGCTGTGTACGAGCCGTTACTTGAAATGATAACGCATGAATATAAAATCTGTCATTTTTCTTGCAGCTGATTAATCAACATCTTCTGACCAATCAGATTTGAGAATCCAAACAAACTGTGGTATAAGAAAGACAAAGATAAATGAAGATAATTTATTAATAATAATAATAATAATAATAATAATAATAATAATAATTTCAGAAGAGAAACATAAAATCCGAAGAAATGGGCTTGGGCATGAGTCTTTATTCTACAAATGTTTGTGCATAAATGAAAAAAAAAAAAAAAAAAACAATTAAATAAAAACACTATATCTATGAATTAATTAATTCAAATGGATGATTAAAAAAAAAAAAAGAAGAAGAAGAAGAAGAGAGAATCTGGTGAAAACCATGAGGTCGGAGTTGGAGCCCGTGTTCGTACGGCTTACTATAGTGTGCACTATTCTATAGAAAAACCTTCACTAGATATTCGAGTGAAAGCTGGAATGGAAACGAGGTGAAAATGGGCCTGCTAATGCTGCTTGATAGACGAGGGCTTTCGACATTTGAACATACTGATCGAGGTTAAATGCGGTCCAGACATGACGTTTTGATATCGTTTTATATCAGGGACAGAAATCAGGGCCAGAAGGAAGCTAGACAAGCTCAGTAGAGTTAATATTAAGGTTTTTTTTTTTCTTTCCCTACTTAGTTATGTTAAATCATAGCACATTGTAATGCAATTAAACACTTTGCTTTTATGCCTCTTACAACAATAATGATGTTAGTCATTTATTTTATTTGATCATCTTCGCTAGAGAGAGAGAGAGATGCAGGTATAGTCAAGCATAATGCCCACACAGCCTGATTACTATATCGATGCATAATTCTTCTATCGTTAATCCAAAGTGACTAAATAGAAAAATGCACTAGCAAGGAGGGGGAGGGGGAGGGGAGGGGGTGTGGAATGGAGACACTGAGCTTTTGCTAAAAGCAGGTGCAAATAATAATAATAATAATAATAATAATAATAATAATAAAGCTGAGCAGAGTCACCAGTGCACGCAGAAAATTTTCCTTTCGGTGAAAAAGTCACAACGTTTAGTGTCAGGAACGCTAGCTATGTGCTGCAGGATTTCTCCAAGTTAAAGAAAGAGGGTGTGGTTATTGGAATAAATAATCAAGAGAGTCCCGGACGTTTTAAAAGAGGCCGTTTCCAGAACTAGTCGTCTTGTTTCAGCCTCGATATTCATACTTTTTTCTCTGAGCAGTGACTCGATACGAACAAAAAAAAAAAAAAAAAAATCTAATCAAATCAAATAAAAAGCATTATAAAAAGTAATATAAAGCCTAAAACGGGGTTAAGTAAACACAATCATATTTACACTACATACAAACATCCGTTATCCTTAATTCTTTTTTTTTTTTTTTTTTTTTCTCTCTTTCTCCCAAACACTCGCGTGATGTCCCCAAAATATGGTTTGGCTTTAGTGAACAGGTTTAAGGTGGC
This sequence comes from Stegophilus panzeri, assembly GCA_024331685.1. NCBI lineage: Eukaryota > Metazoa > Chordata > Actinopteri > Siluriformes > Trichomycteridae > Stegophilus > Stegophilus panzeri. Next base: position 1,640,734 of record JANDJT010000228.1, on the reverse strand, counting down.
ACGTCCTTTTCATGGAAGATGAGTAACAGGTCGAATACTGGATCGAAATGGCAACGAATCTGGAAGCTTTAATCATCGATCGTGCAGCGTGTCGTCGTTCAGGACAGTGCGTGTCGCGGCGATGCGTTTTCCTCTGGCTCTCGAGTTCTAAGGAGGTTTTCCGTCGTCCAGGTGATGGATTTATTTATTTATTTATTTATTTATTTATTTATTTCCCCCCCCAACGTCTAATAGCATTAGTAAGTCAAAGTGACTGGACTTGTGTTGTAATCTTCGAGATTAAAGCACAAATCCACTCGCTTTAACTCTCTGGCTGTTGTTTGTTTGCGGCTTAGAGGTTGTCTCCTGGTTGGTATTGGGGCTCGGTGGCAGTGAAGTAGTCCTCCAAAAACGCCTGCAGGTACTCGAACGTGGGTCTCTCCTCGGGATCTCGCTTCCAGCACTGCAGCATGAGCTCGTGCAGAGAGATCGGGCAGTCCTGAGGGCACGGCATCCTGTACCCACGCTCCACCTGCTCTAAAACCTCCCGGTTATTCATCCCTTTAAAAAAACAAAAAAAACCCAAAAAAACACAGTAATGAGTATATAGTAGAACATATGTACAAAGCACAATTAAAAACAGAAGGTAACTAAAATAAACAAAATGAAAACACTTCTTTGTTTTTGCATTATGATTTCCAGGCTTATCTACCTAGTCGTGTCCTGTACAAGTGTACAAGAGACATTCCTCTTCAGACCCCGCCCCCCCCCCGGAAATGTCCCCCTGGAAATGTTTTACCTGGATACGGCACACGGCCTTTGGTCACCAGCTCTGTCAGCAGTATTCCAAACGACCACACGTCTGATTTAATGGTGAACCGTCCGTAGAGTGCGGCTTCGGGGGCCGTCCATTTGATCGGGAACTTGGCACCTAAAACAGAACGCAGGTGTACGATTGGCCGAGACTAAATACCGAGTATAACTCATGCTGGAGAGTGATATTACAGTCCACGGCCAAGGATATATTACTGAAAACTGAGACAGATGAATTTTTCTAAACGTATTGCAGTGCTCATTGAAGGTGGAGCCCAATTCAATAGTCTGTTTAGAGACCGTCCAATTTTAGTTTGACAGAATTTAGCCACAGCGACATGCTATGGGTTTTCCCAAGACCAGCACACAACTGCACACTTAACACACAAAATGTTGTCTCTTAATGACCAACACCTGATACTGACTCAGTACCGTTAGTAAGAGTACTACTCCTATTATTATTATTACTACTCTATTATTGCTATTACTAATACCACTACTATTACTACTCCTTTTACTACTGCTAGTACTACTACAGCATCTATTACTACTGTTATTATTATTACTACTACCACCACTACTACCAATACCACTGATATTACTAATACTATTAATATTGCTAATGCTATTATTACTAACACTACATAGATACAGTGTATATATGTTATCTTTTATAATACAGCCATTATTATTATTTGTTGTTGTATTTGGCTTAAAATAATGCAGATTTGGCAAATTAACCCTGCTATTATCAGACAAAACGGCACAGCTGTTTCAACCTTTTTCATCCAATCAGATTGCTGCTGTGTATTAACTGGCTTCCAGTATCTTACAGTAATAATCCACAGCAGTAAATTATGTGAAGTGTATATGTTTATTCTATGAGTACTAATAAGAAACCAGACACAGCTGCTTGACATTTCTGTTGGGCTACAATATTGTGATTTCTGCTCACCATGACAGCTGCGCTTTGTTCACTAGTGTGATGCATCCAGTGGATGACAGATGACAACATTAGGCTAATGCAAAGGTTTAACACATCTGTTGTTTGGCTGTGGTTGGACCTGCACCTGCTAGAGGGCAAATTCTTAGAAAAAAAATACAGTAATAACACTATACGATACCTTTTCCTCCATTCGCTCACCTTGTCTAGCTGTGTATTCATTGTCCTCTATCAGCCTGGCCAGGCCAAAGTCTGCGATCTTGCATACTAAACTGTCACCCACGAGGATGTTGGCCGACCGCAGATCTCTGTGGATGTAGTTCATTCTCTCGATGTAAGCCATGCCTGCAGCCACCTGAAAGACACCGCACGTGCTCGGTTTGCAAGATCACCGGTTGGTGTTGTATTATGACTTGTATTTCTATAGTTGTGCGCCCTCTGCAGGTGAGGCGATGCTACACCAGAGAAGGGAGAGTGAGCAACTTTTCAGATTTTCCTACCTGAGCTGCCATGTCTACAAGGTTTGGCAATTTAAGGCTCCGTCCTTCACCGTCCTTCAAAAAGTCCAGCAAGCTCCCTGAAAATTGATTGTATGGGATGTCAATCATCTGGGATCAGAAATGTATTCAAATTCATTTAAAAGAAAAAAAAAAAAAAAAAAAAAAAAAAAAAAAACAGTGCAGAACCACAAATGTTCACATGTTCTTTACATTAGCATTGCGATCAAATAACAGGCACAGTTTAACCGTGACTTCTAAAATGGTCAGCACTTACAGGAAAATAATCAACGGCAGGTTGAAATGACCACCCTGAAAGTTGATTAAATTTCCAATAACGGCTGATTCTGACGTGTTTTATTCCTCTTATGTCACAGCAATTTGTCGAACGCTAACGATTTCGTATTTATGAAAGAAGGATTTCAAACTTTTTATTCGTTTATAGCTACATCGAAACCTAGACATTGTCTCACCAGCCTCACTTTTTTCCTCTTTTTTGAATTTAATAAGACAAAAGCTGACACTGGAGCAAATTTTAGACTTGCGATTATAAATAAATACTGTATAGGTAAGTTGTTGGTTTTTTTTTTTTTTTTTTTTTTTTACACTTTCTGACCTTTGCCCATGTATTCTGTGACGATGTAAATAGGCTCTTCAGAGACGACAGCGTATAGCTGCACTAGCTTGTCATGTCTCAGTTTCTTCATGATCTGAGCTTCCTCCAGGAACGACTCGGGGGACATGGTGCCTGGTTTCAAGGTCTTCACTGCTACTTTCGTGGTGCCGTTCCAAGTACCTGCGATTTATTGGGAAGATTGCAAAATCTGAGAAATAACCCATTGTCTAACACACGCAGATGAATCATCCTCTTCTGGCCTAATGCATTAAAATGGCTGCGAATAAAATCACCTGTAATTCGCATTAATGGTATTTAAATGGACACGGGCCTCAATGATTAAGCTGAATCCTGGATTAAACCAGTCAGCAGAGATTATCCACTGATGAATCTTTCTCAGTCTGGCTTGAACCTGTCGAAAAGAATTAACACGCACCCATCCAGACCTCGCCGAACTGGCCGTTCCCCAAGCGCTTGATGAGCTGAAGCGACTCTCGTGGGATTTCCCACACGTCTTTGGTTTTGACTGACAGATCTGCAAGGCGAGGCATGCCTTTGTGGCAGGGGACTATCAATCGACAGCACAGTCCCGCAGCCCTCGCTGCGCACACAAACACAAACAAACACCACGGCTGTTACAAACACTGCCAAGATATACACGACAATGGCTGCTCTGTCTGAAACGGCCAGTCGTTTATTTTCGCACACACCGTTCATTTAGTCACGGGTAATTAAATATCGTATTTGGTCAGTTGACTCGGATTTACCAGAGTAATGGTGAACAAGCTGTTGCAGCGTCTCAAACTGAGCCCGGGTGGTGATGTAGTAGCCTCCGTTGTCAAGCTTACGGATCTTATAGTGTTTCACATGATCACCCTTAACATCATCCCAATCCTGTATAGATAAGGAATACGCTCCTGAAAGACAGAGAAAGGGGGGGAAGAGATCGGGGGGGAACACAAAACAGGCCATCAGATTATTTAAGATGGAGAAATAAAGTCTAGATGGATTTTTTTTTCCCCTCCATGGCCTGGTGGTGTTATCCAACATGCCAAGCTACCATGGATGTCTCCTTCCTTGCGCAAGACCCTTAAGGCTTATCTGCTCAGTTGTACATCTTGGTTAAAAGCGTGAGCCAAATGAGCAACTGTCAAAGAGAACTTCCACAACCAGTTCGACTTTGCAAGTCCTCAGTGGATCTGTTTACGTCAACATCTACAAGGCTGCACCCAACCCCCCCACCTTGGCTACCTAAACAATGTCTCTGTTATGCTAATTCTGTAATACAGACCACTGCTAAAAACATGCCAAACTGGTTCTGAAACTGGTGGGAACCTAGCCTGAAGGCACTGTTTTGAGCACACCAACCTGGACCATGTTCACCAAGCTGCTATCAGGTGACTCCACCAGTTCCCAAGGTATCTTCCACCACCACCATTATTCACACCCATTTACTGTCTGTAGTCCTCCATACAATGCCAGTCAATATTCAAAACTAGTTACCTTTAGTGGTTTCACTTTCCCTGATGAGAAAAGTGCCCCGAGGATTTCCATTCGACAGCAGCTGCCTCTCTGCATCCTTACGCCCGAGTTTCCCAAAGTACCAGCTGCGGAAAAAAAATACAGAGACGAATAACTTTAACAACGGAGCAGTAATGTCAACGGAACAGACCTTGGGAAACGTCAGGTCTAAATCTAGACCCGGTTTGCTATACAGCTTATACATCACAGTGCATTATGGGTATTATTCTGTACCTATTTTGGATGCTAGTGGAATGCACAGTACATTCCTAGACTAGACTAGAAAAAGACAGATTCTCAAAATAGTGCACTATATTGTGTACAAGCGGTTTTTTTGGGGTGCACACAAATTGAACTCACTCTTCGGCCTGGATCGAATCTACTGGAGCCACGTAATTGCTGGGTATGTATCCTGTTCCACCTGTAGTGAGGGAGCGAGCCTCCCACCAGTCTCCTTCCCTGGAGGACAGCAATAGAAATATAAATTACAGTAAAAATAAACTGGACATCATAAAAAAGACGGTCTCGAGACACACGTGTCACGAGACTCCGCGTGTCAGGAGAACGGATAAGAAACTGCTTCTGTTCAGGGCGTGGCGTACAGTTAGCTACGATAGCTATGCTAGCTGACAGGATTTCTCATCTAGTAGCCCGACGTGACACGTTATTACACGAGCAGAATGTCTAAATTAGATTCTTACACTCGCTGTAAGAACGTGAAGTCTTCCTTAATAAAATAACCACTAAAGTCATCGATTCTGGCTATGTGCGTTTTTTTCCTTAGGCGATTTCCATCACACGTTTCAAACAACAACAACAACAACAACAACAACGACGTCCCCTCTCGTAAACCAAAAAAACGCCAGCTTCTCATTTCACCTGCAGACACTGTAAACAAACCAGTTCAAGCCATTCTTGAATATGAATTCGAAAGGCTCCATTTATCTCCTTTGCTCTTCCACACATATACGTATATCGCATCTGTTATGGATTTATTTATTTATTTATTTATTTTCCAATTGCGGAACAATGCAAAAAAAATATAAATAAAATGAAAATGTAGTACTTGACGACAAAAACACACGGCTGGAGCGGTGTTATACTCACGTGCTGTTGAGAATTTGGAATTTTTCTCCTTTCCTAAAACTGAGATCGTCCTCCGTCCTCGCCTCGTAATCGTAAAGTGCTACGAAGAGTGTAACTCCTGCAGACGTCCACGAGAGAACGCAGGATATTAGGAACACGGAAGCAGGAACAAGATTGAAAAGGTGCGTTATTGTATTATTACAGCACAGCGCTGTTGAATGAAGCTCTATACACATATACATACATTATATATATATATAAATAAATAAATAAAATCATTGGCACAGCGATGTTTTCTGTAAGAGACGTATTTAACGTGTATGGAAGGAGTCTCCAGTGTCAGTGCTTTGGAACGGTCAATAATCCGTTGTATGAGCTGCCTTTGAGAAAATGAATGAACAACTTCTGACCAATCGGATTTCAGCATTCAACAGCGCTGTGGTATAAAGGTCCTTTATTTCAAGGAGAATTGTGCGTCCTTCTCGGGGAGGCAATAATACAATTCCTGCATTTATTAACATACATTTTCTACAACAACAACAAGAACAACTCATGATAATATGCATATGATGAAATGTCAGGCAACTATCGTGATGTGAAAATTTAACATGGGAACACACACACCTTTATCTCTTAGTGAACGGAATCAAAACTTTGACAGATCAGAAGAGTAGTACGATGATGAGACGGATTATATCTAAATATTATAATAAATAAAATATATAACTTCACCTGTTCCACCACGTGAGCGCAGAGTTCCCGAGTGTGACGAGCTGTTCACTCCTCCGAACACCGCCACAGTCCCTTGACTGACGGGCGCGTGGAAGTTGTTGTAGTTAGGAATGGCGGTGACCCCAAAGCTGGGGTAGTGTTGGGGCGTCGGGTTGGCCCCATAGCGGTACCCAGTGTGCTGGGAAACACTCGTCTCTCTCTCATCTGTCAGTTTGGTTGCCTCTTTGTCCTTACATTGTACACAGCCCATTATCTAGATTCTGATTGGAGGAGAGGAAAACGAACCATCATTTATGCTCGAGCTATAAATGACTACGCACAAAAAAGCGCTACACCCAAAGTGTCATTTTCTTTTGGTCACCAACACGCCTGCACACAGGGTCATGTTTTTTATGCCAGGTCTACTTCTGGAATCGGTCTAGCAGGCGGAAAACGCAAGTTCACGGGTGAATTTTTTCTGGTTTTAAAGCAAATAATTGGAAATGAAATCGAATCAATTTCCACAAACACAGGCTACAGCAAGTACAGAACCGGTTCTGTTGGAAGACACACTGCAAAGATCGTGAGAGGAAAGTCGGAATGGATAATGGTCGTAAAAACGCGATGATGATGAAAACGTGCGTTTTCAGATCTGCCGAGCAAATCAGAAACGCACACCACGGTGAACTTATTTACCACGCCAAGACTGAGACAAGGAAGAAAACGGGTCGCTCGGTTCCAATTCCCACACTTTTTAGGCTGGAAAAAAAAAAAAACGCCGCAAAATCAAGCATTTTTGGCCGCAACAACAAAAAAACTCTGCGAAATCCTGTACGTACTGTCATTTACCTAACATTTTTTTCAGAAAGCCTAGGCAAAGCGATCTGAATAATTATAATAATAACGGCACCTTTCCCGCAATGACATCAGGGATATAGACTAGTGCTTTTACATGTAGCAGCGGTCTTTCTCCAGCCTCCATCTTAGCAAACAAAACAAATGGCTGTACTCTTCTACTTTTGGTTCCTGTACGAATAAACCACATGGGCGAGGTCGGCAACGCCATCGCATCGTCACGTTCTTTTACAGCAGGTCCAAGTTATGAATTTAGCACACAATAGCAGGCTTTGCTATGACTCTAGTCCTACTATTGTAGCGCTGCACGTAAAGGCGTCGTCGCTTAGACTCCGGAGCGTCAAAGCCGATGGCAGTGAAGGCTGGAAAAGTGACACACACACACACACACACACACACAGCAAGAAAACGCAAACAGATGTCTATTAGACATACCGCGGCGAGCACTGGGGCACCACAGCCGAGTATTTGCATTCCATTCAATTAAAGATGGAGTAAGAACATCTACGATTGGCTCCTCGGAAAACCAAGCCTGAGAGCGGGGGAAAAGAGAGGGCACATTTATTCTTCATGCACATGTGGGCAATATCACAAAACACCACGTCTTTTCCACGTATTTTAGGTTTGTAAACATATCAGTAAAACATATCAGCCACGTGTCAATGTAAACAAGGTAAAGAAGGACAAGTGTAAAAAAAAATAATTAATGAATTAAAAGCTACATATGTTGTATTAATTGTATTGTCCAATTACAAAGTGTGACATAGGACAGTGTTTTAAACATACTAACGACATGTATGAAGATATTCGTAGAAAAGCACATGAAGCAGTTCATTGTAATATTAATATCATACCGTAAGAGTATCTAGCTCTAAACGTACATTCACGTACAGTGCCGAATAACAATCCGGACGCCTGTGATGCGAATGCTGCGATGAAAACACAGACACGATATTTGTATTTTTAGTTAGGTGCTGTCCAGACAGAACACTGTTTTTCTCTTCGTTTTAGCCTCTCGTTCACAAGAAAACAACACCGTGTCAGTCAAAACAAAGCTTTTTCGAAAAAGGCAGAGAAAACGGAAAACTATTTTCTCACGTGCGGACGTGAGAAACGTACGTTTTCGGAAACGTTTTGGCGCCAACCTGCGCATGCCAACGGTGGTTTTGTGCAGAAGGCCTCGGTAAACAGTTTGTATTCAAGTGTTACCTTAAGTAGTAGTTCCACGTCACCATTAATCGACACACGTCAGGATATTTGTGTTTATTTTCCGTATTTTTGGTGGTTTTCCATTTTCTGGATCTGAAATCCATTGGTGGCGCCATGCTCGTCCTCAACACCGTCGCAAATTTTCAACGTTTTTGCATTTTCACTTGGACGGACATATTATTATTATTATTATTATTATTATTATTAATATCTTCTTCTTTTTTTTTTTACAACAAGGAGGTAAATATTCGTATACATGCAGACGGGGCTTCACTTCCACAAAACTTCAACTAATAACGAATTCTGGATTTATGGTTATTTTTATTAAGCATTGTACTAGTTGTTGTAGTATTAGTGCAGTAAATCTACAATTTTAACGTATGTTCAACTTTAAATATGCAAAATATCCTGCGTTGTGACTATAATAAACATAACCGCGAATGTTTTCTACAGGTTTGTATCGGTACAAAAAAGTTCAAGCTAAAAATCAACTACAAATTCTAGTGACCTCTGAAATATTTCTATACGAGAACTATATATGTGGCAATGGGACCTATATGTGACAGATCTGATGTCCCACTACACAGCTGTTTTACATGAAATGTTGATGGAAATTTGCTGATAATAATTGTTATTGTCCTAGTCCACTGCAACTACACCATACCTTGAAATGTACTCATTAAAATACTTATTATTATTATTATTATTAACAAAAAATGATATTATTCAAGATTTTAGTATTGAAAGAATTTTCACGTCCTCAGATGTCAGATCCAATGCAATGTCCTGAATTACATTTATAATTATGTATGTAAAGTAAAGGTAGAAGACATTTTAAAACACACAGGTTATTGTCAAGTGTCCTGCACGATAATGCGCACTATGTGCATATTTCCTAATATTAAAACTATCTAAAATCTTAAAATATAAGTCACTGAATTACTTGAGAAATCTTATTACTCTTATTAAAATATCTTATTCCCGGACCACTTCCATTTTCTAAAAAAAAAAAAATGAAAAAAGACAAAACAACAACTAGGAAATGATGTTTTTCCACTTTAGTCAGACGTCAGATATAATTGAGTGTCTGCATTAGTAGATTTTGTGCTTCTTTCAAATGAGAATCTAAGAATAGTTTATGGTTCATGAGGTTAGGTAGGAATAACGAGGGGCTAAATTTAAAGCGCTAGCTGTACAGTAGAACGTCATGGGCCGTGATGCGAGTGCAAGATGTTCCCTGTGATTGTATCTGAAAGTACAAAATTACAGCATGTAAATCAAAACTTTAATCTGCACTCCACAGGACTAAATAACCAGCTCTCTGACAGCTCAGAAAAACACACACTTTTTAATTTGGCTGTAAAACTGGTAATAAGCTTTTTCTTTTCTTGTGTTTTACACTCTCAGAAAGAAGGGTACTAAACTGTACCAGTCCTTGTCGCTGGGTTGGTACCTTCAGTAGCCGGTGGATGTTACGCACCTTTAAAGCTTTAAATCGGTTTTATACTGCGTGATTCACTTCAGCGGACTTTCAAGATTATTACTCGTTACGCTACACGAAAGCCAAACAAACTCTCGCCTGACTGTGCGTTAATGACCGTGTTGTCCGTGTCAGAATACACGAGAAAGAGCCTCTAACGATAGGTCTGTGATTTAAACGCTTATGTTCTGCTTACGTCATCGAGCAATGTGATCCGGGCTTGTGTGGGAAAACAGGCTCGCATAAACACAACCATTCTACAAAGTTAATAGCGTCACACTGGCTCTTAATAGCGTCACGTTCTCTCTTAATAGCGTCACACTGGCTCTTAATAGCGTCACACTGGCTCTTAATAGCGTCAC
>JANDJT010000228.1:1606164-1624706 GCA_024331685.1 Stegophilus panzeri | reverse complement strand
GTCACGTTCTCTCTTTATAGCGTCACGTTCTCTCTTTATAGCGTCACGTTCTCTCTTTATAGCATCACACTGGCACTACATAGCGTCACCCTCGCACTTAATAGCGTCACGTTCTCTCTTTATAGCGTCACGTTCTCTCTTTATAGCGTCACGTTCTCTCTTTATAGCATCACACTGGCACTTAACAGCGTCACGCTGGCTCTTAACAGCGTCACGCTGGCTCTTAATAACGTCACACTGGCACGACATAGCGTCACACTGGGATGAACAGCATCATATTGGTACTAAATAGTGTCACATTAGCATATATCTACTCTAAGAAAAGGCTTGAACATGAATTCTGGATAACAACACCTATAATCTGCTTGCTGCTGCAGGGCACTAGGCCTTTTCATTTATGCTCAATACAGACTCAGCATCAGAACAGATCCTCAAGAGTAGAAGCGTGCAAAACAAAACAAAACAAAACCTTCAAGCATATGAAATCATATGGATGTGTGGTGTAGTGGTGGATCTGCCCTGAGATGTTTCCTCAACAGACCAGTTTATCAGCACATCCTGTTCGAATGTAGACATAAAGTAACCTGTCATCATCATCATCATCATCATCATACACACACAAAGCAGTGTAACAGAGAGAGAGACAGACACAGACACACAGACACACACACACACACACACACACATACATACACAAATATATATATATATATAGGGCTGGCACTGGTGAAAAAAGAGACATTCTCTGGATTTCTAAGGCTTTTGTATGTCCAGAGCAGACGATCAGTGCCATGCAGTCAGGGACAGAGGCCTTTTTCTTCGCGATTGTCTGACACATGAGGCCATTTCTGCTGCGCATCACATCAATCCGTGCTGCAAGAGGATCAGGCATCTCTCTCAGCGTCCTCTACCGAGCTCCATTTTCCCTTCAGATAAACACTCAACATTTCGACTTGATCAGCTGGAGTGCATTGAAATAAACCCTCATCCCTAATTTAAACAAATCTCCATCTCCACCTCCATCACGATGCGGGTTTTAATTCAATCGTTTCAATGGGAGACCAGTTTTTTTTCTCCCCCCATGCACCGAGTGCATTCAAAACGCAAGAAATACATTCTTACCAGGACCGCGATCTCTTCTTGCGTAGAATCAACAACGAGTTGTTGTTGTTTTTTTTTTTTTATATCGTGATGATTTCCATCGGTGAAAAACAACCAAACAAACAAACAAACAGCGAACCCTAAACCGCTTTGGGCTGCTCCCGTCTCTGAAATGGAACAGACGTCGGCGAGGCAACCAGGCTGTGATTGACATGCGGTTCGGCCAATCAGATCTCGAACTCTTCCTGCGCCCAGATTAGACTCCACCCCTACGGTTGGTCCCGCCCTCCCTGCCATTACACATGCTAATGCCGGAGTCACGATGAAGTGTGTGTGTGTGTGTGTTTGGTAGGAAGAACACACAACGCTCGTCTTGTTTTGTTTTGTTTTGTTTTGTTTTGCTTTGTGTTTTCGTCTCGCCTAATGTCGCCATTTTGAGCTGTTTTCACGCGATTCTTCTCGCTCTCTTTGGCTGCGTGTAAAATCGTATCAAAATAGAAAGCCGCCATTTGGTCGCCATGGCTACGTTCCATACCCGCATACTACCGCACTAAATAATATGTCGGAGTACGAGTAGTGCTTTATAATTAAGGAGATGGGTTTGGAAATCATTATACATTGCTAAAGATATTCACGCATAAACAGAGCAATGGCTCGAGGCCATGTCACCGAAAAGATTTTTCAGATTTTTTTGTTTTTGTTTTATGCATTAGATGTTTTGCGACGTTTCGCCTATACAGTACCCCTTTTTTTTTGTTCCACCATAAAAGTATCTATTGAAATATTTGATAACCAGGGGGCGTAATGGTTTAGTGGTTAGCACCGTTGCCTCTGTGGGTTTCCTCAGGGTACTCCGGTTTCCTCCCCCAGTCCAAAGACTGTACTTCAGGCGGACTGCGGTTTACAAATTGTTTGTAGGATGTGAACGTGTGTGCGATTGTGCCCTGCGATTGGTTGGCACCACGAGTTCCCTGAGATAGGATCCAGGCTTCCCTACGACCCTGTGTAGGATAAGAAGTATGGAAAATAAATGGGTGGATGAATAGTGTTAGTGTACCCCTCAAACAGACTGTTCCTCTTGTCTTCATCCATGCCAAATAGAACGAAAATAAAATATTACGTTAAATTTTTTTCTTTCTTTATTATGGTCAGATTTTTATATGTTGTTCAAAGCATTTCATTTACTTAAACTTCCATCCATCCCTCCATTCATCCAGCCATCCATTTTATGTACCGCTTATCCTAAACAGGGCTGCGGGGAGCCTGGAGCACGAGATGTGCGGCCAACCCATCACAGGGCACAATCGCACACACATTCACACACTATGGACAATTTGGAAATCCCGATTAATGCGTACAATGCATGTCTTTGGACTGGAGAAGGAAACCAGAGTACCCAGAGGAAACCCCAGAAGCATGGGGAGAATATGCAAAAACCACACTCACAGGGCGGAGGCAGGAATTGAACGCCAAACCCCGGAGGTGCGAGGTAAACGTGCTAACCACTAAGCCACTAAGCCCTCGTGCCCCACTTACATCAACTTATTTTAAGTAATAATAATTATACAGTGGGATCCAAAAGTCTGAGAGCACTAGTGAGAAATGCTTCTGTTTGGCATTCTTTCTTTCTCAATTTAACACAAAGGTTTTCATTACAAACTGTATTATCGGCAACAACTTGTGAAAAGGTAGAATATTAGAAACATGAATTCGAGAATTTCTTAGTATTTGCTATGTCCCCGTTTTGCTTTAATGACAGCGTAGACTCGAGCTGACACAGCCTCCGCAAGTTTGTTTAAAATCTGATGATCCGTGTTAGATCAAATCCATCGGCGTTTCCGATGAACACGTGCTTCAACGGAAGGGATAAGACTCACGGAAAAATCGGACTTTTTGCACAAAGGATTTAACATCACATCAGTCGACATCACCAATTTGCTTAGATTTAAATAGTGACGTAGAAAATGTGCAACGTCTTGAATACTGACTAGTCAATATGTTGCATTTCCATTTTTTATTTTACATTTTCTGTTTATTCCATGTTTTAAATTATGTCACATGACAAACTGGTACTCTAATGTCCCATGCGGTGTCCCTTCTATACACACAGTGCTGTTTTATTCCCAATACGGAATAGTCAGAAATTATTGATTAATTCTCTAATATACCACAGCGTGGTAGAATGCACGGATCTGATTGGTCAGAAGGTGTGCATTATTTTCATATAACAGCATGGGCAGTTCTAACTGTAGCATGAATTATGGGTTATTATTAATGCGATCGTTCTAATAGCTACGTTATCGTTTCTATAGCAACAAATCATGTTTATTGCTGCTCTAATGTACGTGATAACAGGAACTAACTCCACACACTAATTCTACACCACACAGTACTACAATACAAGTGTAACTATCAATGGTTGAAAAGCGTGATGTGTCATTCATTAGCTAATTCACAATGTTACTGTTGTGTAAGAGGAATAAAGCACGTGCTGTTATAGGAAAATAGTCCATTTTTGGGGTGACTCCGCTTCACGTCTGGCCATCACACCACCCCTTTGTTGATTATTTTAGTCAATTAGTCCAGTCTTTTAGTCCTTACTTCATGAAAAGTTGCAGTTGTAATTAATTTACAATAGATATCCGTGTTCATGCTAATCCTTGATCCTGGTCCTGACTTCCATATTGACATGAATTAGTCATGTCCCAATCCCATTCTTCCTAAAACATTTTGATATCAAACATCTCAGTATCCAGTGATAACTCACGCTAATCTCATAGACATCTCATAATAACTGTAGCGACTCGTTAAAGGAAAACTCCACCTTGATACACATTAAATGTTCAATTTAATGAAATATTTTGAACAATCTAATGGTATATACTCACTCACTGGTCAGGTTCATGGTGGATCGAGAGTCTATCCCAGGAACTCTATCCCAGAGAGTCTATCCCAGAAACACCGGGCATAAGGCGGGAATAACCGATGGATGGGATACATCACAGTCCAGTCACATCCGGGTCACCATGCACACACGTTTATACCTAGAGGCAATCCGAGTTTGCAAATCCAAATCCAGAGAACCAAGAAGTTGACATGAGGAGAACAAGCACAGGAAGGCACATGTACTCCTGAGCTCAGGATCTAGAACCAAAGACCCTGGAGATGTGAGACGGCAGCACCAATGTTATATGACTAATGTTAAATGAATATTACAATGTAAAATAAACAACTGTAAGGATCATTATTATTATTATATTATTTCTGCCTCTGTGTGTGTGTGTGTGTGTGTGTGTGTGTGTATATATTTCTTAAATAATTATTATAGTAAACACAATCTCATTATCTGATGTTATATTATTATTATTTGTATATCATTAAAATATAAAAATAGAAATATATTACATAAACCTATCACTAGTTGCTGTTCTGCGTCTCCTCCACCCATTTGACTCTGAAACTCCGCCCTCTTTCAAAACACGACTTGTGATTGGCTGAGACCGCTTTTCTATGCGGTGACGAAATTTCGGGCGTTGTACACCGCATCTCATTAACAAAAGAAGCAATTTCATTAGCTTTTTTATATTTTTATATCCCTATATCTCTCGTCTGTAATTATTTTCGGAAATATTTTATTATTGTATTTCCTCCGCGTGTGAACTTTAAGCCCGGGTTTATTATTTTTTTGGTCTCGGCGGTTATTTAAAAAGGAGGTGAAGGAGAAGAAGGCGCTCGCGCGGTCCGTCGCTCTTTGTTCGCTCGCTCGCTCGTTCATTCATTCATTCGGGGTTTCTTTGTTGCGCGTGATTTTTTGGTACAAGCATGGGAGCTCAAGTGGCTAAAAACGGTGCAAAAGAGGAAACCGCTGCAGAAAAAGCAAACGGACAGGTAACAAACACTTAGAAAACAAACAAACAAACAAACACTAATATGTGCTAATGTGTAGATCTTTAAACTGTGTGGGCGATGGAAGGGAAGCAGCATCCCTCAAAGACTGTAATGAACAATGAAGACTCCCTGATTTCAGAAAAGCAGCGTTTAAACGTTATTATTTGACAGAGAAAGTCATTTGAAGCGTGGCTTAGGAGATTTTGCCAAGAAATTGTGCACGCGCGTGCATGCATTTAATTAATTTATTTATATAGCCTATAAATTCCAACTTGCATTGTTATAGCGCTTCTCTCTTTTTTTTTTTTTGTTTTTTTTTTTTTTTTTTTGTTGTTGTTGTAATCCATCTCACGTGCACAAATGTATTTATACGATCATATCATGCACGCTTTCTATTTTGCATCAAACAAACCCTAGTTAGGTCTGAGCATGATTGTAAGAGAGAGAGAGAGAGAGATGGGGAAGAGGGGGGAAAAAAACAAAAACCAAAAAAAAGCTCGGTTGCTTTTGTTAAGGACGTTTGGCGTCGCGCGTGCAGAGCCATGAAAGCACCACGCCTTGATTTTTTTTTTTTTTTTTTTTTTTTAAGAAACGAACCCCATTTGCAGAACGAAATGGTATCTTAATCTTCGAGCAAAGTGGCATTTATATCATGTTTTCCACATGTTTGTGCTGGATTGCGACTTGGATCGTTCCAGCACAATGAATTTGGTGAAGTGTCGTTGCTGTAGTTTTAACCCTCCATCTTGCATTCCCAATCCAGACAGCAGGAGCTTCCATCCAGACACTGGGCTTCACCCACGTGGCGAGCAAATCCACTGCAAGTCCATTGGACTCAATTTGGAAAAATGTAGCCTACTAAAATTCTGAAGTCTACTGAATGCATGAATCATTCAATTGATTCAGGACAGAGGAGCGAGCCGGTCTCACAGTCTCCTGTGTCTCACTGATTAAACATGGAGGGTCTTTGGGGTGGGTTGTTGTGGTTAAAATCAGGGTTCTTTTAGCAACCATTTGGCTTGCATCATGACTACTGGAAGAGAGATCTTCCAGGAATCTTGTTCGTTAGGCTGCGAGTCACTCGTAATCTGATTCATTTCGGGGTTTCTGAAACGGTTCGCCGGAAGTCCAAGCTACACGGCAAGTATGCGAGCGTATATCATTGCCTCAGTTGCTTCTAAGCGAGCCAGATTGTCCTCTTGTCTCACTTAAAAATAAATAAATACAATTAGGTTTCTTGGAGCAATCTT
This sequence comes from Stegophilus panzeri, assembly GCA_024331685.1. NCBI lineage: Eukaryota > Metazoa > Chordata > Actinopteri > Siluriformes > Trichomycteridae > Stegophilus > Stegophilus panzeri. The sequence goes on along the minus strand of JANDJT010000228.1, from coordinate 1,618,467 downwards.
TTGTGGCTCCAGTGGAGTAGCATTTCGAAGAACTTGTAAGATCATCCAGGAAACTTTATTTTTATTTATTTATTAGACTGCAATACATTGCAAACCACTGGCAGTCCAAAATTCCTAGCGACGTGGGAAGTACACTAGATGCATTCATCATTGCTTTAGTACAGCAAAGCAAGCCAGTTTGTCCTCCTCCGTCTCACACTTGTCCGACCTGAACTTTGGGTTCTCTTTAGCAACCATTTTATGTTTCTGGAGGAGTTTTAGCAGCTTCTCAGTGAACGTTCAGACTATTTGTCAGAAATCTATGCACAGCACAGTTTGATTTCTCAGCTCTAACATGCAGACTAAACTTGGTCATGAGCTGATGAATTGAACTGTGTGTGTGTGGGCAGCACAAAAGTGCACTGAATCTGGAATGTTCATGAACACAAATGAGCTTCCAACCAGAAAGATTGTGAAATCATCTCATCTCCTTTTCTCTCTAGGAAAACGGGCACGCTAAGACAAACGGCAATGCCTCCCCTACAGCAGACGGAGCCGCCGAAGAGGTCCAGGCCAACGGCAAACACTCCGCCGACGGCGAGGTGAAGGCTGAAGATGTAGTAGCCGAGAAGGCGACGGAGGAAGGCGGTGCCGAAAACGCTCCGGTAGCCAATGGTGAGGACGCGAGCAAGCCTGAAGAGAACGGCTCTGCGTCAGGGAGCGGCGAGGCTACCAAGCAGAAGAAGCGATTTTCTTTTAAAAAGCCGTTCAAACTCAGCGGCTTCTCCTTTAAGAAGAGCGCCAAGAAGGAAGCCGAGACGGAGGAGGCGGCCGCTCCAGCCGAGGAAGGCAAAAATCAAGCTGAATCCGAGGAGGCCAAGCCGGAGGCATCTGGAGGAGAAGAGAAAGAAGAAGTGGCCGATGGTGCCAAAGCTGATCAGCCAAGCGCAGACGAGGAGAAAAAGACAAGCGAAGAGCAAAAGCCCGAGACGCCAGCAGAAGAGAAACCGGCTGAAGCTTCAGCCGAAGAGCCGGCCCCGGCACCAGCCGAGAGCTCAGATGCTCAACCCGCTGCTGCTGAAGAGTAACCAGGCTCACCGGGTGATGACGGCATTTTAATGAAGTAATAAGGAGCTGAACCACGGAGGCTTTTTGTATAAATAAAAAAATAATAATAATAAAAAAAAAAACCACCAACCAATGACCTTTCTAAGTTGTCTTAAATACCCCCTCCATGATTCCGTCCATTACTCCTCCATCCGATGTCTCTGTGGTGCTCCAACGAAGGATCTGATTGTAGCATGAAAGGCACCGTGCTTCAATTCCTACAACTGTGTTTGTTACAGTATTGCGTGTGTGTGATGTGTGCTTATGTGTGTGATGCAGTATTTTTTTTTTTTTTTTTTTTTTGCCCCCCCGTTTCAACTTTCATACCTGTAAACCTCTTTAGGAAATTGCAATGTTAGTTGAAGTATTTGGTGCCATATGATTTAGTGTGTTTTTTTTTTGTTTTTTTTTTTCTCTCTCTCTTTTCCCAGTGCGTGCTAGGAAAGTGGTGCTACCAAAATGCAGACGAGGCGTGTAGAGTCAAATAACGGTCCGTTTTTACGCGTCCCATAAGTCATTCAGATATTAGATATTAGATATTACACCAGCAGCACCGCTCAAATCCAGCAGCACCGTGTGCTTGTATAGGCTTCGTCATGTCTTTAATCTTTTTTTTTTTTTCTTTTTTTTTCAGTCCTCTAGGTAAAGTCTGACTCTCTTCTAACCCTGCTGTAGATCCAACATTGACCTGTGATGACTAATACAGTTAGTCTTTTTTTTTTCTTTTTCTTTTTTTTCTTGCAATGCTGTGCAAGTATATATACAAGTTGCCAGTGCAATCAAATAGATTACAGTTTGCTGTAAATACTCAAGGTCTGACACTACCTGGTTTTTAAACGGAATGTAACTTTGCGTACAGAAGTATGAATTTGACTTCAACGGGCTCAAAAAAACCCCACAAATAAAGGATTAAAATTGAACAGAGTGTCTGTGTGTGGATTTCACCAATCGTGTGTTCTCTTTAGGTCAACCTCCATTATTTTTATTTATTACTAAATGTGTAGTACAATATAACTTAATTCTTAATTTTAAAGAATCATGTATAATTGATTTAGTATTGCAGCTCATTTTGTCTTCAATAGGATAAAAAGGTAACATGAGTGGTTACCCTTAATGGTCAATAATGGCACCCAGGCCTGAAAAATCTTTTATTTATTTATTTTTATAACGTAGGAATTATTTGGCACAGAGACTTCTTTTATATCTTGTCACAGAAATCTGTTGCTTTTACACTGTTTAGTGTTATTTTTTTCTTCTTCTTATATAATAAGGATATTAGTCCAGCATTTGGCAAAGGTGGGTTTTTTTTTTTTGTTTTGTTTTATTTTTTTATTTTTACATTTTTTGTTGTTGGATTTAACGCTTTCAAACAGACCTCTTCACCAATCATAGCATTATATTTTTCGATCTCTCCACCAATCATAAAGCTGGTCAGTCTTATCTGTGCTCTTGAAATGCAGACATGGACACAGATCATTTCTCATTTCCTCCATTTTTCAACCTCGGAAATGAGTGTTACTGCCGTATTTCTAAACAATAAACAGGTGATGTAGGGTTTCTGGGTGTAATATTGGTAAGTTGGGGGCAGAACAGGATAATGGATGCAGCTGTGCTCGAGTAAAGGACGTGATGAGTCAAAATGGCTTAAGTCTAGTCCTGGATTAACTAGTAAAAAAAAAAAAAAATCCTTTTTAATCCCAGTTTAAACTTCAGGCTATGGGCTTTCACGATCTTTAAAAATGGTCCCTCAGAGTAGAAAGAAATCTCAATTGTTACATTTTTAATGTGAAGATCTTAACACGATATTTTGTAGATATTTTTTTAAACGCCTTGAAAGCAGATGTAGATTGCGTTGTAGTATATTTTAGAAAGTATATTAAAAAGTGCATGACTTCATTGCAGTTGTTGATAATATTGATTGAACCCATTTCTCACTGGACCATGAAGTGCCTTTTCTGTTAAGGACTGAGATACGATTAAATGGAAATTAGGACTAATGAAGGTGTTGATGAATTTTCTAGAACAGCAGCTCTGACAATAAAATGCAATTGTTCACGAAGTTATTGCAATTAATGAGCTTAATATAACGTCATTTCTAGTCTCTTCATGTTGTTTTTTTTTTTGTTTGTTTTTTAAAAACATGTTTAGTCAAGAAAAACAATAGTTGATATGCTGGAGTTTTTTTTTTTTATAATGAGGTTGTTTATTAAATCTTTATGGAAGGAGTCTCCAGTGTCAGCACTTTGGAACGCTCCGAGGCTAAAGCTGTAACTTTAAGTTTTCCTATATGGGAAAATCTACAGGTTGAGGTTTCTCATTAAGAAGGTTAAAAAAACAAAAAAAGTAGAGTCTGATAACGACTTGGAACGACCCCTGCTCTAATATAAGTTGGCTCTAACAAGAACCAACTTGTTTCATGGTTGTTCCACAGTATTAAATGTAACTATAAATGGATAAAAATACAATATGTTGTTCTTTAATAAGTAAAAACGTAATCATTGGCAAATTCCTGTGGAATATGAGTACTACAATACTTCGAGGCATGCCGTTATTGGAAAAGAATGACCTTTCAGGGTGGTAACAGTAACTCCACATCACACCAGCCTTTCGTTGATTATTTTCCTAAAATAGCACATCCAAAAGTGGTTTGTTCACACAAACCTCGGACAATTTATAAATATAATCTAGATATCTAATGATATATGCACTGCAGCGCCACCACGTGGTGGTGATTACTGAGTCAACATACTGAATCTGAGCATTAAGACATATTCTTGTCAGGATCCTGGATGCAACTTATTTCTAGAAGCCATTAAATGTCTAAGGACCGGGTAAATGGTCTTTAAGATGTTATAATAACACTTGAAAATCCACCGCAGAAACATCACCAAAGCCAGGGTGAATAATGGCCATTAACACACACATTTCCCTTTTCATTTTGTCATTTGCTGGATGCTTGTGTCTAAAAATAATAATAATAATAATTGCAATCATAAGAGCTGTTAAAAAAGCTGACAGAAATGAATAGATAGAAAGATTAACTATGAGTAGCTCCGAACAACACGGGACATATTGAATAAATTCATATCGCATACGAATGAAGCTGTCTTTCTTTTAGGCCGTTATCTTTAAGGTAACCTCCACTGTGAAACACTTCGTGGTATGCTTAGTGGCTCTAGTGCTAATGTTGTAGTGCTCATGCAGCTGAGGCTGTATTTTCATTTTTCCTGTTAGAAGTTAGCGGTCGTTTGCTACGCTGACGTCGCAGGACGACGTTGCTAGCGCGGTTGCAATGGAGTTCAACAGGAGTAAAAAAAATTGCAAGCGATACACGTCAGCTTCTTTTCTCACCTCACGATGATGTCACAAGACGGTGAAGTCTTCCAGTGACGTTCCAAATCATATGCACGGATGCGAACTCCAGAACGAGTTCCAGAACACAACGAAGCTACACCACACAGTTGCATTAAGTTCTAATTCAGAGCTAGTCAGCGATCAACACACACTAGCACGACAGCAGTGACAGCGGTATTAGCATGAGATTGGACGCTTTGTTGTTTCGAGAAGAGCAACGTGTAGAATTAAAGTGAGGGCTAAATCCCACAGGCGCCACTCAGCAGGTCGCCGAATGGCACCGTGGGTAACGTAGAAAACCTTTAACCAACATGAACTAAAAATGTATTATTAATAGAAACTCTTTGCATAAATGATAAATAATCTTCTCCTCACAGAAAACCTGACCACATTAAGAATGTTTTTCTGTGTTAATCACAAAGTTATGTTTAAAAACAAATTATTATTATTATTTGACTTAGATTATGTGGCGCTTCCACTATAAAAGTCCTTGTGAATAAGGTGTTACTATAGAAACAATAACATATTAGAATGAGCGCGTTAGGATAAACCTGCGATTTGCAATTACTGGTAAACATATTTTATATACATTTGATCATAGAAGTGTTTTTTTTTTTTAAATATGAATATTCTAATGTTCTGACTATTTGAACGTTCTCAAATGGTAACCGTTGATGGGTAAGGGTTACCTAACCCTAACCCTAATCCTGTGATTTCCTGTGAGAAAGGAAATCGGAATACTGCACAGTCCACAGGTCTTCTACGACTGACGTTTGTGACCCCTGTTGGTTGACATCTCAAATTTAGATTTATTTCCCGTTACTTCCTTATTAAACTCTTCCTTTAGGTCCATAAATCAAACTGATGTGCTGATATATCACCGGAATAGTTTTTTTTTCCTATAGAAAACCCATGTCTTAACCCAAGTTCTTTCTAAGTATAAATGCGATGACAACAAACACCGCTGGGATGTTTTTAGTCTTCCCGCAGCAATTAAAGACATTTTTGTACCATGCCATTTCTACACTCCCAGATTAACCATACATCTCATCTGGTGATCAAAGGAGGGTGTGTTTTCGCCCAATATTCCTGTTCTTAGTTTGTTCAATAAACGTGCCTTGTGGACGCTAACCTAAGGTCATCTCATGCTTGTGGCTTTCACTTTGGTTGGCTGGTACTCTCACAAGGATAAAATTCCTTGGTTGCTCTATATTGGAACATCTCTACCTTTAAATTCCTACTACCCCCAGGGTCCTTCAACTCAGCCACATGATGGCAGTGCTTTAAGGTTCCTGTGGTCTTGTGGCTTCCACTTGCTTGGTTAAACTCCACCCAGCAGCTTCTATTTGACTGTCTGACTGACCAAAGGACCTTTTATGTTTTTAAAACATGCTTACTCCTGACATCTCCCCAAATATTTAGACTGTTTACTTACTTTACTAACCCAGAGCAAGAAATATACAGTGTAAACTATCTGTGGTATACACCAACACACAGTTCACTCTAACCATGCATTTGAGTTCAAAACATTGGTTTATACATACAACAAGAATAAACAACTGACTTGGAAATTGTAGGTGTAAATATTAGGTCGGATTTTTTAATTAATTAATTTATTCATTCATTCATCTTCAGGGAAACTGCTTTCACGGGGCACAGTGGATCTGGAGCCTACCACAGGAACCCTGGGCATGAGGTAGGAATACTATACATCCTAGATCGGACAGCAGTCCATCATAGGGCACTAAGCACACACACACACGTTCACATTTAATGTCAATTTAGAGTAGCCAATCCACCATCTGACATTTTTGGGATGTTGGCGGAAACTGGTGAACCTGGAGGAAACCCACATGGACCCTGAAGTGCCAACGCTACCTTGCTCCAGTATTTTTAAAGGTTTAGGTGCTGTACCACCATGAAATATGACAAACTATAAATATTTGCTGTTTGATTACAGTATTTTTTTTTTATAGAATATTTTCCTAGCTTGATGTGCTGGAACATCTTATTTTTGGTTATGATAGCAAGCAACACAACAAACCAAATATCTTTAAGACAGTTTATTTTCAACATTATGGTTTACAGAGTACAGTTAAATTTTAATGCATAACATTTGCATTTGTTTCGGATGTCTTGTACATTTGGTAATAAATCAGTGTGATCATTTCACAATATCAGAATTAGTCAGAAGCAAATATGTCAAGAATAGCATTCTTTTTGTGTGATTGATAAGGAAACATGACCAAAAACAAGGTTTAAAAAAAAAATTAGATATCACTGGAAATCACCCTTTTGAATAACAAAACAATAATAATTAAAAAAAAAAATGTCAGGACATGTAATAATTATTAAACTTCACACGCTTTCTCCATCCTAAAAGCAAATAAAGATGACTGTTTATGCATTTAACTGCCTTTATGTCCCTGATAGCCTGTTACATAAATTATGTCCTTCTTTTTGGCACCCACTGCTTGGGATTTTCAAGTCAAGATAATTCTATTTCTCAAAACTAAAGAACAACCTGTTTGGACATTTTTGTTGTTTGAGAAATAGTATGAAGGTTTAGAAGTTATGGTATGGTTGGATGACTGCATCACGTAGAAGCAATCAGGAAACCACTGAAGGAGCAGTGGACATTATCAGCCGCAAAGACACCGTTTGCCTCATCATCAGGGATCTGGACATAAACGGTGTCCTGCTCATTAAGCTGAAGGACAGCACTGCCAGACATCTGGTCCAGGAAGCCCTTGTTGTACTCATCATAAGTGAACATAATTGGGTCTTCGTTTTTGTACAGTGCCACCAAAGCATTAGCTCCATTCACATGCATGCTGTATGAGAAGAAATACACTCCAGGAATCTGGCAGGTAAAGATACCTGTCTCAGGGTCATAGTGATTCTCAGCATTGTAGACAATTTGTTCAAACTTAATGGGGCTACCAGCGGGAGGATAAGGTGTTGTAGTTAAGGCTGTAAAGGCAGACACTGGGGCCTTGACAAAAGGTTCCTGGACAAAAGTTCCTTTAGTTTCTGCAATAATAACCTCACCAGGAGGACCAGGTGGGCCAGGAGGGCCAGCTGGTCCACTTTCACCAGGGGCACCATCTGATCCAGGAAGTCCTGGTGGACCTTGAGGTCCAGGAATTCCTTTAGCAGCAAGACCTGCAGGACCAGGTGCACCAGGTAGACCAGGGTGACCTTTAGCTCCTGGTGCACCTGATGGACCAGAAGGACCAGTAGCTCCTCTTGGCCCTGGGGCACCTGCAGGCCCTGTTTCACCAGCTGGTCCAGAATTTCCTGTATTACCCTTAGGTCCAACAGGTCCAGTTGCTCCAGGAGCACCAGTTGCACCTGTCTCACCAGTATCTCCTTTGCTACCTGGAGCACCTGTAGCTCCCCTTGGGCCTTGTGGGCCTGTTGCACCTGGGTAGCCTGATTTGCCCTCAGGTCCCTGTGAACCCTGATCTCCCTTATGTCCCTTAAAGCCTTGAGGCCCCATTGGACCTGTTTCACCCTTTTCACCTGTAGATCCCTTCTCACCAGGGAAACCTCTTGGACCTTGAGGACCACCTGGACCCACTGGGCCAGTTGCGCCTGTATATCCTGTTGGCCCCCTTGTACCTTGTTCACCTTTCTGACCTGTTGCGCCAGGGCTACCTACTGGACCTGTATCACCTTTTGAACCAGGAGCACCTGGCTTACCATAACCTGGACTACCAGGAGCACCAGATGCCCCTGATGCTCCCTGAGGACCTTTGGGGCCTGTAGGACCTGGCAATCCTGGAGCACCATTTTCACCTGGTTTACCTGGCATTCCAATTCCAGGAGCCCCAGTGTGGCCTTTTGGTCCAGTTGGTCCCATAGCACCAGGTTCCCCATCACGACCAGGTGAACCTCCCTTACCTGGCTCACCTGGGTAGCCAGGTTTACCAGGTTTACCAACACCAGGCTGACCAGGTGCGCCTACAGGTCCCATAGGTCCAGTTGCACCAGTCTCACCTGGTGGCCCTTGAATGCCAATACCTCTGTCTCCTTTTTGTCCTGGTGCACCAGGAATACCTGGATGTCCCTTAGCACCTGGCTCTCCCCTTGGTCCCATTGATCCAGGCAAACCACTTGGTCCAGGTTTGCCAGGGGCAGATATACCAGTAGGCCCAGGGCTACCAGGAGGTCCAGGAGCACCCCTTGGTCCTTGAGGACCATGTGCACCAGTATCTCCTTTAAGTCCAGGTGCACCATTTGCACCTGGTTTCCCTGGTCCACCTGGAGTGCCTGGCTTTCCAGGTGCTGAGTAGCCAGCAGGACCAGGTGGGCCAGGTGGTCCCCGAGGTCCTGGCAGTCCTTCAGCATTCTCACCAGGGGGTCCAGGAGGTCCAGGAGGTCCAGGTTCACCTGGCTCACCTGGGGCACCAGGCTCTCCAGCTACAGAAACCACTGTAAGAAAAAAAAAAAGTCATCTCAGTGTGTATAAAATGGACATTCCAAGCATAACAATAAAATTTTTGTTTCTTAGTGCAACAGTCCCAATCATTTAGACAATCCTTTAAATCGGTATACTGTAGTACATGAACCTCTGAAAACTGTTGCACAGGTTAAACACAATAGTCCACAGGTTTCCAACCCTGGTACTGGAGTACCCCCTGTCCTGCACACATTAGTGTTTTCCCTTTCCCTGCTCCCAGCAGACCTGATTCAATTAATCAGCTAATTTGAACCAGGGAGCAGGGAAAACACTAAACTGTGCAGGGACATGGGTTACTACAGGACCAGGGTTGGGAATCTCTGGACTGTTGTGTTTAAAAATGAGAGGATATTTATAATCCCCTTAGGCAGTGGTACAAAGAAACCCTTTAACAAACAAGCAGTTGAAGATCTTGATTAAATAATGTTTGAATGCTTATTTGTGTCCATCTCTCAACTTGATTTTATAACCTTGGATAGCATAACGAAGGCTATGAGTAATGTTTTAAGCTAAGGGCTAGCGTTTTGGTTTAGAGATACAGTATGACTGGGATTCAGGTTCAGATCATTGCTTTGACCAGGGGTCTTTGAGGGGACATTTGGCTTGTCTCTCTTTAGGACTGGTTAGACAGGAGGGTCCCTGGTCCATGCTAAGCTTGTATGATATATGTGGGGGACAAAGCAAACCTTGAAAATGATGTACTATCAGGCTTAACATGCACTGGAAGGTGCTTTTAATTGTATTTGCACTGCTAAATTGATGGAAAGGTTGTATGCTCACATTGAAGCCTAATGAGTATGAACATTTATTTCAGTTATCAACTAGCGTTTGTCCAAAAGTCCTACTTCTCTGGAAACATCCACCAGTATTAGATTTAATTATGTTTTCCTAACACTGAAAATAGTAAAGAATAGTAAACAACAATGCTTGTTTTGTTGCTGTTCTATAATTTCAAAGCTTCAAGCACCACTTTTTTTTTGTGTATAACGCTATGACTTGCACCAGTAGCATCTCACATTGGATATTCAAACATACTGCAATGACTTTTCCTTACACCCTGCAATAACTCCAGGATACACTTGGTTCACTGAAATATGTTAGACTGTATTTATATTACAGAATGATGAAATTGTGGGCTCGTGTTTTATGGGCGCCTTAATGTGGTCACATCCACTGGTGTGTAAACTGCATCAGTCTCTGTGTCATTCTGACCAGAACAGCTGTGTGAGGTCTCGACTGTGACACACCCTGACAAATCACTTTTCAACATGTGCAAAGTGGGTTATTGTAGAGTGCAGGATATTCATATAGTCTTAAAGTAAACACTTTTCTGCTAATCCACTCGACTGACTCTGATTCTCTGACACACCATCTGCATTTCATACACCACAAATACAAGAGTCCAGCATCTAATTTCAAGATTGTGCCTTCATCGGGTAATGAAGGCAACCTGTTCCTAGAGATCAGATCCAAGCTGAGTGAATGCACACCTGCCTCAGGTAATTAATGTAGTTAATGGTTCAGATTCATTAATTTACAGCAGGAACACATTTCTTTAGATAAGTAGATCTCCAGGAACAGTATGGTAAAGATTATGCAGTGATAATTTGGTGCATGCATATATATATATATATATAAATATATAAATAGTGTTAGAAAGATGCTGCATAAATGGACCACATTATTATTATTATTATTATTATTATTATTATTATTATTATTGTCTCAGATATTTTATGAATCCTGTTGCAAAGCCAGTTCAGGGGCTAACAAAGAATAAGCAACAAAAAAATCTTTGCAAAAAAAGAAAGAAAAAGAGAACATATTTCCATTCACTATTGTTCTGATGTAAGACTTAACTTCTGTTCATTTCAATTCAACTGTTTCAGCGCAAAAACATACAAAACTGTGCAGAGATCCTTTATGAATAGCACCAATAATGCAAAAGTTTGTATACAATATTAAACTGTTTGAAAAAAATTGCCCTTTGTGATACTTTAGTATATTTAGTTTCAAGTTAATTCTAACGAGTGCGATGCAATGCAGCTGGTACTGAAGTGAAGCTTACAATATTAAACCCGTGCCAATATTATAAACAGGAGGCAAGACACAGCTCGCGACTGGACGAATTAGTGCATGGCTGTAACCAATCGCTGCAATGCACTCACAACTTGAACTCAAACACATGCCATGCTTGAACAGAATAGGATGGAAGCCAAGAATAGGAACTTACCATGACTTTTCACGGCATAAGAAGGCTTCACCACTTTCTTCAACATATATCTCTCGCCATGGCCGGCAACCAGGGCCACCAGGAGAAGGAGAATGCTTGCTACTCGTAGGTCCATTTTCTGAGGTTAAATCTGCGTGTTGATTGAATAGAGTCGAGTTAGACGGAGATGATAAATAACAGTGAAATTATTCTAAACAAATATAACTGCCTGATCACTGTTTCAGAAATGAAAGCAAATCTTTAAAATGTTTCTTCACAGCTATTTTCAAAGTACAGACCAATATAGTGGCATGATCCAAAACTTGCTATCAGTTTCTTAAAGTCAGGCCTAATTAAGCAGAGAGAGAGAGAGAGAGAGAGAGAGAGAGAGAGAGAGAGAGAGATAGGACACACGATACATACTGGCATGCTTGGGTTCCAAATAAATAAAATCAGCACCACTGCAGCTCCCACTGCTGTATATCCTCTTGGTTCTAGCACCTTAGAGCATCTGCTGCTCTCCGGCACAATGATCCGGGTTTTTATACTGTATGTGGCCCATGTCTCATTAAAAAGCACCCACCACATGAGTCCCTCCTCCTCTCAGCTCCACTGTAATTAAGAGACAGATCTGCCCAATCTCGGCATGGCACTTCATGATGCCTGTTTGCTTCTCAGACCCGTGATTTATTGAGAATGTTTCATAGTGTGTATAAAGTTCATTTAATCTCAATTTTTTATTTTATTTTAAATTTCACTTTGAAAATAAAAAAAAAAAATAGTCAAACTTTTATTCATAAATAAGAAGAGTCACAAATACAAGAGACAGACATAGGGAAAATAATTATAAATGCCAATCACATATAAAGAGGTTTAGATATAGATATAGATAGTAGATATTGACCACCAAACAGTATTTTAGTACATGTGATGTGCCTGTTGGTAGACAGACTGAACAAGTTACAGTGGTGCTTGAAAGTTATTTTTTAAAATATATTTCTGTGTGCATTTACTTGGAAATTTCCACGTAACTAAAACTATACTTATAATTTGCATGTTTTGTTAGTGGATATAAATGTTTCTGTAAACATATTTACACATATTAAACATGTTTGTATCTTATGTTTGCAAATTATCACTGAAGTGGGAATGATTAAAAAAAAAAAAAAAAAAAAAAAAAAAAAAG
>JANDJT010000228.1:1589843-1606010 GCA_024331685.1 Stegophilus panzeri | reverse complement strand
TTTTGAGCTGGCAGAAGTGGTGTCTGACTTTTCCTTTCGTTTCCCTTCGTAACAATCACAATTACAACCTAATAAACTCACTGACCATCAGTCAACACATGTAGCTTTCTTTCCTTTCCTTCTTGCTCGGTTTGTGTGTACGGGGTATAGTGAGGCCTTCATTAAACCCACTATTTTAGGCCTAGTAGTTTATAGTGCTGTACTTGTGTATTTATAAAAGTGCTTCTCCCTAGAAGAAGCTAGTAAAAGATATAAACAGATTGTCTGGAACATACATCTGCCTTTGACTGCTGTGTGAGGAGGTTGTATCACTATCACAGATATCCACCAGGGGGCACACGTTAAGAGCGTGAAAGAGCTTCGATTCGATCTGTCAGCAATTTCCATCAAGAGAGGTCTTTTGCAGGCATTTTTAATGCTGCATTATTCTATAAATCAAATCATATTTGATCATATTTCAAGCCCACACTCGAATCGACTTGGTGCGTGTTCTCTGGAGTGTTCTCTTTTGAAACTATTTGGAACACACACAGACATCAATAACACGCTAAATGTTCATGACAAGAAGAGCGCAAACGTAAATCTTGTCACATATAATGACACCTGTAAAGAATTGTGAGGTTGAAACTTCACCTGTACTGTCTGTGTGTCTTTTTGTGTTCCCGGGTGAAGAAGTGGAAATGTCTTCCACGGCACGTGTGGAAGTTCCCCGTTCTTCAGATGATGGAGAATTTCTGTCACACAGGGTATTATTAACCACCCCCCTAGACGTGAGACTCGTTTCAGCAATCACAATTTTCAGAATTAGACTCAATTAAGTGTAATTTTCCAAAGCGCCGTCTCAACATACTGTGTAGTTATGTAATATAAATAGACTCGTAAGTATTGTTCGAGCATGCTCTGCCTGTGCAACGATCTCGCAGACTTTATTCTGCACACCGTAGCACTGCTTGATAATGAGACAGTTTTTATGGAGACAGGCCTGGAATCAAATTGTGTAAAAGACTGGAATAGCAGCTGCATCGGGTGTATGATTACAACTCTGACTGTCAATGCCTGATTTCAGACAATATGAGACAATTTTTTTTTTTTTCCCCCACTTTCCTCTTGCGTGTGAATCATCTATTGTGCATTGCTTGTGCCATCTCTGCCTACAAACCTGCTTCTTTTCAACTATCTTTTTGGGTTTACAACCCACAAAGGAGGTTTGAGACTCAGAATGCTACTAACATTTACTTTAATGATAGAGCAGGACCGGGTGGAGTCTGGCCTTTTTTATTTTTTCTTTTTCTTCTTCTTTTTCTTTTTTTTTTTTTTTTTTTTTTTTTTTTTTTAATGTTTTTTGCTTCATTTCTGTCTTCATTTTGTATAAAAGCTGTGAAATGAAAGGAGAAGTAAACAGCTCATTTTCCTGTGAGCAAAATTAATGAACACACTTTCTCTAGAACACAGTAGATGGAAACTGTAAAGCAGCACATTTTTATCAAGCATGCTATTTTTTTTTTAAATTTTCTTTTTTTTAAAAAAAAACAAAACAAAACAAATGACATGCGAAATCAAATGTAATGCATTTACTTATTGGTGAAATAAAGAGAGATATTCTAAGTGCTTTGCAGTTTGACCCTAGATGCATAAATAAGCGAAATGTGTAGTTAGGAGTGCCATATGTGGATGTGCTGAAGTCATTACTGCTCTCGAACGCTTTGTTGTGGTTGCTGTCGTCTTTTTATAATAACCATTAGAGGTCACAGTAATTGTCAGCGTAGATGTGTGATTTTACTGCGTACGATCTAAAGTTATCACATCAGGGCCATAAATGTGAGCCAGACAACAGTATGAAGTCACGTTGCATATGTTGACTTATTTTAAAGAAACGTCTGGGTGTAAAAAGTACCATAATGCTGCAGTTTGGAACAGGATGGTGTATTGGTTTTATATTAGAGGTCTATATCGTGATAAAGAACCCAGATAACAAATGAGTGCTGGTTTATTACCAGCCCACATTCCACCGTGGAATGACAACAATGAGCTTATCCGAACTGAACCTCGATGAGACCATATTTCCGTCGTGTTATGGGCCAAAATTTGCAGTTTGGGCACTTTAGGCCCAGAATTAAAAATACTGCAGAATCATTAGACATGGTTGGATGCATTCGGGAGGTTTTATTTTTGGCTTAAGTTACAAATTCCACAGAAACCTTAAATCTGCTGGCTCACAATAAACTCGGTATTGCGACAACTAACTTTTATGTGCTCGTGAATCTAGAACTTTTAAGGATTTTCTGGTTGTCTGACTGAGGGAAGACTTCAACGTTGAGTGTTTCCGTATCAGTAAGGGTTCCCCCAGGCAAAAAATCGTGAAACAGTTAAAAGTTCTAGATTCATGGGCACATTTTGGCACCGGCTGTAGCAATAACAAGTGTATTGTGGGCCGAAAGAGGTCAAATTTTAAGGTTTTTACTGGAATTTGTAACCTGAGCCTAAATAATGCCCAAAGACAACCAAGCATATCCCAAGCTTCTGCAGCATTCTAAAATTTGGTCCATAAACTGCTCAAAATACTTTCTCATCAAGGTCCACAATACATTACATCAACTGAACCTTTGGTGTTACCACAACTGAACTTTATGTGCCCATGAATCTTCAATCTTCTTGGGCTTCCTTGTTGTCTATCTAAGGTAACCCTTAAAGGTTGTAGATTCATGTGCACATAATGGTCATTTGAGACAACACCAAATGTATACCACAACACCAAATGTTTTCTGGTCATCTATATAAGAGAACCCATAAAGGTTCTATGTAGAACCCAATAACATTTGTGGTGTATGAGTTTTTCCCTATCAGGATGGGTTACCCAAATGCACCGTGCAACCATATCTAATGCTTCTACGGTATCTCAGTTGGGCACAACTGTAAATTTTGGTAGAGGAACTGCCTGAAATACTTTCTTATCAAGGTCCACAATACGTTTCCCATTAACTCAACTGACGTAAATCTTTCCGCTTTCGGCCCACTATGCATTTGGTGTTACCGCAACTGGCCTTTATAGTATATGCCCATGAATCTAGAATATTTAAGGGTTTTCTGGTTGTCTATTTAAGGGAGCCCTTAAAGGTTCTATGTAGAACCCTACAATGGCTAAAGGTTCTAGATTTCTGGTCCCGTAACTCTCATTTGTGATAGCACCAAGTGTGTTGTGGGCCAATTTCTGAATATGTTTCCCTCTCAGGAAGGGTTCCACGTAAAAGCCATTGGGAAGCTACCTGTAAGAACCTTTAATCATCCAAAAACCTTTAAAGAACCTGTACACCCAAGCATATATGGTCTGATATCGTGCATTATCCAGAAATCTTACACCATTAATCTTGTGCTATGTGTGTTGCGTTTTCAATAACATTCAAAGTAGGAAATATTAGAATTTTTTTTTTTACACCTCATAATTCTACATAACCAAATCATTTTGTTATGTGCCACGGAAATGTCAGACACTTCACCGAAATACGGTACATGACACAAGTGGACAGCATGCCCAAGACCATGGTCGATGATTCATTCATAGAATTTTTATTGCTAAATTGTTCACAAACACTGTTTATTCTAATATGGTAAGAATTTAATTAAATCTCTATAATATACCCCTCAAAATAACCTTAAATTAAAGACTTGTATAAGGATGGTGTGCTGTGCAAGCTACTTTAAAAAAATGTAATTATCTAACTTACAATTAAAGCTTCATTAAAGTTATTCTTCAGAGAAGCAATACAATGAAAAGTAGCTCAACTACAGTGAAGCTATATTTAAGCTCGAAGATCAAAGCAAACTAATTATTAAAAAAATATTTATTTTTTTTATCAATGTTAGCCAAAATATTAACCAAAATGTGTCTTAAAGGCTTAAAGTCTATGAACTAAGAAGCTGCGACCTGCCTACAGAAGGCACCCGTTCGTCTGCATTCATTCCACAGAATCCTGAAAATACCAAATTACCACTAATTTACCAAATTACCACTACAGTCAAGGTTTCTTTCTTTTCTCATAGAGAAATATAGCATAGCATTTAACCTCATAGCATTTAACCTTGAGTCAATTGTGCTCCAAGCAACAGAAATAAAAACACTTTTGGGTCACAGTGTACATGGTTATACTAAACCTCTCCTGATTGCAGCAAGAATTAATTTATTGATAGGATTACTGGGTCACGACCACTGATTCATGCTCTTTATGTTAGTGCTATATATTTAAACTTTGGAAATGCATTATACCAATGGTGTATTTCTTTCCTGACCAGTGTATGATTTGAGCAATGCCTGGAAAACCAGATCAGCCACGCTAATTTTGTATTTTTGTCCTGACCCAAGCATAGATATTTCTGGTTTGTGCCTGCCGGTAAGCAGTGATCTCCCACACCCAAGAAGAGAACAAGTTGTAATTGCTGGTTAATGCAAGACGCAGCAGGCACAGAGAGTTTGCGCTAAAGATATCTCATCTAGATTGGGAAACAAATTTAAGCTTTCAATAAACTCACTCCACCACTAAGAGCCGGTTTGAGTTTTATGAATGGAAGACTGCATGGGCCCCTCTCAACCTGATTGTTGGGGAAATTACAGGGTCGTATCTAGAAATGTATCCGGAAGTAAAGCCTGTCTCAGGGGTGGTATTCATGAGCAGAGTATGTAACCCCTAATGTACCCCTCATTACATTTAGTCATGCATCATGGGTAAAATGATAGCCATGGAACTCACGGTGACGCTCGGGCTGTGTACTAACTCACACGCTAACCGTGCATGTAGTCGTTAACTCAGTAATGACTGTTTGGTCGAACGCTGAAGAACCAAAACACAGAGACGATCACAAACAAAAAGAGAATTGCTGAGCAAACAGACCGATTGATGTTAATGAGGCAACTGTGAAAAGTAAGATCGTTTGCAAACCTTCTGTAAACAAAGGCTTACCCAGATATGATACCTTGCAAGATCTCACACTGTTCTGGAGGTGTCGACCATTACAAGGTACGTTCTTTATATGTGTCTGTTCTTTAGTAAACAGCTTTTTGGCATACCCCCCCTCCATTTTAGGACAAAATCTAAACTAAATAAACCTACAGAACAGTGACATTATTTTCTTTGCAGATCCTAGCTTGTTAGGAGGTTGGGGTCAGAGTACAGGATCAGCCATGATACAGTACCACTGTAGCAGAGAGTGTTAAAGGCCTTGATTAAGGGCCAATCGGTGGCAGCAGCTTGAACCCCGACCTTCTGATCAGTAACCTAGAGCCTTAACCACTTAGCCACCACTGCCCCTGGCTTAGGATAATAACCCCCTCCTCAACTACAATTTACCTCAACTTTAAAGGGCAGAATGGGTTCTGGAAGCAAAGCATGATCCATGGGATAGACTCCCTGGGATAGGCTCCAGGTTACCCCTGACCCAGTAGGATAAGCGGTATAGAAAATGGATGGATGGAATGAAAATATAACCTAAATACTCTTTGAGATCCATGTCATTCATATTTTTCTTAGTCTATATTATGCTGATCGAGGGAATCTGAGTATATTAAAAGATCATCAATGGAAACAATCCTAGATTTCCCTGCGGTCTTCATGAACAATTACTTGAAAGACAGAAGGACTGATCAGTCCATATGGCATTGCAAAGTATTCGTATGGACCTGCACTTGTGCTGAATGTCATTTTCCACTCATTCCTTCAAGTTTCAGATCAAGTTATAAACACAGCGAAGGTCAAATCTACATTTGACCAAATAACAAACTTTAAACCAAATGTGCCTACACACCAGAGAACATTCCAGACAGATGTCCATATCCATCGAGTACAATTGCCCCCATTATTACATATCGTGTTTCTCTTCGGAAACCACAATTGCATATCCAGAAGAATATACCTTAATATACCTGACAGGTTGGTGGAATATGTAGTCGGTTAATACTGAGGGAATGAAGAGGTCATAGACTGTGCTAATCTGAGAGTTTGGCGTTAGACCAACCAATGAAAAAGAGTTCAGAGTTTTGAGTTATCTCTGTAATTTCACTTTGTGCTAGTGTTGCGCTTCAGTAACCACAGCTGAATATGTGTTCGCCATTCGGATCCACAATTAAGACTTTCCCTTTCTCTGAACATGATAATTAGAACGTCATTTCTGAGCTTTCGCTCTCTTCTATAGCAGCGATAGCAGTTATGGTTATGGTAAATCTCTGTAAACCATTTTTGGATTTGACCTTGGATTTGATATACTACTGCATGCTTATCTATTTTCGCCCTGGATGGCTTTAATTGCTATGACAGCAGTCTCTGGAGTTTTAGATCTAAATGTCAACAAAACATTGATTTTGCTAAAGGGGTTGTTTCGACAACAAATGATAGATGCGCTTTTATTTTAGTCCATATAGCAAGGACTTGGTAGTCCAAATACCAAGCTTTTTTTTTAGTTTTGCTCTGAAGCTATCAAGGCTAATCTTTGTTTGTTTTGTTGTTGTTGTTTTTTTTCAAATATGGGACTTTGTACAGGCACAACAGAAAAGCATTGACCCTATTAACGGGAGATTGTGAGTTTGAATCCCACATTGTCACAGCCACAGGGAGTCCAAGTGATGTCTCAGCTGTCAATCACAGCAACACTAACCAATCAGGGGCATCTGTAAGCTCTTGTATGCAGAAGAGAGCAGTTAGCACATTCTTTTTGGCTGACCTGTGACATAGCATGAGCAGAAATTTGAATAGATAGATAGATAGATAGATAGATAAATTGATAGACATGCTAGGTTGACAATAAACTCACACGCTTAGTTTTTTGTGATTGTTGCGGCCAAAAAAGCTTGATTTTTTGCTGCGGCTTTTTTCAAAATTTGCGATGCAATCTGCAGAGTTTTTTTAAACCTTTTTTTTTTTGTCAAAAACTACTGGAATTTGGCGAAATCGCAATTGCACAAAATTGTTTTGTGCGGTCTTTCACGGTGATGTTTGTTGGTAAACGAGACGTTTTAGCTGTACTCATGTGTGACGCACATGAATCAAAGATGGCTTTGGCTGAACGCGCGTCGCGATGACGTCACATGACGCGTCTTGGCCCGAATCTGAGGAAAATCTGTGGTAATTTAAAAAAATTCCGCGCACCTCTGAATATTGTGGAGTTTCCTTGAGTTTGCGTTCATTTCTGCGATCGCAAAATCTGGAAATCCTGGAGGGACTGACCAATATACCCAAGCAGCGTTGGTCACATGCTCGACTGCATAGCTTTTGTGCATCTGTGGGATTAAAAGGTGCAAAATATTTTTGTTATAACACAAAGGTTAATTCAACAAAAGAGCAGACTTTTGTTCGTTGCATATGTATTCACCTGTAATTACAGCTGTGAGCCTCTATCATTTTTATGCACATCTGGATGCTGATTAATTCTTGTTGTTGTTGTTATTTTGGTCTAAATTAGAGGTTTCACATCAATGCAGGGGTGGAATACATAAGCAAGCTGTATCGAGCCCTGTTTGATCCTCCAATATTATGGTGTAGATTCATGGCATACAATCCCAATTTCAACTCTCAACACCTGAGAGGTAGCTTAACTAGTAGCACAAGGATAAACTGGTGGCTATAATCTTCCCAAATTCTTTAGCAGCATGTCAATGCCTTGAGCGTCTTTTGTAAAGAGACAAACCTCAGACACCAAACAGGTCCTGGATGTTTGACTACTTTTTGTACATGTATTGTATTGTATTGATATTTTTATATAAATGAATGTAAATTCATTAAATAAATACATATATACAACAAATTTAGAATCTTGTAGATGTACGTAGAGAAGCATCTCTGGTTTTTGGAGGTACCTCGGCTATTTGTACTGTTGATGTGGTTATAAATTCAAAGGAGGCCATTTTGTGGCTAAATGTAGGGGTTTTGTGGGTAAATGGGGGAGGGGGGCGGGGGGCTGGGGTAAATAAGGAAACTCAAACAATTTCCTAGGCTATTCCTCCTAGCAGTTTTGGTAGGTATTCAACAACTGGTGGTTGAAATAAAACTGCAGACCTCCTCTGCTATGCACATTCCGACGTAAAACAGACAAGTCGCCTTTAAAACATTTTCTCGCTCTGTTTCTTTTTCGGCACCTCAAAGCGTTCGGGCCCAAAATACAGCCTTGCACTAACAGAGAATTCTTTGTGTTTACCCGTTCACAGACCAAACCCATTGGGCTTCGTTCCAAACACCTTCAACAAGTTTAGATTTCTGTCTTCCGTGTGACCACTTAAGAGAATTAAACCGCTCTCGTGTTTAAGTCACTTTCAAAACATGTCAGCCACACTGAAACCACAAATCAATCATGATATGGATTCTGTGTATCAGCATTGGGAGCTTCAGTTAGTGTGTGCTGTCATAAAGTGTTGTGCTATGAATAGATCTTGTGGCCCTCAGGGAAAAGCCTGAGGAAACACATCATTTTTGATTCTTTTTTTATTCAAGGTGGGGGCCAAATGATGTGATTAAGGGTGTGACGGTATACTGAGATAAGAAAATCTGCAGTGGAGTCCAAAAACAAACTGATTGAAGCCTATGGAGAGGGTTTGGAGGATTTACTTGTCATTTACTCGTGGCCCTTTTAAACAGTCATTACCGAAGAGATCCTGATATACAATGACGGCTGGTCTTGATGAAAAAATTCTATCCGTAACGTGCGCTGTAAAACCCAATAAGTTCATGTAGCTCAAAAAATGTGAGGAAACTAATTACCTCAAAATGTTTAAGTTCAATTTCTTTAAGCCAAATACACTTAAATAGAGCTAATTGAGTTACATTTTTGGTATATTTAAGTGCATTTGGCTTAAAGAAATTGATTTATCAACTTAAACATTTTGAGGTAATTAGTTTACTCAAATTTTTTGAGTTAAATGAACTTATCCGGTTTTACAGTGTGGCGTTACTTTTAGGAGACATCATGCTTGAGCCGTATAGCATGGGGTCTGATCACAGGCAGAAAATCATTACATGTACACATCGGAACACACTCAGTCGTTTAAAGACAGGTAGACAATGACGTTTGTGCATTTTAAAAAAAGAAAATAAAACTAAGTCCAGTATTTCAAGAAATAAGAGAATTTGGATGATAACAAGACCTTTTTTTTTTACCTAATTTTTTTTTC
Organism: Stegophilus panzeri; assembly: GCA_024331685.1. NCBI lineage: Eukaryota > Metazoa > Chordata > Actinopteri > Siluriformes > Trichomycteridae > Stegophilus > Stegophilus panzeri. The sequence goes on along the minus strand of JANDJT010000228.1, from coordinate 1,596,865 downwards.
CTTGAAAGAGATGGAGGACTTAGCCCTGATTGCCCGTTTATAAATATGCCGTATTTGATAAAGGCCAAATATGGTATATTAGACATATATTTATTGTGCATCCACACTGCAACACTGCATAATGTTTGTTATCCTGCTTCCCATTCGTTTTCTGTGGAGACAAGCTAATAACATTATTATGCTATAACTATTATTATGTCAAGATTAAAGAAAGTAGCAGGTCTAAGACCGATCCTCTATTTTATATCAATAATATTCTAGCAGTTTCTTTAACGGAATAATTAACCGAAGATCTGTCGCTGTAGTGTTTTTTTTATGTCGTCGAATTGGTTTATTTTATCATACTTCAGGTGACGCTATAAAAGAAAGACTTACGATGAAGCCATAAAAGAAAGGACAAATTGTACCTAGTTTCAGTGAGCGAGTTATTTAAAACTAAGTCAAACATTACACCCTTTCTGAAGATTATCATCCCAGAATACTTTTCAACCCAGCCTGGGGTTTGCAATTAAGCAAATTATCATGAAATTAACCAAATTATATTCTTTTAATTTGGAAACCTACTGTAATCTATACATTCACCCTCCATTATCTTTGAGGCTCCATGACATTTATGTAAAACACCCTTTTTCCAAATTAAAGGCCAGAAGTGTGTCAGGAGCCTGAGATTATGAGCTGTGTGTGCGTTTTTTTTTTGTTGTTTTTTTGACCGACGTCTGCCCAGTCTTCTCCAACGATCTACACATGAGATCACTGAGCTGGAAATGAACATCATACTCAGCACTCGTTATTGCCAAGAGACTAAAAATATATAGCTATATGTTCTGAAATCTGTGGAAAGGATGTGTCTACTGTATATATATATATATATATATATATATATATATATATATACTGTAGTATTAATATGGGTATGACAGTATTATACTAACTTGTTTACCCTTTTAAGGTGAAGCTATACTGGAAAAAGGTAATGTCATGAAAATATACATAAAGTATGTAGCATGTCATGTGAAAAATTGTATGCTGCAAACTCTTGAACACAGACTGAGCATGATCCTCTTCCCACGTCAGTTTTCAAAATATTCAACTCATTTCCTTTTCATGAACGAGCCTTTGTTAGGAATTTTAAAACACACCCACCGTCCACTTTAATAGGAACACCTGTACGTCTATACATTCATGCAGTTATCTAATCAGCCAATAGTGTGCGTGAGATGCTTTTCTGCTCACCACGGTTTGTAAAGAGTGGTTATTTGAGTTACTCTATCCTTCCTGGCAGCTTGAACCAATCCGGCCGTTTTCCTCGCACTTCTCTTATCAATAAGGCGTTTTTTTTGTTGTTGTTGTTTGTTTTGTTTTTTTTTGCACCATTCTGGGTAGATCATTCAGGAGATCAGACGTTTCTGAAATACTCAAACTAGCATTTCTGTTACCAACATCCATGCTGTGATCAAAATCACAGAGATCAGACTTTTCCCCCATTCTGATGTTTCATGTGAATCCGTATCTGCATGATTTTTTATTTATTTATTTTTTTGCATTGCGCTGCTGCCACATGATTGGCTGATTAGATAACTGCATGAATGTTCAGGTGTACAGGTGTTCCTAATAAACTGGTATACTGGTGTGTGTATATTAAGTACATAAAGAATAAAACACTCTTGAGCATGCTGTTATAGGAAAATAATCACCGGTAGTGTGTGGTGATGTAGAGTTAATGTGATTAATTATTTTTTCTATAACAGCACGCTCAAGAGTGTTTTATGGGTTGTTGTTTTTTTCGCTCTTACCTTATCGTAGCTAATTCACAACACTTACAATAAAGAATACATTTATTATAGAATATGTCTTAGAATTTATGTTTATAATTACATTTAATGAGAAATAAGTACGTTCCTAAACAGGCATTGCTTCAACAACCTCTCTTTTTCCTTCTCTGGAGTCTGATAAGACAAAAAAAATAAGAAAAGAAAAGAAATGCAGCTTGTCATTTTCAGTCCTGAAAACGTAAAGCTTCACTGTTATAAAAACGCTGACACTGGAGACTCCACTGAGATCAAAAAATGCTTAATGAGCATCTCCTCCCAGAAAACGGCACCATATCAACAACACTTAAAAAAAAAAAAATCAGTTTAAATAGCTCTTCCACCATACAAGTTCCTGCTTAAGTTGTCACTCTGGAAATGATGAAGTATTAAATATTAATCTGTGATTTGCCTTGTGGCCGGAACTAGTGTCAGAGCTGCTGTTATAGAGAATTAATTAACACCTTCTGACCAATCAGAATCAAGAAATCAACAGCGCAGCGGCATAAAGCGATATAACGAAAACCACGATACTGGCCTGTGCGCTAATCGAACTGCTAACCGTCTCTTCTGTAACACCTCTTATGATGAATGTGCCTTTGTTTTCACTTAAGCTTGATCGTTTTGAGCTTCAGAAGGAGTTTTACGCAATTGTTTCTCTACTTTATGAGATTTTCATTCAATTTCACGATCAACACACTTTCAAAGCCAAGATACTAAATCCTCTCACATTATGGATTATCGCAGACTCTGAAAGTACAGGCTTCGTGTGTGGAACACAAAATGTCTGTACTAATAGTCTATGAGGAACAGTATAGAGTCGGTTATTATTATATTTGCATACCCTTGGGAGAAAATGAGGAAGACTCTAGGATTTTAAGAAAAATTAGAAAAGTTTTAAGCAAAGAACATTTCATGTGTTTATAACAGTGAAATTGATCAAATATAAAATTTGATAAATTGTATGATATATTTATAACAACTTATAAAGGGTTCGCGTGCTGTAACCGCCTCGCTTAGTCTGCGTTTTCAGTTGAATTTCACTTCAAGCGTTCGTCGTGTCGAACTATTTCAATCGCTTTTGTTTGATTTGTTCATCGCAAACAGCTGAAAGTCTGAACGTTTTGACAATAAACCTGATTTGCAACTGTATTTTTATTCTTAGACTTCAGTTGTGTTACTAAGGAACAATAACGTATTTGAACGAACGCATTAATATAAACCAGTGATATGAATTTCAGTCAAAACTAACTCATCTAATACCTTCTGACCAATGAGAATCGAGAATTCAACGATGCTGTAGTACAATGCAATTCAACAACAACGCAATATTCGATGGTTTTTTAAAAGCAAGGCTAAATGTTACAACGATTTACAAATAGTAAGAATAACAATGTACAGATAAATATACCGACTAAGCAAGTAAGCTACTGTAAAAACAGAGTTCCAAAAGCACCCATATATAAGGGAACACTTTTTTAGTCTTCCAAAATGTTTCATACTTAGTTTATATATATATATATATAGTTTTTTTCAGATAGCCTTTGATAAAAGAAGAATGTATTGAAATCATTGTCACGGTTGGATTGGGAAGCTGTCAGAAGGTTGCGATGGACTTTAACAGGAACCATGGCAAAACAGGAACTTATTAACAAATTCAAAAATATCTGGAAGTGTTTCAGACAGACCGAGAAATGGACGTCCACGAACATCCACTGAAGCCACAACCGACGCTGGCAAACATCGTCCCCTATGTACGGAGACGTTTGGGACACCTTGTAGTTTCAGTCCTTATCGGTTTTTCCAGCCAAACGTTTATCAGGAGGAAACTATGCGTTCAACGTCCTTTACAAACACGTCCTAAGTACTATATACATGAGCGTATTGTGTAAAATGGACCGTGTAAGAATAATACAAATGTAAATGTATAACTTTCACAGATCTTCTTTCAGTATTAAATGAAGCCGGTCGTCTGCAGTGATGCTAGTTTAACACGTGCACGTGTGGAGTTTGGCAGCGTCGAGTATCTAATTACTGCATGTGTGACGTTAGCTTTGTAAGAACTTGATTGTAACTCAGACGGCGTTAAGTCTGTAATCATGAACGCTACATTCCAGATGGCTTTAATCCTCATATTTACTGCCATCCGGCGAGCGTTGAATGACTAGCATTAAGTGGGTAAAGACACATCGCAGCTTCAACTTGTAACGGAGTTGTCTTTTTTAACAGAAAGACGCTGTTATTCCGACTATGTGAGAGCTTTAAGGGTTTAAGAAAAGATTCCAACCTAAGTTTAAGTGCCGAAACAAATCTGTATAGAATAAGCAATGGTTTAACGTGAAATCGTGTGCATTTGAAGTATTTTAAAAAAAGAAAAAAAAAAAACGAAAAAAAAAAAAAAAAAAAGACCTGCACTTGCTGCTTATGCGTTACCCCATCTCAAACAGACACACCTCCAAATGAACCGCAAAGTGCCTGTAATAGAGCAGAACTAAAGCCACAATGTGGATTTTGCAGACCTCATGAGTCAGCAGCAAAGCTTGGACTCACTCCCGGAACGAGGAATGAGCCGTAGTAAAGGAGAGCTTGTATAATATGCTCGGGTCCTCAAGCTCGACGTGCAGCTGATTTTCTTCTCAGCGTATATATCTGGTTTGAAATCATTTGGCAGCGAAACCTTGATTATTTGTCTTGAATGTCAAGCAGTAGCTGATTAAACCTATTTCGGACATCAATTAAACCTCATTCGTATGGCGATACTAAGTGCCTAAGGAGCAGTTCATTAAGTTAATAACGCTTAAGTATCAGAAAAACATCTAGTTCTGGATGATATAACGTTAAGCGCAGCCTGTTCCTACATCTAAATTTACCTGTTTCCTCTGTATGTATATTTGGATCCAGACACGGTTAGCTCAAATGAAAGCCACATACATTTTGTGCGGTGTTTTTATTTTCCATCTTGCCTTTAGAGACGACTGGAAATAGTACAATCGGATACTTGACATAAGCCGTTCAGTGTAGTTACTGTGTGCTTGTTTGGAATTTATTCATATCATCATATCGGTTTAGTTCACTGTCTTGTGTGCTGCACTGTAAAATTACATACATGTGGTTGTTGGGAAAATCCCTCACATGGGGAAATTTTGACCATTTCGATATAGTTCTGAAAACTACAGATTTTCCTGAACTAAAGGATGTTTCTCTTGTATGTGGATCTCAACCACAAGCGAAGGTATAGTATTTAAAAATCTATTTAACCCAAAAAGTGAAAAGGGAGAAAACGACATTTTCAAGACTCACACCAATCGTCTAAAGGTTGCCGTGTTTTATCGCTTTAACGTGCATTTCATTTAATATGTAATACATAAAATATACAAATTAAAACTACGAGTATAAACATTATGTCTAGCTACATGATTGGCTGACTGGATAATAGCATGAATGAGCAGGGATACAGGTGTTCCTATTAAAGTGTCTGATGAGTGTCCTCCAAATGGGGTTCGCCCAGATTCTCTGGGTATGTGTATAAGGTGTACTGTATGTGTGTATATATATATATATATATATATATATATATATATATAATATGACTATAATGTTGAAATAATTAAAATAATGTTCAGGTGTTGAATAGTTTGTTTTCCTGCTTAAAAAAAAAAAAAAAAATAGCCCATAGAAGTACAGTATGTAGACCTGTATACAAGTTAGAGCAGTGAACCAATCAAATTTCAGCACTCAAGATTCTGAAGCTTGTGGCCAGAAACGTGTGTAATAGCAAATACACAGTGGCCTGTGGGCGGAGCTTCTGAGGCTGAGGATATGTAGAAATGTATAACTTTTAAGCAATTTCGATACATTTATATACATGGCCACCGTTAAAATAGGAATCAAACGTACTCGGTAACCATCACGGCCGTGAGGTGGTGATGTCTGAGGAAGGGAAAAAAAACACACATTTTACTGGCAACTGCATAGAAATGAAATGGGAACTAGATGCTTGCTTCGAGGAGCTACACAGTCAGCAATAAAACCACAGAACTGTTGTCTTGCATGTAACCGTTGTCTCCGATGACGAATTCGTCTCTGTGCTGTGACAGATGGTAAAGTACAACTTGTAAAAACTTTTAACACCAGGCATTAGTAAACACCCACATCTGATTACATTCGGCTCTTAAAACAGGGAAAAATGCTGGCTGGTTGTTTGGTGATTCCCTGTATTCCCTGTAGTGTTAGGATTCAAACATGGAATATTCCGATCGCTAGTTTATCGGCTAATGCCTAGCGGACACTACACACAGAACTGATCACACTACACAACTTGCCATACACACCATACAATCTTTCACCTGGAGAGATCCTAGTCGAAGCTCACCTGATCCCCAAATCCTGAACATCTGACTTTTATTACTGGTCTTGTTTTGGCATACTAGCAACCTTAACATTACCTTAGAAACAATTAGCCTATTCTCACCAGCCTACCCTGGTTTATCTGAGAACACATCCGGAAAAACTGACCGTTCAATTACAAACAAGCTCATGAAGGTGGAAGTTATTCGCGTTGACTGTAAATAGTTCAGCCTTACGTCCGTGTACATAATGTTTAAAGCAGGTTACCTCATGACGATGTGCTACACCGTGTAAATTTCCTGTCGACTATACTAAATAATATTCTTGCTATGACTTGCTATGAACCCAGGACATGACCCCTTCCCACTAGCAAAGGCTGTGATTTCCAGACTTATACTGAGACTTCTGCTATTCCATTTTGGTTCACTTCCTGAATCTGTGGTATATACGGTACAATATGCATCCGAAGGACATCCATGCATTGTATAGTCTTGCCAATCATTGTGATGTTGTCAAACATTGTGTTCATTCCAAGCCTTGTTATTCTCCTGATCGTTTATGTACTGTTTGAACATTTGTCCATTCTCGTGGTTTGTCCTTTGGATGATCCTAATGCCCTAGTTCTGGTTGGAGCTCTCATCAACTGGAGGCTACATTCTGCTACTGAGGATGACCCCATGCAGTGCAGCCTGGAGATCGCTGAAGATGGTGCTGCTTGAAGTACCATGGAAATGGTTTTGGACCTCAATTTCAGATGAAGAGTTGCGCTGTGGTGCAGGAACTACGTTTGCTGCGATGGCCTTGGGACTGCAATTACCACATACAGTTTTACACTCAGGTCTCCTTTAGTGAACAGTGGACTAGTTC
>JANDJT010000228.1:1574363-1589822 GCA_024331685.1 Stegophilus panzeri | reverse complement strand
TCTTCCTCATATCATCTTAGGGAGTTTTTCCTCACCACCGTCTCCACCGGCTCGCTCAATAGGGATAAATTCACACATTAAAATCTCTATCCTATGTTTATATGTTTCTGTTAAGCTGCTTTGAGACAATGTCCGTTGTTAAACGCGCTATACAAATAAAATTAAATTGAATTGAAATGAATCGAATGAACCTCTGGTCTGTTTGCACTGTGACTTCCTGGACTGGTTCACAACTTTGATCTGGAATGCGATTTTGTTTCCTATGTTCATATTTTGTATTAAAGCACCTCTCAGACTCTGAATTTTATACTAGCTTTGCTTCCTCAAACAAAGCTCCAGGGTCCCCAGTTCGATTTCGATCCTGTGTCCATGTGGGGTTTCTCTGGGTTTACCAGGTTTTCTCCAGGTTCCTCCCAACTCGCAAACACATGCCAGAAAGTGCATTGGTGACTCTAAACTGCCCCAGATGTCCCATTCAGGATGAATTCTCCTACCTTGCGCAGAATGTTCCAGGGATATGCTCTGGAACCACGCTGACCCTTCCCAGGATAAAGTGAATAATGACAATGAATGAAAAAATCAACGTTTTTTTGCCTCGATTATTTATGAATACGTAAGTTAATCTCAGTTATCTCAGTGAATGACTTTCCTTAACGAATGACACGTTGTGCTTTCTTTTTAACCGTTTATAGTTACCTTTTATGTCGCGAAACAAGTTCGTTATAGCTGACACTGGAGACTCCTTCCATAAACGTCACCATATGAATGCTAATGCATTTTTCTTTGTTAAATAAGTATATTTAGACTTATTAATTTGTATATTAAGACTGAGATCATGTGGAGCGTCTGCGTAAGTTGTTACTATACAAACAGCAATGCGTTAGAATTCATAGAAACTTATGATTTGGTTTGCAGCCTGCACGACTATTATCAGAGCTGCTGTTGTAGAAATTGAATCATCACATACAGAAGAGATATCGAGAGGAAACCTCTCATTCCCGTTGTTGTGAATGAAAGGGTGACACTGCTCACACTGTTCAGGAAGCAGGCAAGCCAGCTGTGTGTGCGTGTGTGTGTGTGTGTGTGTGTGTGTGTGTGTATTTGGTGAGTAAGTGTGTCCGCACTGTGGCTTTACTCCACACGCTATTCTGCAGGAGCCTGTGGTCTCGTCCCACCCCCCTCATGTCTGCCGTGGTTTGTGCTCTTGCACTCCCCTGGTGGTGCGTTTTCCCCAAACCGAAGGTAAAGAAAGCTGTGGAAATGACAGTGTTGCTTCTAGCAGGCAAAAATAGACGTTTTGATCATTCTCACAGCTATTTGCGCACGTGTTTATTCCTTTCCGTCTATAGAATTAGTTGCTTTAGGGAAACCAGAAATTAAAGTAGGTTCTGACTTAAAGGCCCATCTGCTAGCTTACCATTATCGCAAGCCAATGGTCGTAAATTAAGACTGTCCTCGTCACTGTGCGACCAAAAAACGTGTCACAGGAGACACACTGCAATCATACCGTATGTGGCCGGCTTGTTAAAAAAGGATGAGATGCGCTTCATCGTATAGTTCCCATGCCCATCTTTATATAGTGATATGACTGATATGGTGGCAGTGTTTGTCTTACACCCACGCTTGTCTTTGATTTAAATATACACTAGCACAGAGTGTTCTTTTTTTTGTTGTTGTTGTTTTTGGCACAAATAGATAAACTGTATAACAAGAGTGCACAAATTTACTAAAATAAATGTATTAGCTGACCATTTAGACAAGTGCATGCTGCAAAGTGTTGGTCATCCCATGTTTTTTGGTAACTGACATGTAAAAAGGTGTAGCTAATGTAATGCAATAACGCATGGCAGGCTGGTTAGCCAGATGAGCGGATTAATAACAGACTAAGAGAAGTGATATATGATTATTATCCTCTTTTAACAAAGTTGCTAATGAAGCACATAATGTTTGCACCCTCAACAAAAAAGTCAGCCACTGAGAACTAATTCTCAAGAAGGCAACACACTTATTAGAGCCTGGGAGCGGGGGGGGGTAAACTTTTGAACAGGATGATGTAGCTTCTTTTTTATGTAGGGTAGTACTACAGTAAATGAAAAATAAAAAAGATCTTTAAACAAAATAATAGCAATTTACACCGATCATCTTGTTCAAAAGTTAACACCCCCCCCCCCCGGCTCTTAATGTATCGTGTCGCCTTCTTGAGCATCAGTGAACATTTGCACCTTTTGTAATAGTCATGTACGAGTCCCTCAGTCGTCCTCAGTGTCCTCACACACTCACACACACACACACACACACACACATACGTCTCAGTAATACAAACCGTCTCTAATACTAATCTCCCCTGTTTGTACTGCACCTCACTGCGGTCTGCAAACGCGACCATTTCCATTTCAGCACTCTTTTCGTCTCGTGTTAAAATAAATCTGAAACAAGCTTCGGAGTAAACACTTCATAATGTGTCTGCTTTTTATATTTAGTGAAGAGAATGTTCTTGTTTTTCCATCGCTTCTGTCTGTGGCTTCGATATTTATAAAATAAAATAAAAAAAGACGCACGTCTGCTCCGCTACCGTAATTTGCCTTGTTTTGCATTTTTCCTGTTTCCTTGAGTGTAAAAATGACCATCTGTGTAGAAGCCTTTAAAGAATAAAACGGTTCAATCTACGTCGAGCCCTTACTGAAGTAATGATGAGAGTAGATGTAAAGGTCACACAAGGCAAGGAGGTTTAATCACGAGTGTACGATCAGCCATGAACAAGAACATTTCAGTCTATAGGCATTTCGCTGTGGCTCTTTTACCCTCCCAGTACTGTCTCTATAATCCAGCTGTCTTTTTAGATTTTATAGCAATAATTTTAAAGGAAACATCCAGCCTGAAACACGTGAAATATGCTTATATTGAAATATTCGTGATGTGCTTAGTGATTCTGGTGCAAATTTGTTAGTTGACGCTGTACTTTTGTTATCACTAGTGCAGTTATTATTACAGATGTTCACTTCGCACTTCCCACTGTGACAAGAGCTGTGTGCTTCTGTTTTGGTTCCTGTTTTGGTCCTGTCTCCGCCCCTCATTCTTTCATTGGTCTGTTATCTATTGTGTTCACCTGTTCTGTATTAGCCTAAAGTAGTTTATCTGTTTATACCTGGTTGTGCCTTTGTGTCATGTGAAGTCTTATCGTGCTTTATGTTTGCGAGTCCGAGACGCGGGTCCCATTGAGTCTAGTTTCAGTGTACATTATTATTATTATTATTATTATTATTATTAGGTTCTTTTTAGGTTGTGACAAAGTGAGGGCTAAATCACAATGGCACCACTGACAGCAGGTAGACAAACTGCATTATGGGTAAAGTAGAAAACCATTGCACAGAGCGAAAGGGAAAATATACCAAATAATTTTGAGTGAACTCAAAATTTAAACGGAAAATAAATCTTGTGCACTACTGAAGATTAGAAATATCAACATGCAAGTTATTCGCAGTGGGATTTTCCATTATGATCCCAAATCTTCCTCCAAGTGATGACAAATATAGAAAACATTGCTAGAAGCCGCAATATAAACAATACTGAAGACATTTTACCATCACGTGAGCACGGTGGTGGATCTCCCGAACAAAAACACAGTGGCTTTTAATTTTCTAAGCGTGCTGGAAATGCTTCCTGGCTCCCGGTCCCTGCAGCCAATGATGCGTTTCCTGTGTGACTCAGTGAAAGCACAAGATACACGAGAGGACAATGAGAGGCCTGGAGAAGAGCCTGCTGGCCATGATGGACAACCTCAGACAGAGACACGCCTGGTGAAGAGAACATTAAAGGGATGGTTTGGAAAAATATATAAATTTTGTTCCTGTGTGGTCGATCAGCCAAGACATGTTTGGTGTCCAATGCAGCTCAGCCATTGTGTCTACCATAGACATAGACACACAGTAACTCTTTCCTCTCTTATATGGGTGCCATTACTTTTGGTCCCACATTTATTTGTCTTAAATGTATAGGATTTATTTTTAATTGATTTCTCTAACATGTGCCTTGATGAGGCAGGACACAAATGTGTAAAATCATAATCATAAAAGGTTTTATCACAGGCAGTGGTAACAATAAGCAAAGGTTAAAACCAGGAAGTACACTGAGATACACAGGACAAGGAACATGGAAAACTAACGCTCCGAGGAAACAAGGCTTGGACTTAAACATACAGGTGCTTGATAAGACTTCGCAACGAGGGACAGAAACAACAGCGCAGAAATAGATAAACTAGTCCAAGTCTTAACACAGAACAGGTGAACACGTTAGGGTAGTCAAACAATAATACAGTAGGACAGGTGGAGACAGGACAAAAACAAAAGAACATGACATGAAGCTAAAACTATATGACATGTAAGCAGTACCGTGGGAGTTCGTGACACATTTCGTCAGTAAATGCCGCGTTGAATGTGTTAAGAATAAATGTGTTTGTATCCACCGTGATAAATGAGGCCCAGTGACTGTCCACTCAGAAATCAACATGACCCCAGCTAGATCAACATGAAGCCTTAGACCACATACAAAACACACACACACATCAGATACAAGGAAGAAAAAAAAAACTCAGAAGGAACTCGGAATGGCACGGATCTGAAAGATAAGCAGCAAACATTCCTCTATGCTTATAATCGGCCTTAGTCGCCGACCAGCGAGACAAACAGATACGGTAAACAAACGAACGGCCGTCGCTCCAGTTGGCAAAATAAACTGTGTTTTAGTTTATTTAGGCCTTCAATATACTGCTGCAGATGATACACAATAAAATCAAAACACTAGGGTTGGAATAAAACCGCCAGTTTATGTTGATATTTGTGTACACTAGGGCTGTTGCGTATTTATTGAATCCGCATGGTCAGTGGAAAATTCCTGGACGGCGGAGTTTGACGGATTTTTATGGAATACAGAGAACGGTACGGGCCGGGAATATAGAGCCTGTAGCTGATGTGGTGTTTTTATTTGCTCTGTAGAAAAAAATAACATTAACATTGCCACAGTCTACTGTATGTAAGACATCACTACACACCTCGAGGGACGTTTCTGTGTGATTTGGGCATTTATTTTTCCATTTCTGTGAACTGAGATGTAAGGTGTGATAGTCTGCCTCAGACAGTTTGCGTGGCTTTGGGATTTGAGATTTATCCCCACATGTTGACCCATGCTACGTTGCGTTTCGTACTGGCCGTGAGCCCTCAAGCCAGACGTCTAAATACAAGCAACTGAAACCCAGCAAAGAAAATAAAAACCTTATGATAATGATACAGAAATATCGTCCATTCATTTCGTGTAACAATCTCGCCCTGAGAATACAACACAGCCAGGGTACAAACATACTAAGGAGCATACAACACGTTAAAGGTGACCTCAGTCGCATAGATAATGAAATGAGAGACCACCAAATGTGCGTCTTGGATTTGATACTCGCAGTGTTTACTATAGGTTTAGTGTCTTTAGTATGTCTTGTGTAGTTACCCATATTTGTTTCTGATTGGCTTGTACATTAATTAATTCATTATACTTTTGTGCCTCTAAGTCAAAAGTAAATAAAAAATCAGTGAACCTCATATTATTTATATAAGCGTATTGGAATGTAACCATATAATTATCTATGATTATTGAGTGATTAAAAATAATTAACCATGCTGCTCATGTCACTTTATTATTAGGATTGGAGGTCTGAGAAAGAATTTGAACACAGGTCAAATGTTTTAATGAGTCTTTATTGGTCACGTATACATTACAGCACAGTGAAATTCTTTTCTTCACATACCTGGTTAAACCCAGAGCCTTAACCGCCAAGCCACCACCGCTCCACCCTTAAACATACCCTAGCATGTTAGGAAGTTGGGGTCAGAGCACAGGGTCAGCCATGATATAGCGCCCCCTGGAGTGGAGAGGGTTAACGGCCTTGCTCAAGGGCCCAACAGTGGTAGCTTGGCAGTGCTGGGGCTTGAACCTCTGACCTTTCAATCAGTAACCCAGAGCCTTAACCACCAAGCCACCACTGCCCCTTTTACCACTGTGCCACCCTTAAACTGCTTTTAATAATAATGCTTCGAATGAGTTCTGATATTTGCAACAACTTACTGTATCTAACCCTAACCATAACCCTAACCCTAGTCATTCGTTTTGACTAACAGCACATTCATGACTTTGAGAAAGTTGTAGAAGGTACACGTAGCGCTTCATAATAGTGTTAGACTATGTAAATGCATCGTAATGATTCGTTTGGTCTGTATATAGGGTTCATGAATCATTAAAGTAGTACTGGAATGATTCTTTGTTGTAGTCGCTGTTGAAAATCAGTTGAAGAGAATTCTCTAATAAGAAGTAAATTCAGTAACTACAGCTCACAAAAGGTCTGATAACAGATATACGACTTCTTAAATACTTCAGGAATGAGATGTTAGGACAGACAAAATAATAATCACTTCTGATACAACAGTCATTCGTTCGTTCATTCATTCAGCTTCGATAACGGCTTCATCCCGGTCAGGTTCACGGTGGATCCGGAGCCTGAATCTGAATCCCCCCCCTGGATGAGACGCCGGTCCATGGACAAACAAATTCACCTAGAGGTGCATACATTTAGCATAGCATAATAATTAGCATAATAAAACCTATTAGCATGTTTTTGGAGATTGGGAGGAGAACCGGAAAGAGTTTCAGGTTTCAGAAAACCTGGAGCAAACCCAGACAGACATGTGAAGAACGTCGAAAACACCAAACTGACGGTAAAGTTTTATCGGCTGTTGTTTGTGCTGTAGCAGTGTGTGTGAACAAGCTCCCCCGTAGACCTGCGCAGAAATTCCGGCCCGGTGAACTGCCTCCGACAAGAACGACACGTCCGGCTTCTGTCCATTTTGACCATTCTTTGTGTTGCTTCTATCTGTAGGGGTGAGAAGCATTAACCCTGGTGACGGCAGAGCAGATGGAAATCATTTATAAAATCATTCAGTATATTCTCAATTCTGATTGGTCAGAAGTAGTCGAGACTGCTTTTCTAAAACAGCACCTCTGAAAGCAGTTTTGGCTGCAATGAGCATCACAGGTTTATATTACTGCTCGTGTCCTAATATTTTAACCTTTCTATATACTATAAGTGCGTAATCGCTGATATCGTTGATATTGCTATATGGAGACATTTATTTCACATTTTTTGGAAGGAGTCTTCAGTGTCAGCGCTCTTTAGTCAGTTTTGGCTCTATTTTTTTTGTCTTATTAACTTCAAGACAGATTAAAATATATATATTGAGGCTGGTGAGGGAAAGGCGACCCTAAGCGATAACAGAAACTTGTTTTCTGGACCATCCCACAACTTTAAACCTAACTATAAACTGATATAAAATACAGTGTTGTTATTTCATTAATAGTTCTAATCGTTTTTTTTTTTTTTTTTTTTTTTGCTGAAGTACTGAATAAGAGGAATAGAAGGCACAATAAAACTACTAAATAGACTAGTCTTACTAAATAAAAAGCAGAAAATGAGGACTAATGTTCTCCTCACCCAGGCGTGTCTCTGTCTGAGGTTATCCATCATGGCCAGGCTCTTCTCCAGGCCTCTCATCCTCCTGTCGTGCATCGTCGCTCTCAGTGACTCGCACAGGAAACGCATCACCAGCTGAAGGGACCAGGAGTCAGGAAGCATTTCCAACACCTTGAGCAGATTAAAAGCTACAGCGTTCTGGTTCAGGAGATCCACCGCCGCAGACACGTGAGGCCTGGCCTCAAGGTAAGCCTGGAGCAGCCAGCTGAAGAGCTCCCGCGTGAATTCCCTGTCTCGTCCAGCAGAGGTCCTCCAGCAGTAGTTTTCCGCAGCGTTTTCATCCCGTTCTTCATCGACGAGAAGCCGCAGGGCCTTTCTGTGTTCCCCGACTCTCCCCAGCAGGATCGCTTTCTCCACATGGAGAGCGGATGACTGTATTTTGGCTGCAGTATGAATAAATCAAGGCGTTACTTATTGTAAGGAAAGGGATGCGCGTTAAGCTTTTATGTTCTGTTCAGTTCTAGATGACTGATTTGAGCTTTTTACAAGCAGAGCTCTAATAAATATCGTATTGTTGTTTAGAGCGTGAAAAACCTTTATCTTTGTTGAAGTTAATAGGACAGAAAACTCTGCTCGTGATGTTACCAAGAAACCACGACGTCTTCTGTCCTGAAGACTTTCCATTGGTGGAAAACTTACTGACTGACTTGTTCTTTAAAGCTGTGATATAAGAGGAATAAAACACTTCTGGACATGCCTTTACTGACAAATAATCCACTCTGGCTCAACGAGACATCCCTCGCTAGATAATAAAGAAAGCAGCAGACTTTCCTCAGCATTTGTGTAGCAGAGGTGAGTTCAATCATGGTGTCTGTTTACCATATACATCATCAGCATCATAGAAGGAGGACTGCCACAGAAACTGCTGCAGTTTTTGCCTCATTTCCTTCGTGTTTGTATCGTTATTCCGCATCTCTCGTTCAAGATGGAGGATCTGAGTGGTGTATGTGTTGGCCAGCAGGGTGTGCTGTTTCTCCGTCTAGGGAAAGAGAAGTTCTTCAAGAATGTGTGCTTATTTTATATTTTGAAAAAGAACGACAAATATATAGAAAGTTGAACATGATACCACTTTGTATCAGACAGTCACGGTCTATACAAAGGTCTTGGGCATTTAATGGAAAGTACTTCTTCTGTTTTGGTAGTTATAGTGGTAGTTATTCCTTTTAGAGATGGAACGATACCACTTTTTCTTTTCGGATACCGTTAACGATACCGAAACTTTAAGCATCAGCCGATACTGATATCTATTTATATCGTTATTGTTTTCTTTGAAAACTACTAAGCATTAAAATGTGTTTTGTAAAAAAAAAAAAACTGAAGGCATTCACAATTAAACTCGCGCAAAATTCATTTACATTTTAAATATATTAATAATAATAATAATAATAATAATAATAATAATAATAATAAATACCATATGACTGCAGTTCAAATATTAAATTATTTAACTGAATGAGCTGTTGAAATGTTAAATTAACTTGATATTGTAATAATTTAATAATTATTTAAAGGGAGTTTGTGTAATACTGAAAGTTTTCTTCCTCCAGTTCATTATATTGTATGAAATTAGACTTCAAGACCACAATGAACAAAAATCAGGGATGAAAACTAATATTTCAGATCTAGATTAAAAATGTGTATTAAGTGCCTGGTTATATTTCCTATTTCTTCTCATCACACTTTTAACCTTTAGACTTATTTTCAGAAAAGGAATGTTCCACACCAGCTGGGCGTATGATTAAAGATAGAGTCTGCGACGATCCATAACGTGAGCGGCTTTATCTTTACTCTGGAAGTTTGTTGAATGTGTAATTAAATGAAATCATGCAAAGCACAGAAATAATTGTGTAAATCTCCTTCTGTAGCTCAGAACTATCGCAGCTTAAGTGAGACCTAAGGCACATTCTTTACATGACTACGTGAGGGTGTGATAACCACACCTCAGCTCCAACCATTTTCTACTATAGCATGGCATTAAACGATTTGGTTAAAGACTGCTATAATATTTGTTCAGACAGACTTGTTAAATTTGTGCAAAGCCTTCAGGTGTTTATCCAAACAATGTCGTAAAAGTTGCACTTCCATTAAAAAAAAAAAAAAAAAAAAAAGTAGCACTATGTTTTCAATTATTTTACATCACAGAACTGTTAAATTCTTGATTGTGATTGGTCATAAGATGTTGATTTATTTTTCAGCTCGGACAGTAGGTGTGTCCGCAAAACAAATCACAGGTTTATAATGATGCAAAATGATCGTAATATATAATTTAATAATAATAATAAACGGATAAATAATGAGTCGTTATTTAACAAAGAAAACCATTCATATTTATGGAAGGAGTCTCCAGTGTCAGCACTTTAACAATCAGAGGTAAAGCAGTAACTTTACGTTTTCTGTCAGAGTCTTCAGGACATAGGGCTTTGCACTTTGTGGTTTCTTTAGTAATAAGATAATCTGTGTTTTTTGTTTGTTTGTTTGTTTTTATTTTTGTCTTATTACATTCAAGAGAGAGAAAAAAAGAGAGGCTGGTGAGTGAACGACTGTAAGTATGATCAGAGGAACTTGTTTCTCAGTAAATGTAACTATAAATAATTTTAACACACACATAAATATATACATTTTATTTCTATTCACAGTATTACTAAATGTCTCTCGTTTGTGTATGAAATCATGCACTAACCTGACTTTGCTGTTCATTGACCAAAAATTCCAAATAGAAAACTAAGGCATCTGGGTAGTTTGTTAAAATGGAAAGCACTTCTTGTGGTTCAAATGTGCTTTGGTCTCCTGGATCTCTCTCAGTAAAGATTAACACCCCAACCTGTATATTAAAAACAGAAATAAAAATATTATTCTCTGGATACTGGATTTTTGATTTCCGTGAGCCGTAATCATCGGGATTAAAACAAAAAAAAAAAAAAAGAAGGCTTGAAATATTTCACTTTATGTGTAATGAATGTAGAATATATGAAAGTTCCACTTTTTGAATTAAATTACGAGAGGGAAAATGAACTTTTCCACGATGTTCTAATTTTATGAGATGCACCTGTATATTGAATCCTGCAGATGAAAGTCTGCCTCGGAGCATTACTGCCCTCAGCATTCCATCTTGTATATATGTGTTTGAGTTAGAATATACTTTCCTTTTGGTCTTTTTGAAGAGCCCAGTCTATAAACTTCATGATGATAGATTTCTCTTTCAACTGAGAGAGAGTTTTTACAACGTGCAGCAAAACATTTGGCTCGGAGGAATCCACACTCTCATCATCCACCATCCACACCCAGGTCTGCCAAAATTACAGGCTTGTTTTTTATTTATTTCAGTATATGCACTATATTTAGTATTGTTCCATTGCATTTTTTTTTATTATTTTATTCATTTCATACATCAGTGCCAGTCATTCTTATAGGCAAATTATGCAAATGCAAACCCTCTACTGCCCTGGTCCACCCCTCTACACCTCCACACTACACTACCCACTGTGCTGATGCATACATCCACTGCCCTAGCCCACCCCTCTGCTCTGCCTTAGTACACCCCTTTCCACAGCCCTGGGCCACCATTCCTTACTGCCCTGGCCAAACCATGCTCACTGCCATGGTCAGCCCTTGCCACTGCCCTGGCCCACCCCTCCCCATTGCCCTGGCCCACCTCTTCCCACCACCCTGGTCCACTATTCCACACTGTCCTGTTCCCCACCCAAACTGCCCTGGTCCACCCCTACAGTCCTAGCTCATCCCCCTCACTACCCTAGACCCTATCCCAACTGCCATGGTCAACCCTTGCCCACTGCTCTGGTCCACATTTTCCTACTGCTTTAGTTACACCTTCCCCACTGACTTGCGTCACCATTCTCCACTTCCCTGGTTCCCCCTTTCCTGTTATCCTGGTCAACATTTCCCCACTGCCCTGCCCCACCATTCCCCATTACCGTGGTCCACCCTTCTCCACTATGCTGGTCCACTATTTCCACTGCCCCATCCCACCCACTGCCCAGTTTCTCCATTCCCCCTGCCCTGATCCACTCTTCCCCACTGCCCTGTTCCACACCTACAGTCCTGGCCCACTCATCCACTGCCCTATACCCCATCCCAACTGTCCTGGTCCACCCTTCCCCATTGAGATCGTGCATCATGCCTACTGTCCTGGCCTTTCCCTTAACTGCCTAGCCCACTCCCTGGTGCCCTTTGCCCTCTGATGCAGATAATTATCTCAAAAATCACATTGTTGTTTATTATTAGACAAGATTATAACAGACATAATAAACATAGAAAATACATTTTCTAATTTCTAACCAGCATGACCAACAGTCTCCTCAAAAAGCGAGATTAGGATTGGTCATATCATAGACACCATCGGCATGACACCCATACAACATATTCTTTAGGACCCCAAAAAGTCTAGGACCAGCACTGATGTATTATTACTGAACAACAGACCTGAATTGCATTGAAATGTTGACCGTGGCTTTGATAGAGCAGTCCGATCGCGAAAAATCTGAAACACAAAAACACAGTGGTGCTTAAAAAGACTTGTTTAGTTCTGAGATGTTATACCAAGTGAAACCTTTTCAGATTCTGACCTCTTATGATGCTCCAGATCTGGCATGCACACATCCAGTACACAATCATTACGAGAAGACACAAGCTGGTTCAGGTTCTCATAATCTCCAAGCCTTAAGTATACTTTAAGCAGGTTAGTATCAATGTCCTGAAGGAAGGTTTGGCCCCGAACAGTCCAGCGGAGCTCTCTTAAATAAAGGCAGAGGAAGCTCAGATACTTCTGATACTCTGCCTGGGCTTCATTATTTAGTTTCCTCAGGTCTTTAGCATTGCTCACGCTAGGAAGCTGAGATTTAGAGTCTTCACTGATGACAGTCATGCCTGGGTAAAGGCTAATGAGATCTCTTGGGTCCAAGTCACCTTTTCTGAGAAAAAACAAACAGTTTTAGAGAATAATTTAGAAATTATGAATTATAAACTCATGATTATTTACTGAAAATAATCATTAGGTGGGAAAAAAAGTAATATTACATGAAAAATTCTTTGGCATCGAGAAAAGCTTCTCTGTAGAAATGAATCCATCCGAAGGTACAAACAATACTCCTATGCAGATTCTACAAGTAAAATATTAGGGGGGGATTAAACAGTATATTCTGTTGTAAGACATTTCGTTAATTAATTATCTGAATTAATTATCTAAATACTACAACTCTGCATTAGACTCTGCATCATGGGCATCTAGATGTTTCTTACTGGGGACACGATAGAGAAAATTACACACCACAGGATATCTGTAACGACTAAAATGAAGAAAAAACGAATAAATAATATGGCCGCGTATGATTGCCACCATTACAGTGCTTTTTAATTTAACTGAACAAATGTGTAAATGTAAATGCATCCTACGGTACACATGTACAGTGCTGAGTAAATAACGTTTTTACAAATTTCACTCGGTGGAAATATTTCTCTTTTACAAAACGTGTAAACTTAGTAAAGAATATACTGTAGAAGTAACGTCATTAACTCTGTAAGAGCGGAAAAAGATCATAAGCGGTCCATTTTTTTTAAATTCAGTTTTATGTCAGAGTGACATCCAGTGTTCAAACCAGGGACTTTTTTTTTTATTATTATTATTTTTTTCAATTTTCTTGTAAGACTGAACTTTCATTCATTTTTAAAATGGACATTTCAAAATGTTTGCCGATTACAAATGGAAGTTTGGACACTCCATATGCAAATGAAATGTATGTGCATGATAGATTTTTTACATATTTTTATATATATACACATTATAATAACATTATTATTATTATTATTATTATTATTATTATTATTATTATTATTATTATTATTATTATGCTCGTTTTTCTGTAGTTCATTACTCTAGTAATATATCATCATAATATAATCAGTAATATCCCCCTTGGTGTCAATATGACCCTTGAATTTGGGGACAGCAGTTACTCAAAAGGTCACACATCATCTTAATTATACAATAGCTACCAATTATTATAATTTCCAAGAATACTCAGCCAAATAACCAACCACAAATCCATGACAAGTCACATGACCCATGACATGGTCTAGACACTCAAAACATATCCTCAGTGACATTACTGCACATTTTGTTTGTGGACAGGCATTTCCAGTATTTACCTGCTATTTTTCGCTTATTAAATTAGCCTAGTTAAGCCTACGTTGATTTTAGTCTGCCATTTTGGATTTGTCCTACCGTTGATTATTGTCCTATAACAGCACGCACCCAAGTGTTTTTTCCTTACATCCTTACACATTCACAATCTGTGTTGCAGTTCCGTGCTTTAGAGACGCCATAAAACATAACCAATATTGTCACTTGCTCTACAACACGTCCCTTCATTAATTTTGAGGGTTTAATGGCTAATTTTTGACTGACAACCATGTTCCTCAGCCCACTCAGGCTGGTCTTAACCATTGTGCTTCCTCGTCAAAGAAGATTTTTTTTTTTTTTTTAAAGTGAAGGCTGATTAATTTAGTCCCGTAATCCTGAAATCCAGATTTGTTCCGTTACTTTAAGACATATCCATGGTGGGAATTAAATCTCTGCATTTTCTATTTCCTTGAATGTATTAATAAGCAGGTGAAAAAGAAAAGCAGAGCTGGTGAATGTTGCACGCTATTGTGCATAAATATGGCATATATTCTACATGATGGTCTGGGGTAATCCTTCCTTTAGCTGCTTTCTGATGATGATGATGATGATGATGATGATGATGATGATGATGTCGTGTAAGGTCTTGCAGCTAGGGTCATATGAGGTGACCATTTGGTACGATGGAAATGTAATTCAGCATGAATTTTGCCGTTTGAGATTTTAGCTGCGCACCTTTTTGCGGTCGTATAAGGTGAAAATGTGGGAAAATGAGCATTGCAGTGGATTATAGCTGACTTACATATCCTAAAAGGATGAGGATTAAAGCCATCCTGTTCATGGATCTGCCATCACTTTTTTTTTTTTTTTTACCTTATAAGAGTCTTCAGGCAGAAGAGACTGAACTCCATCCAGCAGCGTGAGCGCTTCGTTCACTCGCTCACATCCCAGCAGCTTTTGGATTTGAACCTCCGGTGGACTCTGTGACAGCCGGTGAATCTCCCTCTCGGTGACGACGAACACGCTGTCTACACAGACAAAAAGAGGAACAGATGAAAAGAGGTCATGCTGTACAAATCACAAAGGGATTTCGAGACAGTTCACTATTGCATATTTAACTGAAAATCCCATTTTCCGTAGCTTAACAAAAGAGTAAGACAAAAAAAAAAAAAAAAAAACTGCTAGAGGTAAGAACGGGTGGATAGTCAAGGTAAAGTCTCCAGTAAAATTTAGATAGATGCACTGATAGATAGATAGGTAGGTAGATAGATAGATAGATAGATAGATAGATAGATAGATAGATAGATAGACAAATAGATAAAAAGAAAGATATATATAGATAGATAGATAGATATAAAGATAGATATAGATAGATAGACAGATAGATAGATAGATAGATAGATAGATAGATAGATAGATAGATAGATAGATAAATAGAAAGATAGATATAGATAGATAGATAGATAGATAGATAGATAGACAGATAGACAGAGATAGATAGACAGATAGATCAATAGAAAGATAGATATAGATAGATAGATAGATAGATAGATAGATAGATAGATAGATAGATAGACAGATAGACAGATAGATAGATAGACAGACAGATAGATAGACAGATAGATAGATAGATAGATAGATAGACAGACAGATAGATAGACAGATAGATAGATAGACAGACAGATAGATAGACAGAAAGATAGATAGATAGACAGACAGATAGAGAGATAGATAGATAGATAGATAGATAGATAGA
>JANDJT010000228.1:1515397-1567541 GCA_024331685.1 Stegophilus panzeri | reverse complement strand
GAGGACTTCATGGTAATTATTTGTCAAAAAGAAGAATGCATGAAACTGGTATCCACAAATACCTAATATCTAAAGTGCACTCCTCACAATGTCTTGTAATTTGATTTTAAACACTGAAATCCAATTCCAATGAAAGCCTCCATCCTCTTGGCATCTGTAGAGTTGCATCACTCACTTTCTTGCAGGAGCAGCACTGATAGGCGAACTGCTTCTCGAAACAGGTCACGCAGAAGAAACTGTTATCTTTGGGGATGAAGGACTTGGTTCCTATCGGCTGCTGGCAGCGCTGACACAGAAAGCAGGTCTCGTGCCAGCTGTTCCCCTTGTACTCCATTTTCCGCGAGCCTAATGCAAAGACAAACAGGAGAGATATTTTTACCAGCAGATAGCACACATGCTTCTTATAATCCTCAGTGTTCGTGCTCTCGTTGTGCTCTCTGGTTTATTTTCATACTGTTCCTGCTGTTCTGTAAATTTAGCGTCATTACCCACGATGCCTCTAGTGATTACTGTATTGTGATTGAACTTGTCCTTTCAGACTAATACCATATGTTTAATCGTGTGCGTTGGATTCTTTGCATCGTCATGAGCTGTTAGCGTAATTTGCTGGTTAAAGTCAGCATTGTGCTATTTTTTGTGCGATATGCTGTACAAATGTAGGAAGGACATTCAAAGTCCACTGACTCAGCACTTTGGATCCAAAATACGTGTCACTTTCGACCTCAGCAAACCCCCTATATGTGGCTTTAATAAGTCGGTGTTTTCCTGAATATATACAGTATGTAATTCTCCTTAATTTGTGAATGATGTCCTTTAATATGGAACTATATAAGTGAGGCACTTTGATAAGTAAAGGAATAAGACACTTGAGGCATGCTGTTATAGGATAATAATCAACGTAACTCGTACCACCCTGAAACTGATTCTTTTCCAAAATCTATGGAAAGTCCCCTTTTATAACACAGCAATTTGTCAATCTTTCGTTTATATATGTAATTTAAGAACCATGTGTACTTTTTATCCTTTTACAGTTACATTTAACGTTGGGGAAAGGTGTTTTGTGTCTTACCTGGCAGGATCGTTTTTGCGCAGTTAGCGCACTTGGCCGAGTACTCGTTGGAGTAGCACTCGGTACAGAGGAGAAGCTCGTCCTTAGCGGCGAACGCTTTCTCCGCTAAGGAGCGGCCGCATCTGCCGCACTTGAAACAGTTCTCATGCCAGTGGCGATCCTTGTAGGAGAGATCCTGCCATGTAGAGACATAAGATTAGCGATTAGCTGGAAATACGCTATCGTATGTAACTCACAACGCACCTGAACATGACTGATATATTTCAGTTTATAGATAAATGGTACAGCTTTTAAACCTTCACCCTTTCTTCGACTGTACCCTTGTTACTCTATTACAAAAGTATTGTTACTATGGCATTTATTCATAGCATATTTCTAAGCGCTACCATGCAAATAATGTGTTGTATGTTAGGTAATTAACTGCTAGAGCACCAGTTCACAAATGTCAGTTTGTCAGCCAGATAGTTTCTAGGTAGCTTAGCATGTAGGTCTATTGTGCTAATTTGCTTACCAGACTATGACAGTAGCTTAAACTTTTTATGACGTCCTACGTAACGCTCCCTAAATCGTTTAATATTAATATTAATACCAGTTCGTAAATGGAGCAATTCGAATTTAGCAAACTTCCTGGTAAAAATGTGATCTTTGTGACCTTTGGTAAACTTTTGGGGGAAAAAACATATCACGAGCTGAAATAAGAAACGGCGAATCCCTGTCTTACCTTGTTGTTGCACCCGATTGGTAAGGAGCAACCCTCACAACAGTTAGCAAAGAGGTTCTCATAACACTTGGCGCAGTATTGCGTGTCCTCTTTTAGGATGTATTTTTTTCCGAGCAGCGAGTCTTTGCAGTAATGGCAGTCAAATCGTTCCGTAGACATTGCTGTTTAAGAAAAAAAAGGACAATCAAATCGTTCCTACCAAGTATTACAGCAAATAAATGTAGTAGTTGCATGCTATTGCAAGCAGGTTAGTTAGGTGTAGATGCCTAGTCTAGAGCAACACACTGAAATCCTCAAACATGTGACAATAGAGAACGGATACCGATAGCACCGTACCTTGGGTAGTGTTCAGAGTTGCCCTTGCGCTGTGTGGAGTGTGTGGTGTCCAGGCGTACGGTTGGATAGTCACAGATTAACAGGATGCATTGAAAAGACCTTCTATAAATACCATCCTTTTATTAGCTAAAATCTCTGGGGAGAATGATCTACTCCCATCTATACCTTTTATGGGTGGTTCTCCCATAACCCTATGACCCCACGCCTCTTTCTGTATCTTTACGAATCATCAAAATCATCCAAAACAAATCTATACATGTATAAATCAGACGTAAAGCACGAACGTTTAAGGTTGGGTTTTTTAAAAATTATTTATTTGATTTTTATCTTCATATACGGTTTTTATTTGTTTTATTTTCCGTCATTGTCCATCGGAAATCCACACCGCTGAGCTTCAAACGTTCCAACCAAAACAGAAACATCTCAGAGAAGCTTGTTGGTTTCACCAAGAACACAGAGAAACCAAAGAGCAGAGGAAACAGAATAAATAGAGCAGATGGAACAAGACTGTCATGCCATATGAGGCTGGATTGTATTCCTGTGCGTTTCAGACAAAAACGTGTTTCGCCCAGAAGCCCAGACACCGAATAACAAGCGGAGAAGCATAATGAGGTTCGGTCGTGTAACGAATTATGAAAACCTATCCTGTTATTTATCAAGATGGATATGAACAAATTAATTCATAAATAGTTCACACGTGCATTTAAACGAGAAACGTGGTATTCGTTAAAAAAAGAAATAAATAAAAATCCAATTAGGAGACTCTGGAATTCTCGATATGGCATACACAAAATAAAATTCGTCACTATGACAAACCAGAATAAAACTCCCAGGATTCAATAGAAATGTCCAGCTGTTGCCATGACTTTCTCTTTTCAGGAAGGATAAGCACATGACTCGACACAGGAAGCCAAAATCCAAACTCAACATTCTACCAAGTCAGGGTCAAAAGACACTGCTTTGAGGAAAACAAAGTCCAAATGCTTTACAGAGAACGTGAAGGAGAACAAAACCGTCCCTTATCTGTTACAGCTTCACTAATTAGCATACAAATTGCTGGAAGTCACACTTCCAGGCTCCAAAGAATATTATCCGACCTCAGTGCGTTTTATGATGTCGTATTTTTTTTAAAAAGACCGCTGAGACCAAAAACAGCTCGACATAAAATATACGCCGTGTTTACTATTTAGATTTGAGATTCAGCAAAGCTTCAAGGTTAACGCAGGTACAGTAATATAGTAAGGGGGGAGATTATAGCCTCCGGTTTAGCGGCGTAAATTAGCTAAATCGTAAACATTCTCGCCTCAAAGTACATAGTCTGGCTCAGTGTTTGTACTGAAAAATATTCTGCAGAATACACATCAAATATGAACTATTTTATCATCCAAGCACCTTCTAATGCACAATTTGTCCTGCATGGAGAAACATCCAGGGGGCCATGGATATTCCTAAAGGAGATAAAGAGAGAAACAGTTTAGATGGGACAACCATAGACAGGACAGAGCAGAAAGCTTCTTTGGTCTGATAAAAGATCAGGAAGAAACACTATACTACTCATAATCCCGAGCACACTATCCACACAGTGAAGCATGGTAGTGGTAGCATCAAGCTGAGCGTTACCCTTGGCTTCGTGGTTCACTTAACCTGTTCACTTTTTTCTTTCCATTTTTTTAAATAACGCCTTAGTCTTCATGATGTTGTGTGTTTAAGTATGTTCTCTAATAAACTCTGGGGCCTTCCCGAAACAGATGTATTGCCACTTTAATGTGTGACACTTTAACAGCACACAGCTTGACTCCATTCAACAAACGATGTGACGTCCAATAGTAACTGGTAGCACCCGTATTAATTTAGATGGTTTTACAGCAACGGGTGTGAATACTTACGAGAACACAACTTTATTAAAATGTTTTAATTGTAGACAATTTTACAACCTAAATCGATTGTGTGTCGCACTTCATTTCACATTATTCAGTATTTTGTATACATATAATACATATAATAATCCCAATGAAGTCCGTTTCAGCTCCAGGTTGTAATTCCAACATTACAATATGGACAATATGGAAAAGTCTAAATACCTACACCGTACAAGGCAGTGCAGAAGCTTAGAAGCTTCACGACAGTCGCCGTGACTACGTTTTAAGCTTTACAAAGCCCTTTTTTTAAATAAAATTTTTTTCTATAAATAGTAGTGTGTCTGAAAGGACAGCCATGTTTGTTAGATTTTTATGATGAGACAGCCGAACACGTTGCATGTGTATTGCGATAAGTGCCAATATTTTATTCTTGTAAACATATAAACATATAAACCCAATCAGTTCCCGCTCTATTTGCTGCAAATATCTGACATTTTGATTGCAGCGTCTCCGCAGACACCCGATGCCCGTCTGTGCCTGTAGGTGGTCGCTAAAGGCTTAGCATGAACCGGTGCCAAACGCTGAATGCGTGCCAGGCGTCTTACTATCTACTGACATTGCTTCGGCTTGGCTGAGCATCAGCCGAAAACAGAGCCGAGAACTAATTCTCCATCGGCAGATTTGCGAGAGTCGGGGATTCTGCAGCGAGGGCCGAATAAACAAGAATTCATCATGAGAAAGAGCACAAAGTTTATGCAGCGATTAAGACATTCGGTGAGCTAATGATGGCGTTTCCAAGCTGTTTTGTGGACCGCATGGTTGTTTCGGTGAGCTAGTTAATAAATACGAATACTCCAAGCTTGATGTTGTATTGTTTTTCATCGTGGAAAGGGGCAAAAATAGCTCTTGACTCTTCTTTATCTGGCTCGTTTCTTTTCATCTCCACATGCATGCCAAATGTTAACACGGCCTGCACTCGTATCCATCATCACTCAGCTTTTAGCTCCATCCAGTCATGCAGTTGCCCTCCGATTACTCTGTGTCACTGGATTATACCTACTGTCACAATAAACAAATATACACAGTCAGAGTTGCTAGGCATCGCTGCTACTGATCCGTAGTACTCGTCGTTGGCATCGTGTATATATCTTGTGTGTGTGTGTGTGAATATCCCTTTCGAACCGGCCTACAAATATCAGCGATTTCAAGCAGGTCAACAAGTACTTGCGCCTTGCTTGTATCCACTCTAATGATTTACGACATTCTTTACAATGTTATAAATACAATCTATATCCACGATGATCTATAAATACCTTCACGACATATTTATAATAGTTTGGTAAGAATGTAATACTATACATATTCTTAAAATGATTTCTCTTATGCGTTACGAACGGTTAATCTGCGATGTATTATAAGTACTCATCTTGCATACTGTATTATTTCGAGTTGCAAATAATGTTCTTTTATTTATGAGCTAGGGGCTCGGCTGAAAAAAAAAAAACATGGACGAGGGGGGGTTGAAGGGGAATGAGGTCAGTTTTAAAAGAGACGTTCAAAAAGCAAGAATGGTTTGTGTCTCGGGCTATTATCGTTTGAATTATCAAGAGACGTGAGACGAGAACTACCTCCTTCTCCATTTCAGTGAGATTTAGGTGTCTGTGTGCCGGACTGAATAAAGAAATCTGATGAATTAAGCTCTTTTTTTTTGACGACGATCAAATGAGTGACGCGAATGCATCAGCTACTTCTTTCTGATTATGTGCAGTATAACAATAGCGGCGTTTCACATGCAGTTTAACATGCACAACAGTTGCTTAAGCAGGCGCTGACAGCATAAGTGGAGCCATTGGCTCGAGATCGGGTGACCGTACCAACACAATCCGCTCGCTCAGAGTCAGGTAATGGCTTTAGCCGGCCGTCTGGAACGGGATACACTCAGGAGAGACGAAGACAAGGAGGTACAGTCGCGAAAACCTTATGATCTTGCAGAACTGTAAACCCCTTCAGAGACTCCGGAGAAACATCCAGACCCCCTCAGAGCTGCTCATACAGAGATTGTAGGACAGTGACAGGCTTTCTAGAGCTTTGATAAACCTTGATGAGTGTGTGACCGCCAACAAATGGAAAGAGGTTTAGGTTGGTAATGCGCTGGGTAGCTTTATACGTACTGTATGTGCTGGAAAACAAACGCAAACAAGGGTTTGTTTATTTATTTATTTATTTATTTATTTATTTATTTATTTATTTACAGTATGTACGTCTATACCACCGTCAACTTTTTGAAAAACAGATTATACCCAGTACTGTGGTGAAAAGGACTCAATCGAGAACTGAAAACAGACCCTATGTTCTCCCAAAGTCTGCATGGGGTTCCTTCTGGTTTTCTCCTAAACAAAAAAACCATAGCAGATTGTCTATTCTAAATTGCCCCTAGATATGAATGATCGTATAAATGTGTGTGTCCTCAATGGTCTGCAGTTCACTGCTTTTCCATCCAGGGTGTATTCCCGCCTCACACCTATTGTTCCAGGAATAGGAACACTGACCTTTATGGTACATCCCTGCTGGAAAGAAACAACAACAACAGAAACAATCACAGACATTTGAGTGGTTTCCAGTACAAATAACATTACAAACCATCAGCTAACCATTAAAACCACTACCATTACCAGTCCTTAATGGTATCCATTAGACATAACCTGCCACCGATAGAAGGCAATAAATTATCAGTAGAGACCCACTTACAGTTTCCATTAAAACCAATACAATTCCCATTAAAACCATTACAAATTCTATGAGGGTTTCTATTGTTTTGGAGCAGGGATGGCATTAGTTCTGTGTAGCGTATTCGTTTGTGCTCGTTTTCATTAAGGGTGCCAATAATTCTAGACCTCGAAGTGAGGCTAAAACTAAAGCAAAATGAGTAGTTAAGGTGTTAAGGGTTTTGTTTAAGAGCCCAAGGCAAACTGATCGAGGAAATTACGCATGTAAGAGTAAATAAGGTGAAAACCTACTTGAGTAATTACTTTACAAATGACTTTTTTTTTCACATGTATACAGTCTACACAAGTAATATCTGAAAAATGCTTATTTTCTATTCTGTTCTGATCAGATTGGGTGATGTGATGTGATGGAGGACATAAAGTTCACTCTGTAAGCTCAGTAAAAGGTTCAGAGGTTCAAACACCAAACAGGAGGTTGGTTAGCTTCAAATGCCAGAGTATCACCAGCTACTCGGGTCTCCAACGACAGCCGGAGAATTTGGCTGTTAGCATGGCGATACTGTCTCCTTGGTGCAGTTTGTCAGCTTACAGTGTATGTGTCGAGCTATTTATACCAGCTGAGATGTGGCTGGAAAAGCACACAGCTCATCAAGCGTGCTGTTTAACGTTCAGTGCTTGTAATCTCTTGCACATAAACACCTTGGAATTATTTTTAGGGTTCGCTAAACCTCTCCAGACATCTGTAGGTCACTGAACACGATACATCAGCTGCATGGCTCAGATCAATTTGGATTCTTATGTTCTACTTCAGTGAGGTAAAGTGGGCAATTACTGAAAATTTATACCACAGTGCTGCTGAATTCTAATATATTATCATTTCTATAGTAACAAGTTACACAGGGACTTGTGTAGTGGATGCTCTGAACTGAATTTTTTTTCTACTTGCAATTTAAAAACATCAGTCTGGGCCTTATATTGTGTTTGTTTGTTTCTTTTTTCAATAAAAATTACTCAGTAAAAATGCTACTTGATATTAAACCCACTCAGTCATGTGTTGTGTGTAAAATAGCACACTGAATGGCTAGAATGGCAGTAGACAGTTGTTTAGACAGGTCTCATGATGATGTGAGCCAAGTTTGGTTGGACAAATTTTGGAGGAGTAGCAAAAATGGAACATAGATGGAAGCATATTCATTTCACTGTAACTTTTGACCAGTAAGCGGCTCTGTCAGGAAATTTTGTTGCCTAGCCTTCGGTCATGGTCCTGAAGAACCTACCAAGTTTTGTGTCAGAGCGCAAAGTTCTTGCTGGGATACAGCCTCACTTTCTGTTTGGAAGCTTCGCTGTCAGATTCATTGACCCATTACGGACAAACCATTTGGAGGATTCAAAATTCTTTTGTAAACGTTTCTGAGGCTTACTCTGAAATAAGGTTTGCCAAATTTGGTATTGATTGGACAAAATTTGTAGGAGGAGTAACGAAGAAACAGAATCCAAGACGGTGGAAAATCTAATTAAGCATCTCAACCCAGGGAATCTGAGGATGCCTGGCTTTTAAATTCTGGACACACGGTTCGTAAGTTATGACCATAAACGTACTTCCAAATTAGGTCCAAATTTGACCCAATGGTGGTGCTAAAGCGTTCACAGTACTTGGCCCAAATTTGGTCAGAATATTCCTTGGACCCTCCCCAATCAGTGTGCCAAATGTACCAGATGGTTCCATGGGTTGCCATAGACACCCTAGCCATAAGAAGAAGAAAAAGATAGAATAACAATATGGTGCCCCCTAATTATCACACTAATCTATACAAATGTGGTTTAATTGAACAAAAATAGCTTCCACACACATCATTCAGCAGTTTTATACAAAAATTATATTTAGTGTTTTTTGTTGTTTTTTTTACTTTATATATCATGCACTGACATTTAATTGTGCACAAAATTTAACGTAGTGACCGAATGCTAAATCGAGGTCAAGAAATCATAATTTTTACACTGGAAGTAGGCTATTTTATCCCAGTTTTAATACTATTAATTGATGAAGTGTCAAATTTATGTAATCAATAACGCCCTCATATTTACAGCCCAAAACCTACACTTCAGCATGATTTATTGTGGTTACATAAAACTGTCAGACAGTGGTCCTGGACTTACCAGAGCCAACACTGAGCCAGAAAAATGCTCTTACGTTAACGAGAATCACAAGACACGCCTCTGTTTTAAACAAACTCCACCCCATGAGTGTACCTCTCGTATCATTTCTGAATAGCGCTTAAATCTGCTGCGTCTTAAGGTTTGAGCACATGCAATTTTGTTTGTAAATCCTCTGCATAAAAAACCATACTGTAGAGTGTGTGAACTTTTGCACTTTACTCATATCTAGTACTTAATTCCATCAGCATTCATGATGTATTTTACACTAAATACCATGTAACACAAATGTGATTTAAATCAGACAATTTATTTTCAGGACACTAACAGACATCAGACATCTAAATCATTTGGCAAACAATGTTTTGGTAAAATTTCTTGCCATGATCAGTTCAGAAAAAATCTGTCCAGGTGTACACGTCAGACGCATAATGCATAGAGAAACACTCTGTATGTGATATATGATGCAGCATGGGCACTCGGTCGGACACACACACACACACACACACACACACACACACAAATAACACACTCTGAATGCAAAGACAGTTTGTTAAAGGGAACCAAGACCTCACAGAGAGAACTAGATAGAGTTCAGAGAGAAAGAACAGCAGGACGATCCAGTGAAGAAGCAATAACATCCTTTTTCACAAAGAGTTGGTATTTAAACACAAGACCAGATATATAAAAATTGTTGTGGGTTTTTCTTTTATTCCGGTTCCCGTCACCTCTGGGGCTTCTGTCGAGTCAGTGTTCAAGCGCCGCAGGTGCAACGAAAAGCTGAGCAGTAATAAATAAAGACTGTCCTGAATCCATTCACATTTTACTCGCGATTATTGTTTCGCTCGAGGAGGATGTCCTATCAGCTTTCACAGTCAAGCTTCTTCTCCACTTTTGTCTATTTCAGTGCATTTGTTTGTGTTCAGAGCGTCCAGCGGCTGCAGTTTCAAGCTCTTCACACATCATGGTGTGCATGGTGTGATCACAGCTGATTCTCCGTGAGCAAATTTGACAGATTTATCAGAAAACGTTGTACATTTGTATTGTGTACACTGTCTACAGTGTGTGTGTGTGTGTGTGTGTGTGTGTGTGTGTGTGTGTCTGAAGTAACACCTTTTATCCAAAAAAAGGTCTTGCATTGAATCAACATTAGATCACAAAATACAGACACAACACAGACACCATAAGCAACTGCACTGTTAAAATAGCATCAGTTTGAGGAAAGTAAAGAAACGGCAATAACAGAACAGCGTAATGCATTTATGGAACAAAATGAGCATCCAAAACAATGTGGGTCCTAACTCTGTACATCAGTGTTGGCCTGTGCTGGAAATCTGGCTCTTGTGATTAATATGTGTGTGGGTGATTCCATGATTGGGCTGCTGTTTGTGTCCCACTAGTATTACATTTAGACACGGGTAAAATGTCCTTTACAGCTTCCAATGTGCATGTTTCAGATAAATAACTTACAAAACAGTATTTTTGCCCCTCCCAGCCCAACAAAACTGTATTTCGACACATCTCAACCAAACAAAATTGTATTTATGAATACCCCAGCCCAACAAAACTGTATTTTTGCCTACACCAGCCTAAAAAATAGCATTTTAACCCATTCCAGCCTAGTAAAACTGTATTTTTGCCTATCCTACCCCCCAAAAAGAGTTTTTTTTCCCATCACAGCTCAACAAAACTGTATTAATGCCTACCCCAGCCCAATAAATAACATTTTTGCCCATCCCAGCCCAACAAAACTTTAATTTGCGTATCCCAGCCCAACAAAACTATATTTTTGCCCATCCCAGCCCACAATAACTACAATTAAAATACTTCAAAAAGCATCCTTTTCCATTAATAACCCATTATAGGTTATGAAAAATATTACATTTTCGTTTAATCCAACGGTATTACCTGTAACACATTCGCCTCTATGAAATCGTTTGGAACATTCCAATAAGTCACATGTTCAACAGGAAGTCGTCGTCCAAGTTTCCTGAAGATCATGAGATCACGAGACTGAAGATCTTTTTTTTTTTTTTAATGATATTGTGATATTGACTGCTGCAGTTGCTTTGAAAAGTACAAATCCTGTAACCCAGATTAGAGACTGAAATTAAATCATTAATTGAAAGAAAATTAAGCAAATCATTAATGGATGCTACTTAACCACATTTAGTCATTTTGCCAATTCTAAAAAAAAACAGGATAGATCAGTTAATAAATTTTTTTGAATCATTAAATGCATGTTTTGTTAGTTCCAATGTTGAAAAGGGCTAAATGCCACCACAATCGTGGAATCCCCCATTATCAGTGAGCTGAAATTAGTCGAGGAACACAAAGCAGAGCGCTTTAGTAATATGCGTGCATTCATATGATATTCCTTTGTAAATGTATCATACAGTACTTGTTAGATTACACTTATGCAAAAATGGCCTTTGACAGTAAAAGCAGATCAGAGAAAAACAATCGAGAGAAAAGCTTTGGCACTGAAAACATTTGCTAAGCCAGTGTTTATGAAAAGAGCAGTAGAGAATGACATTTCTCTCTTCATAAGAACAATATCTACAATAGAAGTCCATGAACTGTCTTATTAATGTCCCCCAAATAACAGGGACTCATATCATAAACTCTTATGAATGTGTATGAGTAGTGCGCGATCCAACACACATGCGTACGTTTGCATAAACGACTTGTGCTCTTGATTTCATATAAAAAAAAAAAAAGCACAGGACTGCGATAATGGAGGGCTGCGATCGTATAACGTGAAAAAAAAATGCTAAATGCTAAAATGCTACAAAAAATGTTATGCTATTCCAGTGCATACAGTTTGGCAACTTTTGCTGCATTTAGCTTTTGCTAAATTTCAATGCTAAGTAATAATAGTGCTTCATTTTTATTAGAGAAAACATAGACTGATATAACTGAAATCTATAACTATTAGTCAGTAAGGTCAATAAACCAATTTCTTTGCAGCGTGCATTGATCTTGACGCTCACAAAATAAATGCATTTTGTTCTGACGGAAGAGGCGATCGATGTTTTTCGCCGTCACCATAATTCAGATACGGATTTTTTGCTGTATTGTGATTTGCTGCTCAGTGTTCACGGAGTGGACTGAACGTTCACGTGACGAAACGGAAAGAAATAAATAAAAACGGTAGGTTGGTACGTGCGTAGGCGTTAAAGCCAAATTAGTTCGTAGTTTGTGTCACGGTAGCTGCTCAACCCCCAGCATTGATATTTATGTTGATATTTAGACATAGTGTTAATTTATGGGGACAGCGACCGATCCGTGAGAAATATGAACAGCCATCGGCAAAACATGTACACATATTACAATTAACGCCATAAACAAAGATGTCGCCTTTAGACGGTATTTAATGTTGTCTTGACTTAGTATTACTCAATCAGGGACATCACAGGACATGTAATTTATCTCCGTTTTTGTTTCCCCTGCTTTACATATTCACCATGAAAGGCGTACATGTGCATATTCATGCACTCAAGCTGCTACACTTGCACTTTATGACGTTAGCTAGCTGATTATTAATGAAGTACGATCGTAGCTAGCTGACATTACGTGAATTTGCTAGCTACGCTAGTAACTTAAGCTCGTGTGGGATTGCAGTGAAGAACAGAGGGTTTCGTTTCACTTCTGAAAAAGCTCTGCAGCCGTAAATGATGTATGATTTGTTGTTTTGCTTTAAGTGGGATTTTTAAAATTTTATTTTTATGTAGACATTTTTTCTTGCCCTAGCTACCATCTGCTGCAGTTTAAGGTGTCGCTGTGTGCCACTAGCGACAAAATCGTTGTGCTTGTTTTCATGTTTAAGATGTTTTATCAGGTTATTTGTATAGTAGGAAGATGCTGTAGTTTCACCTCTTGATATTTTCACAGAGCACAGTTCGTAATCTGCTTTTTTTTGATCATTAATCGTGAACTACAGTATTGCTTGTCATTTAGTGCAACTACACGCGCTAGGCTTAAGTCACGTAGCATCACCGGCTATCGGATGTTGGTAGCCTATCAGAGCACTTTTTATACTTTAAGTACGGTATCAGACGTGCCGGAATCAGTATTGATGCAGCCCTAGTATGTAGTATGACAATAAAACTGTGATCTTACGGTGTGTTCTCTGGTTATCACGCTGTTAAGTTTCCAAACACTCCTAATTAAACAAAGAATCATTTTCAAAAGATGATATTTCTGACGTCTGATGGTGTGTTTCGACGTATATTGATATGAGAGTATAGCACTGGTGCTGGTGATGAAAGCACACGTCGTGGCTGATTACAAATGAATAACAGTGCGCTGATGCTTTAGCAAGGTCATTAGCCGTTCATGACCGTGCAAGTAACATCCAAAGAAAATTATGACCAAAATAAAAAAAAAATTTAAAAGAAAAGTCTAATTCAGACATTGCACTAGTTACAGCAATGGACAACACATACACAATTCCCAGATCTGTAAACACTGCATACTTGACAAACACCACACATACACTATATCATAGTGGAATAAATAATACACAGATATTTTCTATTCAACACTTATTTTCTCTGTTGGAGTCGTTTACGATCGAGTCAGTTGGATGTAAACGTGGAATGACCGTTTTTTTTGTTGGTTTTTTTAAAATCACCATCGACAAATGTGAAACCTGATAAATAAGGCATTGAGAAAACAAAACAGTCACAAAGGTTGTCACATAATAAAATATGCTCTCTGCAGTCAAATGAATAAATATGGAAAGTGCTCAGCATGACTATCAAAATTAATTAATATCCCGCTTCATTTTACAAAAATAAACCGGAGCAGTCCAAGCACATGACGCACATGTTCCTCGTTCGTATTGATTTACCATATTTTCCAGATGATAAGTTCCACTTATGTATGAGACACTTCCCTAAAATTCTGTAGGCTTCACTGTGTACGCAAAACTAAAGTACTAAAGCAATTTAATTGTATGTGGAACTCGTATCGGACAAGTTTAGTGGTTTCGTGTTGCTCTAGTTCAGCAATATATATATATAAATATATATATACTATCTGAGCTGTTTTGCTTTAGCTCTGATCTTAATCCCACTGTAATGCCTAAAAATGTCTCTAAAGTCTGCTTTAGACTGTGCACTAAGGTTTTATAGGTTTATTGTGTGTCACATGGTACAACATGGTACGTGATGCCAATAAAATCTGGCAGACTGTGTGATATCCGTGCTTGGAGTCATATTATATGATTACTATTCTCTCACAATATGATGCCTGCGAAGCAACACCGTGACGACATTCTGAGATTTTGGTCCAAAATTCATGGCACTGCCGGAACTTGTCTGTCTTTGGTCACAGTGTCACAAAATCGGCTGCTGGGGAGCGTGTCATAAGCAATTCATTCACAAATGGTAACAGCAAAAGCACAAAAGCTCCGTCCATCCTATCCATTCCGTACCGCTTATCCTACACAGGGTTGCGGGGGAGTCTGGAGCCTATCCCAGGGAACTCAGGGCACAAGGTAGGAGACATCCTGGATGGGGTGCCAACCCAGCGCAGGGCACAATCGCACACTACAGAAAATTTGGAAATGCCGGTCAGCCTACAATGCATGTCTTTGGACTGGGGGAGTAAACCGGAACCCTCGAAGCATGGGGAGAACATGTAGAAAACAGGCGGGATTTGACCTCCCGACCCCGAGGGGTGAAGCAAAATGTGCTAACCACTAAGTCCTCAATGGACAAAAGATACATTTGTTAATGGACGCTCCAGTTTGCTGCCTAGTCCTGTGGTTTGGTTTCCCAGAAAAGTTAAGTGCATTAATATATTATCCTCCAACAAAGTTTGTAATGTAGCACATTGTGTTTGCGCTCTTGATAAAATGTCAGCAAGTCACCGGCCAACGTTTCGGCTATAAGCTGTGGTTTTTTTCACCTCCCATTGCATGTAAAATTTATTCGAGTCTCTAGTCTAGTCTCAGCTAGTCCCGTGATATGTTTAACCACAAGGTAGCTGTTTATTATCACGCCACAGCTGATGTGTGTAGTGCAGCAGGCAGTGGGATTAAGTAACGTGCCCTAAAGTCCATTTTGCTTAAACAATCACACCAAATGATTAATTTGTTTCACTAAAATATGTAAAGTTCTGGTTGTTGAAACAGTTCTTCCACCAGGCAACTTTGATATGTATGATAAAATAAAATAATAAATAAATAAATAAATAAATAAATAAATAAATAAATAAAAACGAACAGCCTGGTAATAACCTGGTATAGACACCCCTGATTACCACTGAGGAAAATCACACAGAGTAAAACATACTTATGTCTGTCCTTACAACGATTTTCACTGTTATGCGAACTCTAAAGCTAACACTGGGAAAGCAATTTTTTCCTAAAGAAAAGCTGGACTAGCAGGTCTACCTTCGAAACGTTCAGAATTGGGCACCTACCAAAATGATAATATGCACGGCAGTTTGTTGTATTAGTCTTACCTCATAAAGGGCTAAAAATGTATCTTATAGCCTGGAAAATATGGTAGCAACCTTTTATATCACTGCCATCCAGTCAACCAATCAGCACAAATCCAGATTAACCCCAGTACCATTTGTCGAGATTATTGAACGCCTTGTACTCATTGTGTCTTCTGACATAATCACACGCAAGACAAGTATGTTCAGCCCAGAAATAGGCTTTCTTTACCTTAAAGTGTTTACGCCAGTCAAAGTACCTCAAGTAAAGTTCCTCGTTCTTGTCCAGAAGTAAAAGATAATCAGCCAGCTCTTTTGGAGAGGAAAAGTCGTCCACGTGGATGAAAGCATCGCCCTCTACGAAATTCTGATAATTCTCCCTCGGTGGGCCCAAAACTACTGGCACCGTGCCAACTGAGAGTGGGTTGTACAGTTTCTCCGTGATGTAGTCCTTGTGAATCGAGTTCTCAAACGCCAAATAGAATTTGCAGCTGGCGATGGTAGGGAAGTAGTCCTGGTCCGATATGTACTCGCCAAACGCTTGGCCGTAGGCGTGGATCTCCACGTGCTTGTACAGTTCATTGTAGTACTTCACTCGCACATGATCCGGGTTCCAGTTGCTCACGATCCAGCAGATCAGCTTGTTCTTGCTCGGTGGCACAAAAACTTCCTCGCCTTGGGAAGCGACAATGGCACCATAAGGCACCTCAATATCAGCGTCCTGACGGTAATTCAGGGTCAGGTTGAACAGGTTCTCGATGCCGGGTAACTGGGAAGAATGCGATGGCGACTCAAGGTTCATCCAGATCCATTTCTGCAGAGGAGGCCGATACGCTGGCGGCATGTTGGACAGATCGGTGCTAATGTCCCTGTGGTGGATGACGACTGCATCGGATTTGTTATAAAGGTTGTGGTCGGCGGTTATAAAACAGTTGTCGATGCTGAACAGCGAGCCGCACACGTTCAGGTCGTAGGTTTCCCCAAATGGCCAAAGCCAGACAAGCACCGTGGTCTGGTTCTGCTCACTTCTGTTGGAGAGGAGGCTCTTTACTCGAGCCGTGGATGTTTCTGATTCAACAGGGCCTGATAACCAGCTAGTAGACGGCTTGATGTACATCAAAAACAGAGTCACAAAACAGCCCAATAAGAAGGTGCCAAGCAGGAGGGGTCGCAGAATCCTGTGTGTAGGTGCAGATGGCATACTCTGGCCTTAAAAAAAAATGACAGAACTATAACATTACTATAGCAGAAGATAAATGAGAAATAATAAGCAAATGATTTCCTAAATGTTTACCTGGAAGTTTTGCAGTCATTCAGAAAGGGTTTTGCAAAGCAGGTGCTTCGGAGCAACTCTTTGCCTCTTTTTATTTTTAACAGTAACAATGCAAAATGTAGCTATGAAGAATTAAACACATCTGAATCTTCATTCGGTCCAGTCCTGGAAATGTCTTGGAAAGTTTTCTCAGTGTAGGTCCCTAGTGAAAAGATGAAACAACAATTATATCATTTATTTGAGGTTGAAAGAATCAAATAGTTTGCTTACCCTTTAAAACACAACTCCATGATACGCCCCTTTCCATCGCAAAGGTCTAGTCTGTCTAAGACCACTGCACGACTGTCATTGCACCTTTCATTTTGCAGGTGTGAGCCCACAAGATGGTGCCGTTTTGGGCTGAGTCTAACTGGGTTA
Source organism: Stegophilus panzeri (assembly GCA_024331685.1). Lineage (NCBI taxonomy): Eukaryota > Metazoa > Chordata > Actinopteri > Siluriformes > Trichomycteridae > Stegophilus > Stegophilus panzeri. The sequence goes on along the minus strand of JANDJT010000228.1, from coordinate 1,550,536 downwards.
TATGGATGGCCTTCTCACCAGGCACTCGCTTGCAGACACCACCCCCAGCACTGGCTCCAAGGGTCAACTCCCAACAGAGCTCCATCAGGCACGTCCCAATGGAGGCCAGACCCAGGACCAGCTGGAGTGATCACATCTCACAGTTGGCTTGGGAACGGCTGCGGATTTGCCATGAATCTGTAGCTGGGGTTAAAGAAGTCTCGACTGACACTCAGTGGACACTTCATCCATGAGCCACTGACTAATATTTTTTGTACAACTTTTTGGCCACAAGCTTCAGAGTTTTGAAATCTGCATCTGATTGGCTCTCTGCAAGTCCATGCATACGCACTTCCATGCACTGGTTTGCAAAAGGATACCAAACAGCATGATAAGCACAATAAGCATTTCAAGACAAGATATAGTCAGTGGACTGGAGGAAGAAATCATGGATTCACTTATTTAACATTTAATATGAAAGAGCTTTGTTTCAGAATAAGGTTTTGGTTAATAGGGTATTAAAAAACGACAGGTGTGCTGTTATATTATTTTCCTCCATAACAAATTTTCCAGTAATTACAATTTTTTATTATTAACTGAAAGGATGGCAAGTCTGCGTATCTGTGTGATTCTCAATATTTCACAACCCTTGTATACACCAAGATGGGTGGGATGACAATCAAATCGATTTCACTTGTGTAAATGGGAATAGTGCCCTCTTCAGGAAGCAGAGATAGATTGCACTGTATAGTGGCATGAATGCGTTACCAAACATAAATGATGAATGACATTTGCTTCATATTGTCCATGACCTGTTTTGGATTTAAGTTCAGTTTCAGCTCAGTTTACTCTAGAGCACTGACAACGCAGCAGACGAAGGAAATGTTGATGAGCGACATCATAAACCTCAGAAACCACATCTGACTCTGCACGTCACACTAAGGGGAAATGTGTGTTCCTAGTCATAGTTTCATCATACACTTTATTTCAAAGCAAGTCACACAAAATGCTCTTAACCCTGTATTCAGCTCAGATAGTGCTCTATCCATCTATCTATCCATCCATGCATACATACTCTCAGGAAAAACGGCTACTAAACAGTACCCTGTCCAGTTTGTGTGACCATCACTGCTTTGATGTGAGTAAATGGGTCCCTCACATCCCTTTGTACCATAATCATGATTTTATTATTCTTACTTTATTTTGATTAAAAGAAAAAAAGACTATGCTAGGCTCTGAAGCGTTTTCCATTCACTTGTTCTTTAACAATGTACGTTCGAAAAACTTCCATATCCTACTCGTGCTCCTGAGTGTGTGTTACTGTATTACACTCTTGTATATAGATTAATTAAAGCAATATTAAATATGAACAGGTGATTCAATTAAAAAGGTGTAGAAATCTGCATAAAGTAGGTCATTCTCAGGCGATGTTTACCATGGAGTCTTCTTTTAATGCTTGTGACTGCTGTCTCGAGCTGCAATATGCTGAGTGGTTGTGCAAGATTATAAACCTCAGAAACCACAGTCTGTTGCTGCATGTCACATTAAAGCGATGTTTCTGTGCTCATAGTTTCATCATACACCTTGTTTCAAAGCAAGTCACACAAAATGCTCTTAACCCTGCATTCAGCTCATCTAGTGCTCTATCTATACATGTATACATACATACATACTCTCATGGTGGAAAAGGGTACTAAACAGTACCCTGTCCAGTTTGGGTGACCATCATTGATTTAATGTGCTGTGCAATATTAGATGCTTTTCAGCTCACCATGGTTGTAAAGAGTGGTTATTAGCATTACCGTATTCTGGTTGAACCAGTCTGGTCATTCTCCTCTGCCCTCCCTCATCAACGTGGTGTTAATGAACCCGGCTGCAGAACTTCCACTCCCTGGGTATTTTCTTTTGTTCTGTTTTGTTTCGTTTTTTTCCCCCCCTGCACCGTTCTTTGTAAACTCTTCTATTTAAAAAATTCCCAAGAATTTCTGAATCACTCGAACCAGGCACCAGCAACCTTGCCCCGGTCGCATTTTTTTCCCTCATGATGCTTTAATGTGAACACGAACTGACGTGTATCTGCATGATTTTATGCATTATGCAGCCACATAATAAGATCTGATAGATAAAAGACACGCACTAAACATACAAAAGGTGTACAGGTGAAGGTAACACGCCAGCGACAACAATAGTGCAGTTTACTACCCTTTTATTTTATATATATAATAAAGCAATGAACAAACACACACCTATAGCCTGGAGATATATATATTTTTTTAACAGTGATTACATTTGGATATACTGTACTGTATATACTGTACGCTGCCCTTCCACTTTATACAGATTAAACATGATTTATGCCTGATTGCACACAATGCACCTGGACACTGCAATGAGAGAAGAAGAAAAAAAGAGAAAGAAAGCAAGAGAAAATCCTGCGGATTGGGTTGTAAATGCAATTGCAAATTTGTATGCAGTATTTGGGGCATGCAGTGGACTCGCGTGTTTTTGTAGGAGGGGAAGAAGGGGTAAAAAACAAACAAACAAACAAACAAAAAACAATGACAGGAGAGCATGGCATGGCACCGACGGCATTTCATTATCATGAGTGCACGAGCCTTTCCATTAGCTACAGCTCATCATTATTATAGGCTACAGGAAAGCAATATGCTGTATTCAGTGCACGAGGGTTATTATTTCCACGATAGCTACTGTATAACGCAAATATCAAGGGAATGTTATTGCATTTTCGGGTTATACCAATGCAAATGATCCTACCACACTTTTCTATATTTTATATATGGTTTAGCTATATTTTGTGTAGATTAAGCATCATATGAATAGCTAAACACCGCGGAAAAACAAAAAGGTCGCATCCTCACACGCGCGTTTTTTGCTCTTCTTCATACCCCCCCCCCCCCCCCCCCCGTGCACAGAAATAATAATAATAATAATAATAATAATAATAATAATAATAATAATAATAATAGGGGGAAATGTGTACTCACCATCGCCTTGGTTTGTCTGAAAGAAAACCTAGAGGAGGGAAAGGAGCAGCATCATCATCATCCGTCCATTTCCATCTCTGCAGCGCTCCCACACAGCGCGCGCATGCGACTGGGAACAGAGAGCCAAGGTAGGCTAACACTGCGAGCACCGAGCCAGCATCTCCAAGCCATGCTGTTTCCCTGCCTCTCCGAGCATCACACGTGAATCCTGATGAACAGCCATGTCGCGGTGGATATCTGTCGGATATGCGTTTGTAGTCCTCGTGCGTGCGCGCGCGCGCGTGTGCGTGTGTTGTCTCTTCAATGCGGTTCTGTGAATCTTAGCGCTCTCATGCAGCAGTAATTTACTTCCTGTTGTTTAAACGAGGTAGCATATAGATACAGATTTCATATGATCACCTGACCTAACAAACTGATCCCCGCACTACTGTATGTTACACTCACCGGTCACTTTAATAGGAACACTATTAAAGGCTATAATGGCTATAATCGTGTGGGGTTTTGGGTTTTTTTTTTTCTCTCTCTCTCTCCACCTAATATTCAACTGTCCGATTTTGGGTGAGCCTGTGCAGCCTGAGATTCTTGTTCTTGGCTGACAGGATCCCAGTGGAACCCAGTGTGGTCTTCTGCCATTCGAGCCCATCCACCTCAAGGTTGAATGTTTCATGCATGCTGAGATGCTTTTCTGCTCACCACGCTTGTAAAGAGTGATTATTTGGGTTACTATATCCATCCTGGCTGCATGAACCTGACCATCTGGCCATTTTCTTCTGACCTCCTTATATACAAACTGTGTGAGAAATTCTCAGGTGATCACTTTTCTTAATTCAGGAGAAGAAAACACTTTTTCTTCATTCCGATGTTTGATGTGGATGTTAACTGAAACTCTTGACCTGTATCTGCATGATTTATTATTATTATTATTATTATTATTGCATTGCGCTGCTGCCACATGATTGATAATGATTATGATCATGAGTATACATTACAGCACAGTGAAATTCTTTTCTTCGCATACCCCAGCATGCCAGGAAGTTGGGGTCAAAGTGCAGGGTCAGCCATGATACAGCACTTGGAGCAGAGAGGGTTAAGGGCCTTGCTCAAGGGCCCAACAGTGGCAGCTTGGCAGCGCCGGGGCTTGAACCCCTGACCTTCCGATCAGTAACCCAGAGCCTTAATCGCTAAGCCACCACTGCCTCCTGATTGGCTGATTAGATAGCTGCATGAATGTTCATGTGTAAAGGTGTTCCTAATAAAGTGAGCAGTGAGTGTAAATGAGTTGGTCTAAATGCAGGTTTTAACCATCACCTCTTTCTTGAAGGTTCTATTCGTTGACCGTTACCTCCTGCCGATTTGTTGGATTTTAACGGACCGAATGTAACAACGGTTTAATATTCAAACCCAAGTGGACAGTAAATAAGAAGCAGGTTTGTACTGACAGTCTTCAGTATTCAGTAATATCACCCTGTTCCTTTGTTACTGTCTGTTCAAAAGTAATAAAAAGAATTGCAGGTGAGTATTAAAGCTCAGCATTACAAATCAATTGAAACGTACAGTAGTAAAGTACAGATTTCTTCTTGTTGAAGACCTCTGTGTTGATGTACTGCTAAATACATTTTTTTTCCCATCGTTATTGTTAGCGTTCATAAATCATCCTCAGGTCAGCAGCATAAAGAAGAAGGATGTGTGGCTGAAAATGGACTGTTAATGTACTTTTACATCATTATTGTGTCCCAGCGAACAGTTAACAATACATACTGAATGGCCAGTGGATGGTCTCTGACTTTGGACAGAACAAACTTTTTTTATTCAAAATGCTCTAAATAATACATTATAGTTGTTCTAAATGCAGTTTTGAGATTATTATATTGCAAATATAATATAATATATATATATATATGTGTGTGTGTGTGTGTGTGTGTGTGTATATTTCTCCGTTTTCGTGTCAAACCATTTTCCTTTCACATCAGTTAATTCACATCTAATTCACATAAATGTGTACATTTTAAATTCCTCATGAAATCAAAACGGAAGTTCTAGTGCCTTTTAGTACGAATATGTCAGCCTTAAGGTTATCTATAAACCGCTGTGCTCCAAAACGACAAAATTCGCATTTAGAAGATATACGAACTCAAAAACGTACAGTCTCCGTCTACCACCAATACGCATCAACAATTCTGATCGCATCATTCCGCACTTTCAGATTTTCCGTCCAATCGAACGCTCTCTAGATTCTGAAGGGTCCCGCCCCCGACAGTATAAAAACTCGTTTTGCCGGAGTTGCCGTCGTTGAGCGAGAGAAATCACATCGGTAAGACGGGTCGGGTCGTAAACGTGTCTTTGGCTGTATGTACTGGAAGATCCGAATGCTTACTTCTCCTCGCTGTAGCTATCTAAGAACGTGATCGATGTCTGGCGTTCGCTGTGTGAGGGAAGATCACTTAGTTTAGTTAGCACTTTAGTTTTAGACTGCGTTTGTTAAACCGGCTCTTTACCCAGCATGCTCTTTGCAAGAAGATACCCAAGCCGAGGTTAGCTACTAGCCAAATAAAAACATTTGCATCTCATTTTAACCAAAATATATTTCGGTTTTCGTGGAAATATCAACATGTTTTATTGGGAGAAAAATTCTCAGATTTACAGAATTCATACATCAAAGCAAAATTAAGTAAAGCCTATTCGGAAATTAATTCCTGCAACAACATGATGATCAAAAGTGATGAATAATCTCTTGAACAATCCACGAAACAGAAGAACAATCAACTTTCTATACGTTCACAACTGGAATCAACAAAGTTCATGTTATGCTTTTTTCTTTTTCTTTTTTTTCCCAGATTAAACAATAATCGTAAGGTTGTATTTATGTGTTTAACCGACAGAACGGGAGAATAATTCTTCTCGCTGTCTTTTCAATCAGGACATTTGACGGACGTTCCGCTGACTGTGACATCATCTGGGACATACCACAAGTGAGGTGACGGAATACTCGTCACTGTAGCCATTTCTCTTGTTCTTCTCGGTATTTCTCCGCCCACCTGCGCGTGAGGTCTAAATACAAAGTCGGTTTGTAGGGAAGATAATCGAAGTAAGCGGTCTGGCCTCTTGTCTTAGGTATGGCTGTTTCGATCTGAGTTCCTTCGTGCCACTCGTTAAACGAAGTCACGGAGATGATTTCAGGCCTGGCCTCCAGCGCCGCTTTCAGAGACGTCTCGTAATACTTGCCGTTGATGCGATTCCGTGTGTTGTGACCGTTCCAGGGCCTGATGGTGGTGTCGATATAGCCTGGACCGACGCTGGGGATGAAAATCAAATTGTTGCTATCGCAGAAAGCCTTAATGGATCTCCAGTTCTGTTGGGACGAGCCATAGGAAAAGCTATTAGTTGCAAAGTATGTGTAAACCCCGTCAAAGCCGGCATCCAGGACTTCAGCTTTATGCTTCTCGTGCACGAGCAGGCCGATAAAGATGCCATCGTACGGGGTGTTTCGGATGCTTCTCTTCCCGGTGCTCTTAAGCAGCTGAGCCCAGATTCCTGGACTTTGCAAATAGGAGTCGTAAATATAGAACAACGGAAGAAGCTTTCCAGTGCTTGACTTGTATCTGAAAAAAGCAGGATGGTCTCCATACCTGTGCAGAAATCATATGTCAGTAAAAGAAAGGCAAATGAAGCATGTAGTATGCAGTATACAACAGGTTTTCATTAAGGATATCTCTGTATTTAGTGGAGTTCAGCGTTTCTTCTACCCTGACCAATGCCCCAGTCCCTAACACTTAAAAACACAGCATGGTGCTCCCACCACCATGCTTCACCGTTGGAATGGTATTGTGCAGGTGATGAGCGTTGCCTGGTTTCTTCCAGACATGACGCTTGGAATTGAGCCCAAACAGAATTTGGGGAGAAGATGGACATTTCAACAAGACAACAAAACCAAACGTACAGCCGAAATAACCCAAGAAGGACGGCTTAGCCATGAAAGGCCTTTCAATGGACTTTGAAAATTTACAGAGGCTTTAGAAACTGCGAGTCCATCTGAGGGACACTCATAACCTTGGGGAATTGAACTAAGAGGAATGAACCGTACTGAATACTCCAAAGACTTTCAAATGTACATGTATAATTAAAAACACGCATCATTTATACTCACTTCTCGATAATGTATTTGATGTTTTCAAGCATACTCTTGTCATTGCGTCCCGTGTATGGCTCGATATGAAAAACCACCTGGATTTAAAAAAAAAAAAAAGATCACATGAAATCACAGACATTAAGTAAAGTGAACTTTTTTTTTTTTTTTTTAAACGTTTCTACCTTCACTTTGTACTTTGCGGCTACTTCCAGAATCAAAGGCACGATGTCTTCGGTCGGTTCGCCGTTATCGTCCTTCATGCCAGGCGGGTACCAGGACACTGCGAGAACACCTGAAGGAGTATCCCGATCAAAGCAAGCATGGAAATTGTGCATTATATCAGTTACGAAGCACTGGCATTGGAGACTCCTTCCTTACAGAAAACAAGTGCATTATATAAATATATCTACAGTATATATAACCCTGTGATTTGGAATTACAGACCATTTTTCCATTTTTTTTTTTTTTTTTATGGAAAAGAATTGCCTCACAAGGAAAAAAATAAGAACTCTATGCCTGTGCACAAACCCAGTGAGTAAACTGTTATATCTTACCTATGGCTGCTGTCCGTAGCTGCTGCATATGAACCTCTATAACAGAAGGGTCCCGAGAGCTGTACGCCCCTAAGGCAGGGTAGAAATTGGCCCCGATGTCGTCTGGAGGCTGGTGTGTTCCTGTTGCGTAGCCCGGCGCTATTTTGGGGTTCCAGTGTGGCAGGTATGGATGATTCCAGTGAATGTACTTCCCGTCAAACCGAGGGTTTCCATACCACGTGTAGTAGAAAACGTGTACGTTGTAATTTGGAGGAGGAAAATCTTTCTCTTGAGGGCCTCTATCAAAGATGCTCGCAATTGTTTCCTTCAGGACGTTTTTGATCACACTGGTCTCTGGCATGCTGTGAATCCCAGCATCATCATCTCCCTGCCTTTCTTGAGGTAGTCCAAAGCCACCCACCGTGACCCTGTCATCCGGAGACAGGCTTTTCAGAACGACCAAGATGAACAATGCCAGTGCGGTCAAGGTGATGCATATTTTGCGCCGAAATCGCGTCATTCTCCAGGGAAACAGGCCCACTCCTCAGAAAGCAGCTCGGTCAGTAGCTCTGCACTAATTCTGACCTTGGTGTCTTCACGTCTTTTCTCAGTCATGTTGTTTCTTCCTAGTGAAATACAAGAACAGTGGCTGACGTCGAGTCATTTACATGTGCTGTCAAGCGCAAAAGTTTGCATATCCTTAGGTGCGAAAGAAGGCATTTGTAATGAAAGTGACGAGACAAGACATTCCCTCATTATTCACAACACCTTTTAGTTCTGTCATCTAAATATTGCTTCATAACGTCCCTTACGACTGCTTGTAAACGTCTGTCAGGTCTTCAGGATTCTCTCCGTTGTAATATTGACCCCACAGTCCCTCTGGTTTCATGGCCAGGTTTTATTCATTGTCTCTGACATATGTTTTATAACGCTTCCAAATTTCATACACTGCCTTCTTCAGATAAGTTCTGGAAACTGAGAGGGGCATGATATTTATTTATGTATCTATCTATTTATTTATTTGGTATGTTTATCTATGTGTGTTTCAGTTTTACACCAATCAGCCATAAGATTAAAACCACTGACAGGTGAAGTGATCTTGTTACAACGGTACCTGTCAAGGCGAGGTATAAATTAAGCAGCAAGCGAACAGTCGGTTCTCGAAGTTGACGTGTTGGAAACAGGAAAAATGGGCAAGCGTAAGGATCTGAGCGATTCTGACAAGGGCCAAATTGTGACGGCTAGATGACTGGGTCAGAACATCTCCAAAACCTCAGGTCTTGTGGGGTGTTCCCGGTGTGCAGGTAGGAAGGACAGCCGGTGAACCAACGAGAGGGTCATGGGTGTCCAAGGCGAATTACATACATTGCAGTGCAAGCCAATGCAACATGGATCTTGAACTTTGCATAAAATTAACTTTGTGAGGTTTTTTTTAGTTCATTAAACTGTGGCAGACTTTACTGATTGATTATTAACCGGATGGCCCACTTTTCTCTTTGACACCCATCTAAATTTAAAGTGGGTGCCATACTGCATTATTATAACATTATAATAAAAATGTACAGATAATCACTGGGATTGATGAATGGTTCATATTTATGACGGATTATTTATTTATTTATGTATTTATTTATTTATTTAAAACAGTGTGTAGGAATACATGCTACCTGCACACACATAAGTAACCATTTTGGTTGCAAGACAAATCAAAAATATAGTACACATGACATTTAATGTTAACTATAATGATATTTTGTGTAGGAAAACAGGCTTTTTAATGTTTTGGGTTTTTTTTTTAAATAACAATGACAGGTTGTGTCTAATACTGCCAAATAAAGAAGAAAGACAAGCAATAAATAAATAAATAAATAAATAAATAAATAAACGACATTATTAAGCAATAAACAACAACAAGACTACCTTTAGTTACATTGCAGGAAGTGATTTTCTTGTGTTGTATTTAACAGTGACAGTAACGGCAGCAATGTTTACCCGGATGTGTCAGCCTGAATCCCAAACCACTGCAAATTCAACATATAGTGCACTAGATAGTCTACAAAAGCCATTGTTTTTGAAACCAGCGAGTGCACTTGCGCGTAGGGAGGATGGGGTTATTGGAATTTTGACCACAATACATGACAAAACGCTGAATAAGCCTATCATCAGATTCAAGGACCCTTTGGTAGCTATCGTAACCGCCTGTTTAAAATCAACACCGAAGTCACTATGGCGATACGCTACCATCGAATTTTCCAACTAGTACTTTTTTTTTTTAACGTGAATTTAGTTTGTATCCTATGTATTAAAGTTAATTATGTTAAACTGTGTGCAAATGCTGCTATGTATATTTACGAATACATTAAAGATACCCGAAATCAGGCAGATAAATATCTACCTAAATCGATGCTCTTGTCGTTGAACACTTACGATTAGCAACAATATGCTAGCTAAATCACCTCAGCTAAAGGTGCTTTAGCTTTAGCAACATTTTTTATTTTATTTTTTGTCATAAAATTTACATTTTACTTTAACACATTAAACTGAGTTGGACGATACTGTTCTCAAATCCACGGCACCCAGTACCATTTCAGTACCATTTAATTTGTAATTATTAAATACATAAAAAAATATATCACCGGACAAACGATATCTCGAAAACTATATTGTGAAATCATTTATCACGATATCGATATTATATCGCCCAGCCCTAACTCGATAACAAGTATAAACATATACAAGTGTGTATATATATATATATATAAAAACACTATAGCTAGTATCCAGTTTTATTCTTTTTAACACATTAAGTAAATTGGATTCAGTGGGTGGAACATTCAGGAAGAAAAAACTAAAATGGACCCATTTAATATAGTGCTGAACAATATGTGATGTTTCATAAATATATTTTAGATTTCCCTAACATTAGCATTTGGTTCCCCTTTGGTTGTTTTTCAGACACTGTGAGATTTTAGAGAGCTTCATGCTTCCATCTCCTGACGAGCTTAATGGAGATGCTGATTTCCTTTTCCAGCAGGACTTGGCACCTGCCCACAGTGCCTAAACTTCTAGTAACTGGTTTGTGACCATGGTATTACTGTGCTTGATTGTCCAGCTGACTCGCCTGACCTGAACCCCATAGAGAATCTACGAGAGACAACAGACCCAACAATACAGACGAGCTGAAGGCCGCTATCAAAGCAACCTGGGCTTCCAGAACACCTCAGCAGTGCCACAGGCTGATCGTCTCCATGCCACGCCGCACTGATGCAGTAATTCATGTAAAAGGATTAAAACCCTGATCGAGTATCGAGTGCATGAATTAACATACTTTTCAGAAGGTTGACATTTCTGTATTATAAATTCTTTATTCTAATAGTTTGAGAAACTGAATTTTTGATTTCCATGAGCTGTAAGCCGTAATCATCAAGATTAACACAAAAAATTATTACACAAATGTTGAGACTTGATGCATTATTAAACGTATTAGCTTTTCAAGTCAGCATTTAAGTGACATATCATGATTTGAGTTTATCTTGACATTGCCATGCCACAAACATACAAAAAACAAACCTTTGTGATGTAAATATTTTAAAACCACTGAATAGCTTATTCTTATGTGCACACCACACACAAGCACAGACCCTGCAAGAACAATCCTGAACTGGGTCCCACACACAAATTAAGATGCTGCTGGTTTTAGTCTCTCCGTGACTGTATGTTTGGCTGGTGTGTATTTTTCTTTTCCGATTACGCCTTACACACCAGACCCTATAAGACCCTAGAAGCCTGTACAGTGTTTACACGGCATTTTTATTTATTTTGAATCACTGACTCACTGCAGATATGAGTTTATTTCTGTCTATTCTTGGAGGATGTAGGAGCAGACGTGAGCGTTGCCATGGCAATAGGCATGGAGACTCTATCTTCTCAAATCTTTCTTACTGAAAGTCTTCATTTGGCAGAACACACACACACACACACACACACACACACACTTCAAAAGTTTGATTGGGTTGATTGGGCTCTACTTCTATTACTTGAAATAATTTCTGTTCAGTCCAGCTGCATCCTGAAGCCACATGATTCCACTTGTGTGTGTGTGTGTGTGTGTGTGTGTGTGTGTGTGTGTGTGTGTGTGTGTGTGTGTGTGAGTGAGTGTTTTGTTTTTTTTCCCCTGATCAGAGTGATGTAGTTTGACCAATTTTAAAAACTGGTCAGTCTTTCCTAGTAGAATGTAATCTAAGAAAACGTACATTCAAAATGTGTTGACCCATTTTGGACAACAATGTCTTTTTTTGTTTTTGTTTACAAGGTTTCTTTGCTAACACTGGATGTATATTACTGTCAAATCAGTAATAGTTTTTAAATAAGAGTTGTTGTTTTTTCCCCGCAATACAATTAGCAAATACTCAAGATGTGGCTAATTACTAGCCATGCTTCTGGCATTTACTTAATGAGTCACTTAAAACTATTATTATTATTATTATTATTATTATTATTATTATTATTATTGTTGTTGTTGTTGTTGTTGTTGTAATAACATACTTTCACATACAACAGGGTTGTACTTTCAAAGTGACCTCATGAGCCAATATCACACTTTCACCTAAAGAAGAAAAAGAATGAAAGAATGTAGTTTTCTTCTTCCCATGATCTTCAGAACATTTGGATGATTCTTTCAACTTCTGGTTGAACTTGTGACTTGTGGAATATTCCAAATATTTCATAGGGGTGAATATGTTCCTGTAGCGAGGCTGCGTTAATGTCGGGGGACATTTTTCATAACCTCACAGAAAAGGATGTTTCGAGCATGAGATATTAAACAGATTAACATGTTCATCCAAAAATAAGATTTTAATGATTATATTTCATAGTAAAAGGTAGTTATAGAGATGTTTTCTGTAGTGCTGTAGAGATTTTATTCATCTGAAACATGCAAGGGAACTTTACATCATCGAATGTCCATTATCTTTACTTTACATCCATTTTTTTAAAGGTTGTATATTCTCTTATGTGAATCCTGTGCTGTCTCAGAAAGCTTTTCTGCCTGATGGACTTATTCAGGTCTCCAGATGAAGATGCTCATGATGATGATGATGATGATGATGATGATGATGATGTGACTTCACCGACTTCACCTCACCCTTCCTGTCTAACAGATGAGCCCTACTTTAGTTTATAGATAAATGAAATAACTGTTAGGGGCATAAAATGGTGTCACTGAAAGCCCCAATCTGTCGTTGTAGCCTTATTTTAGTGGTGGAGTGGCTAAATATAGAGCTCAAGTACAACAACTGAGCGCTAAGAGAAAGAGAGGTGGAGGAAGAGGAACAGAGAAGGAAACTAGAAGAGACAAAGAAAAAAAATTTAATAATAAAAAAAAAAAAAACAGCAACAACATTTGGCTCAGTAATACCATTTACACAAAAAGGTTGCTAAACAGCTAGCAACACGCTTCCCTCACAACATTAGCCTCAAAGAAAACTGCACACACCAAACGAGTCTTGGCTTCTACTTTTATAGTGAGAAAAACATTCTGTAAATGTGATTTTTCAGAATGTAGACTGTTCTTTTAAACAAAGAAGAACCATGCTAGGACAGATTTCCAAGCTTTTACCCAGAAATACAGTGAAATAAGTGAGAATGCAGCGCCATCTTGTGATCAACAGTGATAACATTATAGCCATTATACCGTATATATTATATGGAGAGTCATATTATTATTATTATTTTAAATATTGTATATCGTACAGCCTTTTAATAATATCACATGAGCAATTTCTGTATATTTTAAAACCAAAGCCACACACAATGCAACTAGACCTGTTACTCTGTGCTACACTGTTGAATAAATATCCATTGTCTATATTGTCTTTCATGTGTTTCTTTGTTTAAATGAATCATGTCTTCTTTTACATCATGTGGACAGCCCTGTGTGTGTGTGTGTGTGTGTGTGTGTGTGTGTGTGTGTGTGTGTGTGTCACTTACCTGGGGAAGAGATGGCACCAGGATGCACTATGGGAAGAAGGCAAGCTGGCGGAGGAAGTGTGATGCTCTGGGCAATGTTCTGCTGGGAAACCTTGGGTTCTGGCATTCGTGTGGATGTTACTGAGACACGTACAACCTACCTAAACATTATTGCAGACCAAGTACATGCCTTTGTGTCGACGGTATTCCCTAATATCAGTAACCTCTTTCAGCAGGTTAATGCACCCTGACACACTGCAAGAAATTGTTCAGGAACAGATTGAGGAACATGACAAAGAGTTCAATGTGTTGACTCGGCCTCCAAATTCCCTAGACCACGATCCGATCGAGCGTCTATGGGACATTCCGGACAAACAAGTCCGATCCACGGAGGCCCCACCTCCATCGCAGCGTACAGAACTTAAAGGATCTGCTGCTGACATCTTGGTGCCAGATTCCACAGCACACCTTCAGAGGTCTTGTGGAGTCCATGCCTCGACGGCTCAGAGCTGTTTTTGCGGCACAAAGGGAACAATATTAGTCAGGTGGTTTTAATATTATGGCTGATCGGTTTAGGTTGGTCCATGCCAGCATGAGACTCTTGTAGGCTTCAGCTTTTGATGGTTTGAAGGATGACATACTCTATATACTAGAAGTGATTTAGATCATAAATATAGATCAATTTTATATGCATTTTATTTTAACAGGAAACTAGCGGCTGTTATTTTCTCTCTCATTAAGTTAATTAAAAAATAATTTAAATAATTTTTTAAAATGCAGCTTGTCATGTTACCAAGAAACCACAAACCTGCAAAACTCCTCTGTCCTGAAGACTTTCATGTGGTGAAAAACTTACTGTTATAAACCACTGACACTGGAGACTCTTTCCATAAATATTAAATAAATGTCTCATTGCAAAAACGTCACCTTATCAACAATTATACATTTGACATAAACCTTTGATCTGTCTTACAGCTGCACTATTGTCAGACCTGCTGTAATAGAGAATTCATCAACACCACGGCATAAACACCTACGGTCTACAATCCTGTGATTAGTCTTTTTTTAGTTGCTGGTGTACACCATATCAAACCGTTTGGAGGGAAATTTAGATTTTTGACTCCGGTAGCTCAATTCCTTATCTCGTTTGGTATGAAAACAAAATTTTTTACATTTATTTTTATTACAGGGTAAAAGACATACGTCAGAATCTGATTGTTGTTGTCGTATACGTCATCATTGGAGTCATAGCAGGTGGGTCGTTTTTTACTGAGTGCTAAAACATTTCATATTTAGAACCGTAAATGTTTTTTGGGTTTTTTTTAATGACAAATCAGACACCAATCAATCAAACTAATCTCCACTAAATTGTACTGATCTTGTATAATTTAGCAGCCCTCGCCTTCAATTACCAAAAACGGTATGCATGAAAATTCTACCTGTAAACAGAATATTATTTCCAGATTCTTCTCTTTCAAGGTCAGTTGGTGTGGGAATTGGTGTGGTCGTTTGAAGTGTTTATATATATACACTAAAACAATTTATTTTGCTCAGAATTGCAGAAGCCGGCCGACAATCGTTAAAGCTGTTTGTTTTGCATTCATTTTAAATGCTTAAATGTATAGTATTTCACATTCTGTATTTCAGCACATCCCTTCAGGAGTGTCCCCTGTTAGAACCAGTTCCTTTTTATCAGAAAAGGGAGAGTCATGGTAAACATGGTTGACACCCCAGCGGCCTGTCCTCTAGTCCTCTGGTTTTTTTTGGTCATCCTTGTCACTTTTTCATGATGGAAGAGATGTCCAAGAACACACTCTGAAAGACAAAAGGTGGTGTACAGGGTGGTGTTTCATATTAATCAAACCAACCTATATTGACCAAAATATATACACCATTATAATCGATATACATTTTAGCCGCTTCAATTTAAATGAATCATAATTGACTCAGATATTCGTGGGTTGAGCTAAAGTTAGCTACGTGCATAATATCAACTCTTACGCATTATGTCACTCTGTTTTGCATAGTATTCAGAACTGAGATGAGGTGTGTAGTGAGGATTGAACAGAATTCGCACACATCAGCATTCAGAACTCAGTAGCTATAGACTTAAGAGCTGCTCAGAGAGTGTCTCAGTTATGTATGAGTCTGACCTTGAATTGAAGTCACTTTTTTTCATCTAGAGCTGTAGGATCAGTATTAGGTCTAGCATTACTGTCTCTTCGGAGTTGTGAATACACTCAAAAACCCATGGAATACCGTTTGAGGCCAATATTAAATACGTAAATATCACACTAGTGATTGATTAATTAATTCATTAATCAACCAACCAATTAAATTGGTCGTTTAAAATCCATAGTAATCAGACATCGGAACTTACATCGTGCACACACGATATGATTTCATGACCTCGATTCATTATCTCATGGCTACATTATGTTTTGTGCACAAATAACTGTCAGCATGCAATATAAACAAATAAAGTGTAAGGGAAAAAATGTAAAAATGTGCCATTTTATGAGTTACTCAATAAACCGAGTGGAAGCCATATTGGCAATATACTAGACTCATAGACTTGCATATATCCGAATCCATTTTTTTTCTCTTAAAGGCTTAAAGGCAAGTGCCTACATTTTAAGACAGTCGTCTAGACACACCTGTCTCGGGGGTTTCTTCTCAAGAAAAATCTGGCAACCTCGGAAGTGTGAACTACATGCAGGTCATTCTAATAATTTGACAGGGGACCAAAGAAAATTGAATTAGGCTAGTGCGTAACCCAACTCTGAATACGAGTAACTTTCCCAGCATTAATATTGACCTAACTTTTGGAGTTAAGTTCAAAACGTTATACATTTGACGGAATTCAGATTTATAATGATGATCCAAAATGGGATAGGTAGGATGTCAGGAATCCCAACTATTTGAATTGGCTAAATAGTTGTTAGGAATTTTGATATTGAGTCAAATTATTGTGACTTAAGTCTCTTTGTGCAGGCCCAATTTGGCTAAAGATTTAGACTGAGCAGTGAGGTACACTTGTCCTAATACTTTGCACCAACTGAAATCTGCTTATAGGAAAGCGTATAGTTTCATGACTAGCCATTAAAAATAAATGTCCTCTGTCTTACAGTGGTCACAAGCTACTCACAGAAGACTGAATTACAAGAGCTGAGTCTCTAAACCAGCAGGTCAGTGGACGTGTGTCTTTTGGCTCTACTTGCCATTGACATCCTCCGTCCTCCCGGTGGTGGGTTCATGGGTAGGTCATTAAGTGAGCCGAGCTCAGACTCAGAGCTCCTGGTGCTGGGGCAGGATGGGCTGTCCGAGGTGCTGTCTGAAGGCATCCGTGCCATGAAGCTGGCCTTCCTGGGGTGAGGGTAGAAGTCACTGTCTGAGTCTGTGCCATCGTCGCTTGGATCAGGGACATGGCTCGGTCCGTGCATAGTGTTACGAACGCAGCCTGGAATCTCACTATGGCTTGGCCTTTGATTGAGCTGACCTTCATGACTTTGTTGGCCCGAGTTTGAAAGTCTGCTGTCTCTACATGAACTAGTGCTACTGTCTGGAGGCAGGTCAGCATTATGTTGCTCTGTAAGACTTTGAAGACGTCCATTGTAGATAAATCCTTGGCTGTCCTGACATGTCTGGATTATGCACGACACAGGAAGAGTCGTACCTGCAAAGATGCTGTGCCTCTGCTCAGCTATTCTGGTATTTGAGTCCATATTGGGTAAATACAGAGGGTCCATCGGGCCAGACTGAATGCTAATTTTTGCTGTTTTCCTCAGTGATAAATCCGCCATTTCCGCTTGCTTTGCTTTGCAAAGGCTGTCGTCCTCTGTGAATTGCAAACCAGATAAAGCCTGTTTGATTTTCTTTGTACCCAAATGAGATATCTCCAGAAGGTTCAGGAACAGAGAAACCCCAGCAATGACTATCATAAAGACCATGAAGATGGTCTTCTCTGTTGGTCTGGACACATAACAGTCCACAGTGTTGGGGCAAGGCACCCTGTCACACTTGAACAAAGGATCCAGCCTTATTCCATATAAGATATACTGGCCCACGATGAAGCCCACCTCCACCACAGATCTGGTAAGGATATGGATGATGTATGTGCGTAGTAAGGAGCCTCTCAGAGGAGCCTTTTTGAGTTTTTTATGCTCCTCTAGCTTGCGAAGTTCTCGCTCCAGTCGCTTGTGCTCCTCCAGCAAGAACTCGGTCTCTTCCAGCTCAGCTCGAATTTGAATTTTCTTCTTGTGCCTCTTCTTATCCAGAGCTCGGAGACGGTACAAAGCGTGACCCATGTACACCAGGGAAGGAGCTGAGACAAAGATGATCTGCAGCACCCAGAAGCGGATGAGCGAGATTGGAAATGCCTGGTCATAGCAGACGTTCTTGCAGCCTGGCTGCTCCGTGTTGCATATGAACTCACTTTGCTCGTCCACCCAAACGTCCTCCGCCGCCACACCGAGCACGAGCATCCGGAAGATGAACAGGATAGTGAGCCAGATTTTGCCCACGATGGTGGAGTGAATGTGCACCTCCTCCAAGATGCTTCCCAACAAGTTCCAGTCTCCCATTTTTACAGACACATGTTCGGGTTATATTAAAATATGGTCTGCCAGAAATAAAGACAGATGTGAAAATATACTTGCTTCAATGTCTTGTTGATTCATCATGAAAAACCAAAGTGGAGTGTGTCATAATCTTTAACAGAGAACAACAACATTCGCAAATCCATCTCTTCCCCAAATTATTTCTAAGGTCTTCTTTTCATGGTGAAACAGGATGGAAGTTCTTCAGGGCAAAATTATAGAATAGATAGAATCCATTTTTACACCAAAATAAGCAGTTTACATATCGACAGGAAGTGTCCTTTTACCTTTCTTGGTAGAAAAATGCTCATGTTCTCTGCAAAAAGGTCACATTTTTTCCTCTACGGACTACGGACGAACCTCAGCTTCTCTCTGTGTGTAACGTTGGCTACAGTGAATGCTCCACACGCTCGCTGGATGCAGAGTTTACAGGATGAAGAAATTGATCTAAAAGGACCCGGACAATGCCCAATGGCTTACACAATAGTGCTACCGCCCACAAAACTATTTGTAATTGTTCTATCGTTGTGATCTGTATTATTATTTGTATGGTGGCTCAAATATACAAAGGACTTTCCCAATCATATTTGACTAATGTAATGTATAATCTACAAAACAAGACAAGCTAACCAGTGTGCCGTGTTCAATTTCATAGTTAACTGAATCGTCCATCTTGGTTTCTAGCTGTCCAAAACCATGACCTTTCACTCTAGTAGTGTGGGTCAAAGAACGCAGAGAAGACTTGATTTTCTTTCATCAGATTTGGATGAAGACTTTGGATCGGACTGAATCAGCCAACATGTAATTGATGCCAGAACGATTTGTTTAATGTAAACCTGGTGCGACGTATAGTGTTGGTCATACTGTACTACACTATTTAGAGGCTTTGAACTGTAGATTTGTTCAAAGCTGTAGAAATCATTTCAAATTGCACTCATTTCTTTATTCCAGGATTTCTTTGTTGTGTTAAAAAGCATAAAAAAAATGAGGAAAAACCTCCATCAAATCAATGTGTGCAAGGGAGTCTGTTATCCTGATGTGCCCTACGTTGGATACACACTCATAAAACGACCAGCCATGCCTCAGGCTTTTAATTAGCTTTCCATCGCCCTCTGACAGAGTCAATGAAGGATTGATTTGATTTTCCCTCGTGAGTGCCAGAGGTCAGAGTGGGTGACCTCTTACACAACAGCTTCATAGAGATTTGTAGAAAACTATCCGTTTGTCTTTGCTATGTGGATGCCCATCAGATCTAATGGTTCTGACTGAAAGACAAATCACCTACGATGGGGGGAAGGGAGGACGGGTTGTATATGGACACCAGTTTTGCCCTGCCAGAAATATCACGTCATGTTCGTGGACAGCCTGTCCATTATCTCTGGGAGACCATTAAAACTGTGGAACAATATTGACACAATTTTTTTTACATGGTGGGCTCATCACCTGAAAGATGAAGGGTGGAGGTCCGGTACAATTCCAGGTGGGTGGCAGGAATGTGATGGACAGACTAGACCTTTACTATGGAAAGTAGATTTGGGAACGCAGAATGTCACTTACCGTTCCAAGTAATACCTGAATTACTTGGAACGGTATGTGGACTAGATATAGTCGGACTTATGTATATCCACACACAATAACGTGTCTGGTACCAAGCCTCGTGATCAGGGGTGTTCTCTCTCCTACTCCTAGTTCCTAAAGGAGGTAGGCCTCAGGCAGGTGTGGGGGTGCTCACCAGTCCCAGTCTGAGGGTCTCACAGTTGGAGTGTCTCCTGGTGGACAAGACGATTGCTTTGATTAGGTTTCAAGGTTCAGGAAGGAAGCCTTTAATTTTGTGCATATGCAACAAATAACAATGCAAGGTGGTGCAGGTCCTTAAGAGGGTATCTCCTACTGACTCCAGAGTGCTACTGTTGGAACACAATGCTCCTCCTTGGTATGAGAAGACAATGGGCAATGATTTTGTGATTGTATCATAGGATTTGAAACTATATGCTTAAGACTCTTGGGTAAAAAGAGTGGCAGAGCTGTCAACTGATCGAAAATTGGTAGTGAGCTGGAATTGTTGAATTGTTGCACACTAGCATCATCTACCTGGTCAACCCAGGAGAGTTACTTGAGAGCATCTGGCAAGCAGTGTGGCTGAGATTGCTATTGTGGTTGTCAAACTTCGTAGTGCCATAGCTAGAGGAGAGAAGGTCAGAGATATTGAAGACACCAGACAAGGTTGGGGCTGTGTGGTTAACATGCCCTCATTTCAATGTTCCATGGAGATCTGAGGCAGTGCCTTGTGTCTGGCAAACCAGCAACCTGGCAACCGGAGGTTGTTGTCCCTATTTTGGGACCAGCGTGTGTTCCATTATAGGGATCTCACACTCCTCAGCCTCCTGGGAAAAGTCTAGGCCAGGATTGGAAGAGGAACAACGCAAGAACTACCCATGCCATGGAACAGTAGACCAGCTCTTTACTCTTGCGGGGCTTGTGGAAGATTTTTTTGGACACTTGAATAAAGAGAGGCCCACGGCTGTCAGGTGATAACAGCTAAGTGGTAAGTTGGATTTGTCACACAAATGTGTTGGTCAGATTTCCCTGGTAAACCCAGGAGAGCATTCTGGGTTGCTTGAGAGCAGCTGACAGAAACCTCAGTGAGAGACGAATTTAACTTAAAGGATTTCCCCTCTGTACTGAGTGAGGTCAGGAATATTAAGTTTGAACAGAACCATTTCAAGTTCTCATCTGTAGAGACAGCTGTAAGAATTTGTGGCCAGAAGGCTGTTGGTGTCGGTAACCCTACAGTAGGATGCTGACTGAGGATGTGGAAGTCATGTCTTGAATGCAGTACACCTGAGTGGACTGGAGGTTTAATGGCGTTCTTCAGTTACACAAATGTCAATGCACCAAAGATAAAGCCATGAAAGGACATGTTGTGGGGAAAGGTGAAGCTTATGAATGAAGTGAGATGGACGCTGTATGTTCTGAAGAACTCTAAATCTGAGATCCTTCCTAACAACAAGTTTCTTCTACAAAAAAAAAAAAAAAAAAAAAAAAACACCTGATTTTGATTCATAAATTAATGGATGATTTTTCTTGAGCTGTCACCTAAATCTTTTGTTGTTACTTTTTGCAGTTAAATGACTGGTTGTTATTAAAGTACTAAAGATTAGGTCTACAGCGCCATCTAGTGCCATCACACACACACACACACATTTACATTTACGTTTATTCATTTAGCGGACGCTTTTATCCAAAGCGACTTACAAATGAGAAAATACAAGCAAAGCGATATATCAAGCAGAGAACAATACGAGTAGTGCTACCGTACAAGATCTATTAATTGAGTTCCAGAAGAAAAGTCTGATTGGTCTTATGCTCGTTTTGCAAATGATAACATTTAGATCACTGTGATTAAGACTACAGTTTAATGTAATTATTATCATATGTAGTATAGCACCACACTGCAACAATTTAACCTTTGCATACAAATAGTGAGTGTTTCTGTGAATAAACGTACAATGCCATCTAGCTGGTTGGTGTCTGTGGCTCCCAAAGGGTGTGCTGTGTTCTCCATTTTTATTAATACAGTACGCCCTGAATTTAATGTATTAAATTTAATTTGAATGCCCAGAATTGTGTGTGTGTGTGTGTGTGTGTGTGTGTGTGTGTGTGTGTTTGTTTGTTTGTTTGTTTGTTTGTTTAATTATTTAAATCTCTTGTTTATATTGGGCCAAGCGCGCAAGAACTAAGATAAACAACTACATTTCCCATGATTCCTAGCGCACGCGCTCCAGAAAGGAGGCGTCGTTTTTCGGACTTTTTTCTGCACTGGCTCTCTGTTTGCTGTGAAAACTGCCCCTGCCAGGTGTGGGGGTGATTACTAGCGGTGCATGGGGGGATCTTTTAGCGGGTTGCTGTGTAAAACGCATCCGCTATGAAAGAAGAAAGGCAGGAGGGAGGGAGGTAAAAGGTCACCATGGCTCGCGCTGATCAGGTGACAGATGTGGCAAAGTCGGGCTGCGTCCGGAGTTTTTACACGAAATTGCACTAAACTTAGGAGAAGAAGAAGGGGGAAAATGACAGACCAGGGGAAGCAGTATAGCACAGGAGACGAGCATGATGACGCCTTGTCGTTTGGTTATTATGATGAAGATGACGATGATGATGGTTTGGAGACGTTTACAGAGGATGGAGTGTGCGGCTGCGATGAAGGAGGTCAGCCCCGACTTTTACACTTCCCACGATCTATTTAAGGTTTTGCAAGGTCGCTTTGTTTAATCAAGGACACTTTAATAACCTTGATGCATGCATATAATATGCATTATTCCTATATTCCATAAACTGTATAACTGTACAATTAAAATGCATGAACTTCAACCCATACTACCCATGTACTAACTTTTTCCCCACCTAAACTTTCTTTCAACACAGATGCATGTCCATGTTTTTCCATGAATGGGTGAGAGGTGACATTAAAGAAGAAGAACCATTAAAGAAGGCCGAGTGCCAGATAGAAAAGCATGAAATGGAATCCACAAACCGGATTGCTTTTCATTAGTTGCATGAAGAAAACGTGCCACACTGAAAAGCACAGACTCTTACGTCTCGTTATCTCTTTTAGCGATAAGCATTCAACAGGGTGTCAGCGTCGGCCCTAAACAGCGTTGCAGGAGAAGGTACTGTACTGTACGCTCAGGAAGTTGGCAGACTTCTCCAGATGACATCATCGACTGACTTGCACAGTCGTCGAATCATTGTTATATCGATTTACATATCGTAACACG
Organism: Stegophilus panzeri; assembly: GCA_024331685.1. Taxonomy (NCBI): domain Eukaryota; kingdom Metazoa; phylum Chordata; class Actinopteri; order Siluriformes; family Trichomycteridae; genus Stegophilus; species Stegophilus panzeri. The sequence goes on along the minus strand of JANDJT010000228.1, from coordinate 1,527,553 downwards.
TTACATAATTCAATGGCATTTTAGTCGGAGTAAAACTGACTAAAATGAATACATACGACGGGTCGAAATATCGACTATGTTTAAAGGATATTTACATCAGAAGCCAAAAACAAGTTTTTGACTTTCCAAGTGTCTACAATGTCTGAATATTCTTAAGATTTTCATCGCGCTTTGAATAGGGTGTACTTGCGTTATCATGCTATTATATTCTCAGCATAAAAGTGGCACCCGACGGTCTTAAAAACGACAATAATATCGTTTATCACAATTATTTCCGGGACGATATATCATCCAGCAAAAGTATTTATCGTGTCTACGATATCTACTACAGCCTGCTCCAGTCATTTTTTTAGAGGTCAAAAAAGTTGTGAAAGTCGGTAACACTGATACTGATACGCAGACCCAACGAAGCTTTTCGAAGCTTTTCAATTGTGACGTCGGGACGATACGCCACACTGTTAAGCAGAACCTTCACTGGACCTGTTCTTTTTACTAAAACAGGATGAAGACGAATCTGTTTGCCCCGTGTTTGTGTATATATACGCTTACTATACTGAGCTTCTAGACGGAACAGCTTCTTGTGCCGTGTGTATGTTTACTCCTTTTCCAAGAAGTGTTCCACTGGCAAACATGCCATGAATTGCAAGGGCAGTATTTTGGGCCTGGAAGTGTCTGTGAAGGCCTTCCACATTCCTCAGTCGAGAGTCCCAGAGCTCGGATGAGCATGTGAGCAGGTGGGAGTGTTCATGCTGGCTGTGCAGAATATTTTAAACACAGCATTGCATAATCGATATTCGGATTAGGATTTGTTTTGTTTTTTTTGTTCCGCTGATATTACATTGAGAAATATGTGAGTAATAAGTACAGGATTTACCCTGTCATTGATTATTTTCTTATAACAGCACACCCCAAAGTGTGACCTGGTACTCTGACAGTCCTACACTGTGGACAGAACCGCAATCACTGAAAAACCCACCACCAATCAAAAAAGAGCAATACTCTGAATTTACCTGTGTGTGTGTGTGTGTGTGTGTGTGTGTTTTGTGTAGTGTTAGGTTTCCGAGATCCCTTCTGCAGTGAGGTGAAGCCTCGCATCCTGCTGATGGGTTTACGGCGCAGCGGCAAGTCTTCCATCCAGAAAGTGGTCTTCCACAAGATGTCCCCCAACGAGACTCTGTTCCTGGAGAGCACCAATAAGATCTGCAGAGAGGACGTGTCCAACAGCTCGTTCGTCAGCTTCCAGATCTGGGACTTTCCTGGTCAGATCGATTTCTTCGACCCCACCTTCGACTACGAGATGATCTTCCGGGGAACGGGAGCGCTCATTTTCGTTATCGACTCGCAGGTGTTTTTCGCCGATCCTGAACGTTTTCTCGTTCCATTAATGTAAATATCGGGAAATACATCGGTGGTGTAATAATATAAATATATATATATCTATATCGCCGCTGGACTGAATTACAAAGGCAGAGATAAAAACATAAAGAGAAACAGTTGGAGTGGCAAATTAACCAGTACAAGATAAAACTGGTTTACTAGAAGTGTATGTAGTTACAGGACATGGAGGGTTGAATGTAATCTACTGTAAGTAATAAAACATTTCAGGATGGTCTGTTTCTGTTCTGGGAAAATAATCATTAACGGTGGACTGAGAAGAAGTAGAGTTAAAATTAACATCCGCGAGTTGATTATTTTTCTCTAGCGGCATGTCCTGAAGTGTCTTTATTTCTCTTATACAACAACAAATAGCCAATGCATTTAAACATTAAAAAAATTTTTCAATGAAACACAAAATATCACACGTACATCTTTTTTTTAATCAGTTTATAGTTATATTTATCAACGCAGAACATCTACAAAACACGTTAGTTCCTGCGATCACTTACATTATACTCTAGCTTGCTTCTTTTTTCCCCCTGTCTTTTGGATATATTTACCTCGCAGCGTTAGTAAGGAACTGGGAAATCCTCTTAAACTTAGTGCTTTACCTCTGACCGTTACGAAACGCTGACACGGGAGATACTCAGACATTTCCTCTGAGAAATTCTTCACCGTACAGTATCTAGTTCCATTTATTTAGGCTGTAGAGCGAATATTTGTTATGTTATGTTCTGTTCTTCACCCAGATAACTTTCTGTTTAGGATGACTACGTGGAAGCATTGAGCAGACTCCACCTCACCGTGACTCGAGCCTACAAGGTCAACCCGGATATCAACTTTGAGGTGTTCATCCATAAAGTGGACGGATTGTCCGACGATCACAAGATCGAGAAGCAAAGAGATATACACAAACGCGCCAACGACGACCTGGCGGACGCCGGCTTAGAGAGGATACATTTAAGGTTGGTTTGATATGCTGGGATATATATATATATGTGTGTGTGTGTGTGTGTGTGTGTGTGTTTTTTTATTAGAAATGCACTATAAGGTATATATCAGAATAACAGTATAAGGATTTAAAGCACAGCGATGTTGAATCCTCGATTCTGATTGGTCAGAAGGTGCTGATTCGTTTTCGATAACAGCAGGCACTTGTAAACGAGTCACTCCACATAATCTAAGCTTGTAATTAATAAATTAAATAAATAAATAGTGTGTTTCATTTAATAAAGCAAAAACGTCTATTCCCTGATATGAAGTTTTCTGTAAGGAGACGTTTATTTTATTTATTTATTTTTGGAAGGAGTCTCCGGTGTCAGAATTTCTGTATGTTTTCCGTCATGGAAATAATAAACTTTTTGTATCGTTAACTTCAAGGTAGTGGAAGAACTGTTGATAGCTGCTGCGTACGCTATTTTGCGTACGTTCCATGACGTTAAATGGAACTATAAACGGGTCGAATGTATAATTTAGCGGTTTTTAAAATGTGTTGCAGATTGCTGTGGTGTAAGATTCACAGCATGTATAGCTTCAACTTATCCAGGGAAGGTACTTTTTTAAAAAAAGTCCCAGGGTTTTGTCTGGCGTTTTAGGCAGAATCGTTCCCTTTATTTACTGTCAATAGGCTTCATGAGTTGAGGATAAACACTAGCGTATAGGGTAAAATATCAGTCTGCGTAGTAGAATACTAATCCTTATAAGCCAGGTATATACTTACATAATCAATATTATAATGTTTGTATATTTTGAATTACAATCAAATGTTGTACCAGTATTTCAGGCCAATATTCCTTCTACACGGATGTATGTATTTCAATAATTTCATGCATCTCCTTTGCTTAAGAAATAAACATCGCCCTTTACTTTGCAGTTCTTCATAAACTCACCCCAGAAGCTATCGTTGTGAATAAAACTAATTAACTAATAAACCGTCGGTTTTCTTTCATTTCAGCTTCTACCTGACGAGTATCTATGATCACTCCATCTTCGAGGCGTTCAGTAAAGTGGTGCAGAAGCTCATTCCGCAGCTCCCAACACTGGAGAATCTACTCAACATTTTTATATCTGTGAGTAATCACACACACACATGCTCTTTATCTTACCTGAAACAACTGGCATGTTTTAACATTGATTTATTTATATATATATATATATATATACTCATATGTGAGTATGCATGTGCTAAATGTCTGAGAATAAAATGTTTTATACCAGCCACCTGATGGCAGCAGAAATTCAGCAATGTTAAGGGGGAAAAAAAAAATAATAATAGTAATAATAAAACATTGTTTATATAACATGTTTATTTCTTTATTTTGGTTCATAATGATTTTACAATGATTTACTAAAACTTCATTTACAAAATCCATCGGTATTGTGATCAATTATGTTCCAGTACACTTTGTTTGAGATATCATGCATGTTGTGGTATCTTTTATCAAATGTTTTATGTTTTTTAAATGATTACAAGCTGATCTGATTTTGTATTTAATCTTTAAACTTGTAAAACGTTAGAATTTTGTATGCTTTGCGTTAAATACTGGTATATATATATATATATATATATATATAAAACAATAAATAAAGTATCAAATTGAAATCTCATGATACATGTTTGTTATTGTTGAGAATCGTGATATGATATTTTTGTCATATCGTCCCGCCATAGATGGAAGTTGGAATTAAATACTACAGGATTTAGTGATAACTTGTCTAGGCATTAAAACTAGCATGGGTGCTGCGTGACCTAAAGTAACCCCACATGCTGCAATTTAGCCACAAAGTGAAAGCATACTTCACATTAGATGACTAAATGTAAAGCAGTCAACTGTAATTTATAAATATTCTTAAACTCTGTATAATGTTCAAATGGTAAAATCTGTTGTAAAATCTCCTGGCGCTTCATGGAACTCGGTAGAGCCGAGCGATTTTCATCGTGAATGAAAATCTTTCTTTGAAGGACTTTTACTGTCAACACAAAGTAATAAAAAGTACACAAATTGTGTGTACAAGAGACACTGTTCTATCACCGTTGTGAGATTGTGCGAAGACTTCAGCACAACCGGGTCTGGGGATTGAAAGCATGATCGTTACGAAAGGAACAAAACCCAAGCAGAGCTAGTCGTGTCACGTTGGAAAATCAGACTACGCTACGTTAACACAGCTTCTGAACAACGATGGCAAAGACGTGCGGGGGATGAAAGCCGACGTGCTAATTTAGATTATCAGCAGCTTACTTGAAAAAAGAAAACGCATCCATGGACATTCCTTATTTATTCATGTTTTCCTAAGATTTATAGATGACAGATGGTGATGTTTGAGATAATCATGAGTCTCACACAGATTGTACGCATATGGTTGGCTCCAAGTAAATGGCACCATCTAAATGGCACCGTCTAGTCAGGCACCAGCCAACCCACCAAGCAGAGCCAAGCTGGAAATGAGAAAGCAAAAGGACTGACATTTAAGAGAGAGGCTTCTCCTACTGCAGAGTGCACTGTAGTGTTCCTTGTTGCTTGGAGAGTACAATCATGGAGACATCATTTCCATGACACCTGGGATGGTACAAGTGGAGTACCTGTAATTAGCTTCTAGAGTAAAGTTTGATAGATACATTAGTTTCCCTTAATTATGTACGTTAAAGTTGAAAGATCCAGGTTCAAAGTTGTACCTTTTATTGTACCACCCCAGCAACAAGTACTTTTCTGCGGCTGAATGTATTGCTCAGCAGTGGTACCCAGTATTATGCATACAGGAAGCTGATTGGCTGCAAGTGTAATGAATGACTGATATGGATTTTCACCACCTGCTGTAGTTAACCCTTCAGACTGTGGCATGGAAATCAATCAAAGTCCACCATCTTGAATATTATACACTATATGGCAAAAAGTTTGTCAATCCCTGACCATCAAACTTGAACATCCCATTCCAAAACCATAACAGCTTCCATGCCTTTGGGAAGAGTTTCCACTAGATTTTGTAATGTGCCTATGGGGATTTGTGTTCATTCAGCCACAAGACTATTAAAGACGGAAGACTCTGATGATGGGTGAGAAGGCATGGCTTACAGTCCATTCCAAGGTGTTGAAGTCAGGGTTCTGTGCAGGCTACTCATGTTCTTACGCACCAAACTTGGCAAACTATGTCTTTATGGTGCATGCTTTGTGCACCGGCACATTATCCTGCCGGAAAATGTAGCGCTTTGTGACTAGGTCAAAAAGTTTAGTTTGCGACATGGAAATGTACGATATTCTATTAATTATGCACGTAATGCAATTGAACCGTTTTGAAAGCCAGAAGTCCCAGTCTGTGCAACCTATAGAGTTTAAATATTTCGAGCGCACACTGGTCGAGTGAGATCTGCTAAATCATCTGCACTTGTGAAGTAACCGATAGCCCAATAGTTCTGGATTGCAATGACCATCATGCATTATACATTAAATGGTTCCATGACCATGTTTTAACGGTTAAAAAGAGCTCATCAGTAGCTTTCAAACAGCACCACCCCCACCCCTCTGTGATAAACGGTGCCCGAGAAAGAGGCCGTGGAAAAACGGGCATTTTAGCCGACTTTGGAGCTCTATTTCTGCTACAGAGCTCATTACGTCCCCAGGTGAGACGCTTTGTTTATCCGATCAAAATTTTCTGGAGAATTTATACATTTATTAATTTATTTTTAAGATATGGTGAACCTGTAAGACATTTTTACAACATTTACAACAGCATCTGTTCGTAGCAATGTTTGAATGTGTTTCATTTTAAACAGACAAAACCGCACATTGATTTGCATTATGTTTAACATACAGAAATAAAAAAAGAAGTCTTCATTTTCAATCATCATTTTCCAATTTGGTTCAAATGTTCTGAGAATCGAATTGCATTGAATCGTGACCGCAATGTCGTGAATCGAATCTCCGCTTTCTCTGAGACCTTGCTCAAGCTCCATAGCTCTCAATAAGCCACTCGTATTGAAACTTCAATGGAGTGACTTGGAGCCATATTAGTCACTCTAGAATCAATATTTTTGCCAAAAGTGCACTTGCTAATGGAAAGGTATTAAGGCAGCAGTTTAATTCTTTTTGGCTCTCGTTGCAGAATTCGGGGATTGAAAAGGCGTTTCTGTTCGACGTGGTCAGTAAGATCTACATTGCCACAGACAGCAGTCCAGTGGACATGCAGACATACGAGCTGTGCTGTGACATGATTGACGTCGTCATAGATATTTCCTGCATCTATGGGTGAGTGAATGCTTTCCTGCATCTATGGCTGACGATGCTTAAAGGTAGCTTTAATCTCTCATTTATCTGACTACAAAAAATGCCCTTTTCCCTACCAAAATATATCTTTATCCATTACCCATACTTTTATATCATGGAAGTAAGTAATGAACCATCAGGCCAATCATATTCTCCATTGGGGAATAATAAATGTAGACGTAAATGTGAATAGCGTATTTGGTATGCAGCAACCATTTCTCTTCTCTGGCCTCGTTTCAATTTAAGCACCACTGGCACTGTGTTTGAAGCGTATCTGTAAACAGAAGGGCGAATTGAAGCACCTCAGGCACTGCTGACCCTGTGCGATCTGGACACTGATGCGCAGGAAGGTGTGGGCATTCGGGCGCGACTTGGGGCATGCCAGCTGTCTGCCCACGCTGGCCTGCAGAACAGATGAGTCTCAGCAAAAGCTTAAGAGACCACACAGAACATCATCTTAGTCCTCTTGTTCTGCTCACTACTCAACAGGCTATACAACTCTACAGTAGCAAGGTTAAAATACCCAGCATACCTTGCTTAGTAGTACTTCTTATTAGTATAAATTACAGACACGAGAGCGTGAGAGCGTTCTGCGAACTACGTACACCTCATTTTAACACAAACTGATCGGTTTGTCAGGGACATAGAAAGCGTACTGACGTAAAGCCGCTTGACCACCGTATTGGCGCTTCGTCTCTGTGCTATAAAATGATTGGTTGTCAATAGATGAAATGTAAACGCAGAACATAAAAAATGCATATGTGATGGAAAAACAACCACAGGCATCGTTTCCATCATGGAAACGTCTCGAAATCTATTTTCTGTACAGCCTACTTTCAACGTTCACTGAAGGTGGCTTGGTTTCATCTTGTTTCCAGCATTATCAGTCTGAATGACAGAATTGTACCAGATATTGAATGAAAATAGCCTCTGAAACCTATGTCACTGTCCTGCTAAACATTGAAATAAACGGTTGAAGATCGAGCTAGCTGGTGCTAGTTTCATTTTCATTTCTGAAACCAACGACACATCATTTGAAACATCTTATGTAAGTGTCCATGTAAAATGTATGAGTAACAGACATTAGCTTGTTCTTCTATTATTGTGTGTTTCTAAGAAAATCGTAAGCTAAGTTGCTAAACTAACTAAACACTAGCTAGCTCTCCTTTTCAATAATCCAGTCTTGGAAAAATGTGATCCATTAAAATCAAGTAGCTCATTTTATGTCAAAGATTTGAATGTTAAGGGCATTTTAGGTTGGATTTTAATCACAGATCAACTGTTCTAGGCATTTACAGTACATCTTACAGTGATTCTAAATCAACCTACCAAATTTGGTGTCAGTGCAGCCAAGCAGTGCTGAGATGTTTGTGCCTTATACCTTCTTTGCTATCAGTTTTGCTAAGAGTTCGCTGGGGAATGGTTCACTATGAATGTTCATACACCTATAAATAACTTTAGCGAGGCTTTGGCGGAACTTGATCTCTTGGGATCTAAAGAATCATCAGGACTTGGATTGAACTCTTTGGTGACACTAAAGGGTTTAAAAGTCACACTCCAATGTTGGCAAGAAGACTTTCAAATGCGTGTGCTAACTTTCATAAAACGCAAATGAATGGTTCTGTCCGTCAGTTATTGTCGAGTTTCAGCCATGCCGTTGTTTTGTTGTTTTATTTCACGTTTTAAACTGAGCTGAGCGAATAAACGAGTTGGTAAAACCCATTTAGGGCTTCGTATTCCGAAGTGTAGAGGTGGAGTTGAGGTGGAGGAATGAAGGACTGATGATGATGAAGGCCTCCTCCGTCACTCCCCGACAAGCACAGCTAATTGTAATACGCTAACTGGCGCATGGTCCTTAATGACATTTCATCATTTATTAATTTCTCACTTCTTTAGCTTGAGTTATTCGGATATAAACGTATACCACGATAACATCTTCCAGTGTTTGAATTATTCATTTTTATTTCTTTTATAGCAGTTTATTGTGGGTGCTGTCTTTGCCTTAAGAATTTCTCGCTCTTTAAATCCTAAAAATGCATATTTTATACAGAATAAAACCCTGGCTTTTCTCAGTAGTGCAGTTGTAGCCCTTTTTAGCAATTCATTTTAATACAAGAAGATAGCAGCGTTGACTTTAAACACGAGCTCAGCGCCCAAGTGTGCACAAATGCTAGAAGATATTAAAGCATATAAATTTGAGTGCTTCAGTTTTCTTCTTGAGAGTTTTTTTTCCTTTTCGTGTCACCATCACCCACGTTTTGCTCATCACACTCAGAAGGAAACGTACTTAACTGTCCGGGGTTTTGTTTTTTTTAAATGGCAAAAATCAATCTTTTTGTAAAATTACCCTCCCACTCTTCTCTGCTTTTTGAGTTAATGTTAGAAAGTGAGTGTGTCTATTATACAATTTGCTTTCAGTGAGGTTGAATTATATCATTTATGGCTGATTCCACAGTCCATTTTCATGTTCGTGTTTCTCCTCGTCAGTTTGAGTGAGGACGTAGCCGGTTCGCCGTACGATAAAGAATCCATGGCCATCATCCACCTCAACAACACCACAGTGATGTACCTTAAAGAGGTCACCAAATTCCTGGCGCTCGTCTGTTTCCTCAGGGAAGAGAGTTTTGAGAGGAAAGGTGAGCACCCAGACTCTGCTAATACTTTTACTTGTACTATGATTAAAATATCCTTACTAGATATTTAATCTGGCAGTTGTGTTTTCCCAGTTCTTACACTCTGAACACATTCAGCTCAAGAATTCGGCTCAAGAATTGGGTAAATAAATAATGGATTGTTTCTGGAGTGTTGAAGGTCAGCAGGTAACTTGTGAAGGACATATGTAAAGAATAAAGCGCTTTATGTGCTCGGAGCTGTTATCTCGGCAAATGGAGGTAGCACAAAGTATTGACTAAAAGGGTGCCAATAATTGTTGCACACCTAAATTTAACAAAGTGGGGGGTTTTTTTTGTTTGTTTTGTTTTTTTAGATATATATAAACCTCTATTGTGTTTGCAATTGTTTGATATCCATGAGAGCAGAGTATTTTTGTGAACAAAAGCTTAAACAATAAAGTCAATTCTTCACAGCCTTCTTTGGTCATATTTACCATATAAGGATATAAGGGTGCCAATATTATTGGAGTTCACTGTAGAATAAGGGATGGTGTGACCCCTACTCAGGATACTATACTAGGAAGCAGTACTTCTCAGCAGTGCATCAGTATGTAATAGCTAGGGTATTTGGCAAGGCGTGCATCCTGGGTAATCTACATATCTCCAGTATAATGCGCTTCCCTCGAGTGTGAAGCAGGATTGTATATTGTATACAGTAAATATTGTTTGAAATAGTTTGGGAACTGTTGTGCTGTTGATCCTGTGGGACTGAAGTTAGAGTTACAGTGATGACAACACGTTCTGCTATGCTCTTTGATGAATTTCGATCCAAATGAATTTGGGCCAAACGTGGCAGATACGCTGAAGCTTAAGAGCATAATGTGGTTCCGCCGAGACTCGGGGAATAAAAGTAATATAACGCTGAAGGATTCGGGAACTTAATGAATGCTGAAATATTCATGCAGAGATCTAGCAGCACTGCAGGAGGGATGGCGAATCGAGGAAGTTTCAGGGTCACGCTGACTCGCTTGCGCCTCCCGAGCTCCGAGCACGCTAAGTCTGTACACTTATTTGTTATTCAGGTAACGTTGAATTAACGCCACGTCGGTGGCGACTTAATGAAAGATTTTCAAGTCGCATCAGCTCTTCTGAAAAGTCGTGCTAACTTTAACCGGATCCTTGACAGCAGACATAGTGCTTTATGAGGGTTTGAATAGGTTTGGACATCAGGTGTCTGTCATAGACACTTCCTCGCTTAATCATAATCTCCTGCCTTGTGCCTCTAATTAGAGAAATACATCCGATGGACTGCCAATCACTGCACGCGGTTCAGACAGTTTCTAGAACTTTCATTCAGTACTCTATACTGCATGTCCTCGTATTCGTTCTTCATTCCGTTTGTCAAATATACTTTCGGAAAGTTTTATTCGGCGTGTCGCATGTTCTCCCGGTTGGTTTCGCTCCGAGTTGTCTGATTTCTTCCCGCATTGCAAAACACGAGGGTAGGAAGATTGGCTAATCGGAAATGAGCGTACGAATGTGTGTGTGTGTGTGTGTGTGTGTGTGTGTGTGAGCGCATTAATATTTTACAGCATTTACACCTTTTACTAACTGCCTGGTCAGGGTCACGTGGTTTAAATTAGCGCACTAGTTTGTTTAGATTTCCGGAGGAAAAACAGTCCAGGGTTGAGACTAATTATAAACTTGAGTGATGTAGCTCATGTTGAGGAACTGTTGAGGAGCCAGCTGTTCCTGGTTCATAGTGGTAGGGTGGTAAAAAATCTCACACACACTTTGAATACTGAATACAGTTACCATGACAGATATTTGGAGCACTAAACTAATACAGATACAGATTTGTATTGTGTTACACCTCTACAAGAGGTGTATTCCTGCCTCCGGTGTTCCTGGGACAGACTTCGGATTCGTCACGACCCTGACCTGAATAACGTGTTTACTGAAGATGAATAAAAGAATGACGGAACATTTTTCTGATCATCAGTGACAGCTAGTCATTACACTGAATAGGAAGGCTAAAAATAATCTACTGCCTATCGGTAACTCATTGAAAGACGTTGAATGTGCTGCTTAGTTTGTTTTTTTGTATTTTTGGTAATCATGCTGTGTCTGAGAAATGGAATAATGAGTCCCTGAACAAAAGGGGGGGTCAGTATCAAAAGGAACATCAGTATCTGGTATGGCGCCCAGCTGCTTTAAGTACTATAGTGCATCTCATCCTCATTCACGGGCTGCACCATGAGGATGAGATGAACGAGGCGAATGGTGACGAAAGGTTCGCAAGTCTGATGAAATTTCACCTTGTGTGTTAGACCTGAACAAGAACTCAATTTTCTGTAAATAATGAAAATGTTTCCATGTAAGTCAGATAAGGCGTCTGGCTAGATCAGTAATATGTTGAAGGTTTACGTTTTTTTGACTGTAAAGTAATACTTCCTTACTTCTTCTCTTTCCTCAGGACTCATCGACTACAACTTCCACTGCTTCAAGAAGGCCATAGAGGAAGTGTTCGACTTGCGGCTGAAAGTGCAGAGAAACCGTAAACTTCTGAGCCGGAGGAGGTGGAGCGAGCAGAACGTGCCGAACGGGACACGCGTTCAGCACCACTGACGGACATGACGTGACTTCGTGTTAAGGATAAACCGAGCCAAATTATTCATACCAACTAGATTCACAACTCTCTTAACGTTTAATATTTAAGGTCAGCAGTAATCGAAAACCACGAGTCTGACATCCGGTCATTCGATTTTTATTACAATAATCGTACTATTAGATTTATCAGTTCATTAAATTCATAGTTGAGAGTAGATTGAAGTTAGATGTGTGATGTTAGTTTGCTGACTGTAATGTGAACGACCCAGTGAGTGGGAAGAGAAGAATGATTATTATAT
>JANDJT010000228.1:1477685-1503623 GCA_024331685.1 Stegophilus panzeri | reverse complement strand
TAGTGGTAGTTATTGTGATGATGATGATGTTGATAGTGGTGGTAGTTATTGTGATGATGATGATGATAGTGGTGGTAGTTATTGTGATGATGAGGATGAAGATGATGATGATAGTAGTGGTAGTTATTGTGATGATGATGATGTTGATAGTGGTGGTAGTTATTGTGATGATGATGATGATAGTGGTGGTAATTATTGTGATGATGAGGGTGATGATGATCCTACAAATGTAAAAGGAGAAGAATGGTAATTGCAATGATTATTTGGATCATTGTGGTAGTTGCTTTGCTATTTGATGATGGTAATGATGATGATGATGATGATGATGATGACGATGATGATGATGTGGTGGTGGTCAAGAAAGTAACAATACTAAAGACATAAAAAGGTTTTCATAGGAACTCAGTGTTGTTCATTTTGACCAGAATGGTGATTATAATTATTATTGAGATGATAGTGATAATTAGTTGGTACCTGATGCTCCTGCCCCTCCTGCTCCTGCTCCTGCTGCTGCTGCTGCTGCTGCTGATGATGATGATGATGATGATGATGATGCTACAGATGTAAAATGACAAGAATGGTGATTGTACTCATTATAATTAGAATCATTGTGGTGGTCAGTTTGCTATTTAGTCATGATGATGATGATGATGATGGTGATTATGGTGATGAGGATGATGATAATGCTTCAGATGTAAAATAACTTTGCTGAGGATTAAATTTAGTCCAATTATAATGAAAATGATTATTATGATCACGCTCATCACCACGACGGTGATTTTTATTTGATGATGATTATGATGATGATGATAATTATGACAGCGATAGCACTGATGACTATAATTTAGATAATATTGCTAAAGATAATAGCATGAGTAGCATCATGATGAAATTAGAGATATGAAACGATACGTATAACGAGATAAGATCAGGGTTAAATTTTCTATTATTATTATTATTATTAATATCATTATTATTATTGTTATTATTATCATCCTTTCGTAACCCAACCAACCCCCAACCCTTAAAACCCTGTTCTCTTTTTCACTATGACTCATCTTTACCCTTAATTCAAGGGAAAAGGCCAGGGCACAATTAACATGACCCAGACAGCCAGCACACACGACCATGGTGCTGTATACACTGTGCACACGCTGTGCCCGATGCTCCTCACACGGCACACTCCAGCCACGTGTCTCGCGCACGTTTCATCCATCTGGTACTTACCACTGAGATGACACAACATCCGACTAAAGCCACTATCACAGCAAATAATCTCCTGCATGGAGGACATCGGCACAGGGGTTGAGAAGAAAAGCTTATTATGTACATTAGAACTCCATTCTCACATTGCTGAGGTGTCACAGTCAGTTTGGAATTCTCGGATACAGAAAGAAATGATAGATGATGAGATATAAAGAGTGGGAGTGGGGTCTCGGTGGCTTAATGATTTCTTTTCAAATCAACAAAATGGCACATAAACAGTGTAAGCGTTGTTAATTTATTCAGAGATGCAGTATCATGCAATGTTGAAAACCAGCACGCATAATGCATAACTAACACTTTAACGGGCCACGTTTTAGTCACTATTTCATACTCGTTCCGTTGTTTGACAACAGAAACCGAAAAATACATCGGTTGTTTTATTATTATTAATTATTATGAATTATTTGGAATTTAAAAAGAAGAAATTAGTTGCTTGCCAGTTATATGATTGTTCTTGAGTTTTTCCAGCAGCCAGTTCTCATTAATAACGTATTCTGTTTTCATTGATATCTGTGTATTTCTGTAAATTTGGTTCATTTTGTAGATTCGAATGATGAATTAACACGATATTGCGTGTTATCGTGATACTTCAGTATCGTAAGATATGTTTGCGGTATCGTGACGACCCTACCTGATTGTATGCTACACCGTATATCCTGTAATAATGACTTGTTTTACAGAATAAACTGAATTTAAGGTCACATTTTGTTTCAGACCTCTGGCGAAGAAGCCTCCAGATGTGACCAAATCCAGGAAGGTGAAAACCGAGCAGCTACTCAGGGTGGATGATCATGACTTCACCATGAGACCGGCTTTTGGAGGTGAAGCCATTACTCCAAAAACAAATATTTCCTATATTACGCAAAGCAATTATTTACATCATTACCCAATTAATCACCCCAATTATTTAATATCAATGCATTCTGGAAATATTTACTCTATTACTTAGTCAATCCCCAGTTACGTACTCCAATTATTTACCCTAATGAGTTATCCGCAAATATTTACTGATTACTTTTTCCCATTATTTACCCGAATCATTTACCCCAACACTACTTAAATGCGCTCGTCCTCTTCCACAGGGCTCATCGGCCAAACATATTGTGCTTTTATTCTCTTCCTGCTGCAACAACGTGACAAAGGAGCTCACCTGTTCCTTCCTAGTGGCTCGGTAGCTATGCCATCATCAAACTCTATTGTGTCCTGACAGAGCGAAGAGCTCACAATCCTGGCTAGAAATACAGGAGGTTAGGAAAGTTCAACCATTCACAAGAAGTCATGAAAGTATGGACTTATTAAGGTTATGAGAGGAATTACTCTGCATCTGTTGCACCGTCAAACATCAGGCCATGTCACTTCAGTGAGTGTATATGATGTCTTTGAGAAGAACAATGTTTTGTCAGATTTTCGAGAGCAACAATATCAAAGTGGTGCGTGTGTGTTGTTGTTGTTTTTTCTAAAGAAAAGTTCTCCCGATTCCGACAGAAATAGATACCGTTATAATCCAGTTTCTCACTCTGTCACAATGAAGTCGTCTTTTTTGATGTTTCTATGGCTCAGCAGTGTGTTACTTGCTTGTATGCGTCTGATTCTCTCTGACGGCGTGTACCTTGCGGAATAGCATCACCCTCCGCAGGGGGGCACACAGAAGGGGATTAAGATAGCCCAAACACTGGAACACATTCATCCAAAATTGAGCCTGCCAGTGAATCCACAAATCTGCTGGAGACTGTTCCTGATGTGCTGCTGTGACCAACTGAGCATGCTGGGAGTTCACAGTACGGTTCGATATCGGCTCATTATCAGAGAAATCTAAAATGTTTTCCTTTAATTCTTTTATGTCACATACATCATGTGTCATTACGTCTCATTATTAGCATAGTTAAGGTAGAAAGTGTCACAGGAGTCAGGGCTAAAGTGCAGGAATAATCTCCACACAACTTTAAGGTCATGGATCATTCTCTGGCTGAGAATCATTCTCTTTATCGTTTCATGTAAGTGGAGAGTGGAACATCACACCATAGCAGTGTAGATTTCATACTCTCATGGATTACAGTACACGCATGTGGGATTAGTAGACAGATTATGCTGGACTCAGATTACATATGATAAACGATATATTCATCAATGTACGCGCTCGCCAAAATGGAGGACTAAACAAAAGCATATTTATTTGTGAATTTTAGGCCAGTTTGTATAGAAATATGTCATTTACGTCATGCACTAGAGCAAACCGGCGGAAAATAGAATCATTCACTTCCTGTACTTGTTTTCAGTTCCATCCCACTTCCATGACATTTAAACAGCAGCTCTGTGATGAGTTTGCCCATATGGACGCAGATCCTCTGACGAGACTGAGTTTTGTGCTAACTGCGTGTGGATTAGCACGGGCAGCGGTATCAATTGGCGCACTTGAACGGGCCACGAGGTCACGCGCGTTCAGTTTGAGCAGCGAGCAAAGTTTTGGGATGCATGAGATATGGGACAAATCCAGCCAAGGGCACTTTCAGACACAGACATACTGTAAAGCAGAGAGTTGGTTAGTTTGGGTGCATTGATTTCACTCACAAGCTGTGATACTGCTTACTGTAAATGGCGCATGGCATGACGTGTGTGTAACTGCTGCCAGATTAGCTCAGATACTCATTGAAAAACATTTTTGAGATCTCCTATTTTTTTTATTTTTTTTGTAATTGGTTGGAAGTGCAGGAGAAGTCACACACCCATCCAAATTTATCCTAAATCGTCATGCTAATAAAGTGCATTCCTTCAGTACTTGTTAAGTAGGGACACCCCAATCCCCACCAATGACAATCAGACTACACCTGATACTGACCCAATGTGACTATTTTAACATTAAAAAATACCTTTTAAAATGGTCTTGCTTTGAGCATACCCCTCTTGCTGTTGTTCTCTTTTCGATAATTACGTACAGAAAGTGATAGCTTACCACAGAATCGATCCGTCAAATGACTGAAATGTCAACTTTAAGGTTGCTTGAAACGAATGCTTGATTGTTTGCTGATCGTACAAGACCGTTTGAAGATTTCATGATGAAGTGCAATCAGTAGCTAAGAGGAACTCAAATATATGAGTTAGCGAGTTATAGTACGCTGCCTTCAAGTGCTCAGAAGTACGAGTTCAGAGGTCATGATTATGACGTGGGTTTTGGTCTAAAACTTTAGACAGCGTGAAACGCTTCTTTTGGGTTTTTTATTTCTTTTTTGTAACTAGGAGAAGTTCATTGTGCCTTACTGAAAGAAAATGAATGAAGTGTTGTTTTGAATCCAGTTAGAGCAGGTTAATTGAATCAAATGTTGATGTCGTGGGTTTTTTTTTTTTTTTGTTGGTTTTTTTTGCATGTTGCTGAGTGAAAGACTTCACTCGCATGCGAGTCTTCATGTGCCGTCCGCTGTAGGGGTAACAGTCATATCGGTAGCCACCACGAACAATACAAGTTCCCCTAGCTGTAATTATGGCATTGTGGTTGCAATCGTGTGCGCCGATCATCTCGTGATTAACGATATTTCCGACAAGACTTGAAGGCAGTATTACAATGGAGGAGCTGCTATTCAGAGCTATTGAATGTAACCTTAAAGACATCACACTTGTTTTTGGCTAACCTAAAATAGCCCTGGAGTCTGTCGGAATGGGTCCGTAGCGCTCAGATGAGGTCAAAGTCGCTACTGTTAGCGTGTCGAAACAACACATCTTCATGCCGCTGTGTTTTCGTCTCCAAATTCTGACCAGGACCTTTTCAGATATATGCTGGATTTAGAAACTTGCAGCTCTATACAGTGGAGTTGATTATGTTGCAATAACAGCACGCTTTTTAAGCAAAGAACCTCCTGTTGCACTTTTTTTGTATCCATTTATAGTTACATTCAATGTTTGAAATAATTGTATGACAAGTTACTTCCTGTTATCACTTACATTCTAAGGAAATGACCTTTTAAAAAAAAAATGTTAATGTAATAGATAAAGTGCAATAAAAATGGTTATATTCCTAAATCGATGTCCTAGATAATAATGATTTCATTCCTGACTAATAATATGGTTATACTTTCAGTCGTTATCATATAGCAACCTGCATGAGATGCCCAAATGAAAACCACTTATCAGCTCGGAGCCTGTATATAAATCTTTTGCTCTGGATAAATATCCATGTGTACTCAAAGTATCACACACTTCATGATAGAGAACCATACCATGTCCCCGTGGCCCAAAAACTACAGACATAATTCAGGTTTTGTAAAGCACAAACTCCAGTGATCGATGTAAATCAATGTACACAGTTTGTGGGTTAATGAGCTGTTAGGTAACACACATTTCGGGGTATATTATGCAAACCTATTGCCACCGTGTCCGTTGAAACGGATGGATAATTGCATGTTTGGTATAATTGCTTGTTTATTCTTCATCGCAGGTCCTGCTATTCCTGTGGGCGTCGACGTCCAGGTGGAAAGTTTGGACAGCATTTCAGAAGTAGACATGGTGAGTCGAATCTTTTATAAACATGCGTGAACATTGTGTGTCGCGTGTTTAATCAGTGACAAGAAGCAATATTTACGCAGGGAAAGTCGCAGGTATTCAGAGTCTGGTTACGCACATGGTTTACACTGATGTACTCTGAGCCGCGTTCAGATGATTAAAATCAGGCCTTTTGAAGTTGGGGTTTTTTCTTGATTAGGATCGGCCAAGATGGGGCTTTAGACTACTGCCTTTAAAAACATTCTCTTGCCTGTGGCTGTTTATAAAATATTAAATTTCGATAAACTGGTGCGTTTTTATTTTTATTTTTTTTATTTTTGTTTGCGGTTTATGTTGTTCTATAGTCTGTGTAGCGCTTAAGTCTAACTCTTCTCTATGTACACGTAACTCATCTCTGAAACTGCCCTAATAAGATATAAAATACTGGCCAAAATCATGCCAGATATCATCAATATCTTAGTAGATTGTGTGGACTTGCTGTATTTGACGAGGCCCAAACACATGATGATAATGATGATGATTAAAATGCAATTCATTGTACAGCCATGCTTTATTTTTTTTAAAAATTGTCCGTTCTAAAATTCCATTCTATAGTTAATTAGTTCGTTTATTTTGAAAGGTTTGTCTACTGTATTTCCTGGGGGGGTTTTTTTTTTCACCGTTGTGTTGCTTGCATTTCGCTCTGGCATGGAATCATGCCAAGAAACACAATTAATTAAGCAACATCGTTCGTAAAAATGACAGAATTCATAAATCTTGGCGCCCGGCAACCGTTAATTGTGGAATATGTCAGGTTTTGGCGCTCTTTGGCTCGTTAGGAGCAAGACCATCTGCTTGGAAACACTGTGTTTAATTAGAAATCTGGGCTATAACTAAGACAAGCCCTTCCTAATGACATAATAGACTATATCATGTCCATACGCATATTTTACATCCATTAACATGGCTTTGTAAACTAAAACAGGGCTTGAGCATATACACTCTCTTGCTCAAAAATCCTTAAAACCGATTGGTATGATTGCGCTGATTCTCGAATGACTTGGCGTTTGTGATCAGAATTAGCTTACTGGACGTAAGAGACCTGAGCTGATTGTTCCTGGTGTCTAGCGCAAGCAATTATTATAAATTAGACTTTCTGTCTGTTTTATGCCAGCTCTTTAGGAATGCGTGCCTGTGCTTTGGATTGCAGCCGGAAGTACCGGCCGAGCCGCTGTTACTGAAAATTAATCGCACCTTCCGTCCTGCGGATTCAAGAATTCGAGAAAACAGAAGCTGTGATATGATGATATACAGCACCTACGGCACTTATTTACATTTGAATTCCTTTCATTTGAATCATTCATGACATCCGAATGTCATCATTCAGCTGTGCACAGTTATAGGTTACTAAAAGCGAAATGTTTATGGTTATGTAACAGGGGTTAAGAACAGGTGGATGATGTGCTTTACAGTGATTTAGAGTAGAGTGTAGAGGATCAAGTGTTTTTATATATACACAGTGGAAAATACAGCTTTACATCCGGTAGTGATCATTTCATTTGTGATCATTTACATTTGTTTGCTGTTCACCTTCACAGTTAGTACGCAGTATAAACTGCCAATCAAATGCTGCGAGTGTGGAGTATATCAAATATTGTTGGGTGTACGGTAACAAATTGTGTTAATGCAACTCCGTTCAATCGCGTGGAACCGATGTACGCATTTGAATTCAGTACATTCAATGATTTTTTTGTGCGTATTAGATTCAGTCTAAGATCTTGGCATTCACAGAGTTTTTTTTTTTTTAAACTAGCCCTATTCGGTGTAAAAACAACGACTCTGGCAATGAATAATCCTCCTCCAGTGAAAATACTCATAGATTGAGCATGGGGCAGCGTGATTCCTGCCCCAGTGGGACTCTGTTTGTGCTCGTTGCATTTGTAAGTTCCCATTTTTAACCACTAGGGGCATTAATAACACCTAGTGGATTCTATTAACCAGTCCTTCCAAGATTTTGCGATTTTGCAATCACAGAAATTTAAAGCAAAATCAAGCAAACGCCGCAATATTCGGAGGAGCTTGGAATTTTTTTAAATTACCGCAGATTTTCCGCAGATTCGGGCCGAGACACGTCACACGTTCAGCCAAATCCCTCTTTGATTCACGTGCGTCGAACGTTGGTACAGCTAAAAGGTCTCGTTTACCACCAAAACATCGCTGCGAAAGAGCGCGCAAAACAATTCCGTGCGATTGTAATTTCACAGAAGTAGTTTTCCGCAAAAAAACTCGACAAACTTATATCTGTAATCTTTTTTTTGAATCATTAGTCAATCAGAAGATATAATTAGTATTTCAACAGAATTTTAAATGTATGGTGTTGTGAATGAGGACTTTATGACGATTGACATCTGGACATCTGGATGAGGCACCAGTGTATATTATGTAAACTAAGTACGTTGTAAATTATGTAAATATGAAATAACTATATATTTTTTTAAAATTCATAAATAGTACATATTTTTTTCTCTAAGCAGACAGAATTTGAGTTATAAACTAGATTGGAACAAGTAACAGATTTATTTATGAATTTGTGACGTGACAGATTACAAATCCTTCTGAACTGATTCTCATTGTGCAGGACTTCACGATGACCTTATACCTCAGACACTACTGGAAGGACGAGCGTCTGTCCTTTGCCAGCACCACGAACAAAAGCATGACTTTCGACGGACGCTTGGTGAAAAAGATCTGGGTGCCTGATGTGTTTTTTGTGCACTCGAAGAGATCCTTCATCCATGACACCACCACTGAGAACATCATGCTGAGAGTTTTCCCAGACGGCCATGTTCTCTACAGTCTGAGGTGGGAGCAAACAAAATGGCAGGTGTTTTGCTAGCGCAGTTCAACGCTAGTTGAGTTTTTACTAGAATTCATTCATTTAATTAACAATGGAAATTGGAACTGAAGATAAAACAAAAAGGGAAGCTTGTGCAACATGCTTGCTAATCAACTTACTCCAGAAGTAAACACACCTAATTAAAGCCTGGCAGTGAGTGTACAGTCAGATAAATAAACACATATTATGTTCTCATTTACACTGTATTTTAAAATTTTTATCAGTTAAGCATCTCTAAAGAGCCACTTCCTCACAAGCTTCTTTTTTCCTAACTCTTGTAGTTAATAAAAAAAAAAATGCAGCTTGTCACATAACTGAGAAACTGCAAAGCACAAACACTTCTATCCTGAAAACTTCCCTGTGTCAGAAAACATAAAAGAACAGCTTTACTCTGAAGTGCTGACCCTGACTGAAGACCTCTTGAATAAAATTTCTGCACTGAAAAAAAAAAAATCAACCTCGGGTAAAACTAACAAAACTGGTTCAGCTTGTTGCAGGTAATTTTATTAGATTTTATTCAACTGGGGAAAATTTTTATACCTGAAACCTTAATTTTATCCAGGGTTTAATTTTTTTGCACTGCATTTTTAAACAGTGATTTTTCTTAACAGTTTAATAACAGTTTATTAACAACATATTGGTAAATTGATGCTGACATTTAGGTTGTATCCTCACCATTACACAACACATGCATACGGAATTGTTTTAGGAATATTTGTGGCCGGTGAAAAGGTAAACCATGCCCTACAGCAGTTTGGAGATATTACCTGTGCAATGCCGCATGCATTAAAATTAGTGACTCGCTTGCGGTGATGTTTTTGTGTGTGTCTCTGCTGACGTGAGGGAGGAACTGGGCAGAGCTACGTGCGTGTATTAGGGCCAGCGCTCATTTCAAAGTCAAATATCCACCTAGTTGCTGCAGGGGGAACTGTCAGTACTGATGGCGCTGGCCTGTTTTATTTATGCTAGCTGATACAAGGTGGACAGTACTGATTCACTAACGACTTCTCCAGAACAGACAAGAAGTAAACACAAAGGGCTCACGGATCGATGAATAATACAAAAGCTAGGTTTCCAGTCCCTTTACATTAATTTTGACCATTGATGTCATCCCGTCACGTCAGTTAGGACGATGAGGATATACGTTTCTTCAATATGTGATACTTTTCAAAGTCGGTATAAAAAAGAATATAGAAATATTCTTCGACGTGTTTCAGACGCTTTCAAACTCGATTTAAAACTTTTTTTTTTTGGAGAAGTGAAAATCGAAGGCCAGATAAAGTTTTTACCCAAAGGTACTTTTGTTGTTTCTATGGTAACTTTGTAATTACACGGTGATGCGGTTTTAGAGACATTTTATTAATAAGAGTCTAACAATTTTCAAATCATTTACGACGCTTATTCAGACGGTCAATATATAAAAGCAGTAACTACAGCTCAGAAGTCACTTACTGCTTTTATCACAGAAGAAACAACACCACAGCTCTGTTTATAACACTGTTCATTTGTAAAACAACAAACTGAACGCTGTAATTCCATCTTCAGATAAAATCTATTCATGCATACCAACTGTACACCTGTACCAACATGATCGATCAGGCTGGTTCTTCAAATTTGGCATTCGAGGTCCAGTGTCCTGCAGAGTTTACCTCCAACTCTAATCAAACACACCTGAACAAGCTAACCAAGGTCTTCAGGATTACTAGAAAATTACAGGCAGGTGAGTTTGGAGGTTGGAGCTAAACTCTGCAGGTTTGAAGAACCCTGTTATAGAGCATGCTTCACTTTTAGTAACACTTTAGACATCACTGACAAGCATAAACTACTGTATGTCAAACATAAACATAATTACTGGCAAATATTGTTCATTTTTATTAATTGTTGTGCTTATATTACATCTGTTCATTTCTCAAAATGCATGAATAAAGTAGGCTTATCCCCAGATTTCTGCTAGCCCTAGCTCTGCAGCCATTGGAATCTCAAACCCAAATTTTTTACAGCAGAATGCTACTATAGAGGACTTATTTCTGTGAAAATTTCAGGTTCATATCTGATCGCTCACCAGAGATATTCAACCCGAAAGTGAGGGGAATTTTTTTAAAGAAATTGCACTTTCTCACCTCCATAAAAAAAAGTTAAAAATAAGAGGAGTCTCATACCTGAAATGTTCTGCATGTACACTATACTTACCTAAATACCCCCTAAAAAATTTAAACTGAGATTCGAACCCTTCCCTGTATAAACTGACCCTAAAAATGGAACTGTGAGCAATCTTGAGCATTATAATTAAGTCTAAGAAAAAAGTGCAAATGTGCAAAATATCAAATATTATATATGTGCATGTACCTTCTAATGTTCTCTAAAGAGCAGTTTTTGGTCCAAGGAGCTAGGCCAATCCTGAGCCGAGATATCGAGGTTTGTGTAAGCAGCTGTATAACTAAAATTTAAACCAAGTAATAATAATAATAATAATAATAATAATAAAACTGGTGGTTGTGCAATGCCAATACACAGAGGTAATAACTCAAACAAATAAGAAAATTAAAACACGGTCAAGCAAGTTTACAATTATTGTACCATTTGAGATGGAATAACCCATATCTCTTTTTATCCTAAAGACTTAATATAAAGGTGCTTAATGTAAGATTTTGCTCTCTGGTGAAAAGATGATGTGTACTACATGCGGCAGGACATTTAGTAAAATAAAATGACATCATTGGCATGCTTACATATTTTAAAAGGGAGAGTATTATGTGATTTGGGGCACAACATACACGATGTAATTATCTGCTGCCATTATCACAGTCTCCGCAAACCAATATAACACTCATTAAAGAGAAATATTCCCACATTATCCACTAGCCAGCTTATGTGTCGCATGCAAGCTAAAAGGACTAAAAAAATACACACGCCAAAGGTGAGCAGAGCAAATGATGAAATTCACAGTCCACAACATGGACATGTTGGCTTCCGATCATTATATCAGATTTATGTCTATTTGGCTTGGATCACAATCACACCGGCCTTCTGTGGATAAGACCGAGGATTCGTGATTTATTTTTTCGCATCCCAGTAGAATCCCAAACGAACCAAATCTGATTTTGACACAAATTGCTCACTCTTTGTTGAAAAAATGTTTTCATTTTATTAAATTGGGATGTACGATGAGCATACCCTGAGTTGGGGTTGTTGGGTTTATTTGTGTGGTCATTTTTCAGCTCTAAATTTGTAAGCGTGTGTGTGTTGTGTGTTTCAGAGTGACGGTTACGGCCGCCTGTAACATGGACTTCAGCCGCTTTCCTCTGGACTCGCAGACCTGTTCTTTAGAGCTCGAGAGTTGTCAGTTGAATTACTCTCACACACACACACACACACACACACACGCGCACACACACACGCACACACACACGCACACACATTTGTATCACCTTTATATAAAGCTGAGATCTTTTGGAATACCATGTCAATTTTTTTTTTTGTATTCTATATTCATACTCAGCACACATACTCTCTTACCACACAACAGCCAGGAGCTACCATTGACCCGATTACTGTAGTACACTCCGTGCTGCATTAGTCCTGTGTTTTGTTCCTCTGCCTCACAGATGCTTACACAGATGAAGATCTGATGCTGTACTGGAAGAGCGGGGACGAGTCTCTGAGCACAGATGACAGGATCTCCCTCTCTCAGTTCCTCATCCAGAAGTTTCACACTACCTCTCGTCTGGCTTTCTACAGCAGCACAGGTCTGAAAGATGTCACATGCTGTTGATTAGCCCTACTCATTTGTTGTGTTTAGTTTACTATTGGACAGTTGACGATTGGAAAAATATTGCCTGGTCCAATCTTCACTTGTTCAATTTCGCTGTCCTTTCTGTCGCCTCAGATTCTGGTGGTTGGCTGACAGGAGCTCATCTGCCTCAAGGTTCAGCATATTGTGCATTCTCAGATGCTTTTCTGCTCAGCACGTTTGTAAAGAGTTGTTATTATTTTAGTTATCAACTTGAACCAGTCTGGCCAGGCGCTTTCTTCTTGGTTGTTTCTGAACAGATCAGGCAGCTTCTGAAATACTCAAACCTCTGGCGAACATCTGGCGCCGAAGGCAATGGCCGCCGCGATCAAAGTCACTGAGATCGCATTCATCTGAAATGTCTGCGTTTTCTCTCTCTGTCTTTCCTCAGGCTGGTACAACCGACTGTACATCAACTTCACGCTGCGGCGTCACATCTTCTTCTTTCTGCTGCAGACGTATTTTCCAGCCACGCTCATGGTCATGCTGTCCTGGGTTTCCTTTTGGATCGACCGCAGAGCCGTGCCAGCCCGAGTTTCCCTGGGTCAACCTATTCAAATCATTTCGGTTCAATTTTATCTGGTAGCACTTTTAGCGGTAGACATCGCAGCTTTACGTAATTTAACCGCCAAAAGTCTACGCTTATTACTCAGTTATTTATCCTAAATTATACTATTTATTAACTCTCATGAATTATTACTCAGTTAGTGTTTCAGATTCCACCCCTTTACCGGTTTAAAAAACATATCAGCATTTAATATCCATGGATTTATTTTAAAAATGCATTTTACTTAATGTTGTTTTCTTAACAATAAATCTGTAACGCAAGTAGTGTAATTTTATTGACATCAGTAACTGTAATCAAATTACATCAATTTTAAACGTTATCAGAAAAAGTCGTTAGAATACGGTCACACCCAACTCTGTTAGTAACTGCCATGAATTCTTACTCTTATTCATCCTAAAGTATGCTCTTTAGTAACTACTATAAATTATGACTGTTATTCATCATTAAGTATACTATAGGTACAACAATAATGAATTATTACTCAGTTATTTATCCTAAAGTATGCTGTTTAGCAACTACTATGGATTATTACTACGGGTTATTTTATACTAAAGTATAGTATTTAGTAACTATTATGACTTATTGACTTATTACTCAGCAATTCATCTTAAAATGCACTATTTAGTAAGCACTAAGAGAATCTTTGCTCAGTTATTTATTCGGAAGTCTGGTATTTAGTAGCTACTATAAATGATTACATAGTTATTTATTGTAAGGTATACTATTTAGTAACTACAATAAATGATTACTCTAAATACTATAATACTATAAAGTATATTCTTTAGTAGCTGCTATGGATCAGTGAGTAGCTACAGTGAAACTGAACATGTATCCCCAATACAGGTATCACCACGGTGCTCACTATGTCCACTATCATTACCGGCGTGAACGCCTCCATGCCCCGAGTGTCCTACATCAAAGCTGTGGACATTTATCTGTGGGTCAGCTTTGTGTTTGTTTTTCTCTCCGTCCTTGAGTACGCCGCAGTCAACTATCTTTCCACTGTACAGGACAGGAGAGAGCGCAAACTCCGAGAGCGACTCCGAGCACAGGTAATAACATACACTGTTACCCCCCCAGCCCCCCCACTGTATAATTAATTAATAACTTCAGTGAATGTCTGTCCTGTTTAGGGTACATGTATAACTTTGTCTTTGACCGCTGACCTCACTGTGTCCTCCTTGTTTCAGTCGTTGTCCTGCACATGTGGCTTGCCCCACACCAGGACCATGATGCTGGACGGGACGTGCAGCGAGGCGGACACCAACAGCCTGGCAGGCTATACCGATGCTCCCATGATGCCTCAGGAGGTGGAGAAACGTGAGCACATGGTGGTGCACCTGTCAGTCAGCAATGCGTCCACGGCTACCAAGAAGAAAGGCCTGCGCAACTTCAGCATAGTCCAGAACACACACGTCATCGACAAGTACTCGCGCATGATCTTTCCAGGATCCTACATCTTTTTCAACCTCATATACTGGTCTGTTTATTGCTGATGCGCACATGTGTCTGGGACATGAGGACTCTGTGAACACGCCTGGTCAATTTTAGTCTTGACGTTTAAGACTGGCACTTACCCTTGTCAGATTTCACTCTTAAAATGTAAGTGAGATGAATTTCAATGCTGAAATCTTTCCTTTCACCTTTGGATTATTTTTTTTTTTCCTGTTTCCTACTTTCTGGATATTTTTTACTTCCTTTGGCCATTCCAGCGCCGCCCTGCACACGCCCCCTCACCTCTTTTGCCCAATTGTTTATTTTATTGTCATGCGTCGTCTCTTTAGCCGCAGAACCAAAAGTCTAGCGGGTTGAGCTGGACCTGATCCAACTCCTCCTACAAGCCAACCCTTATTCCTAACACACACCATGCTGTACAACACAAAACAACACACTTACACTTATCCAGTCTGAAACACATGAAATGTCTCCATTTCCAGGACTTTAAGCTTGGCTCCACCCAGGTAGGAGGAGCTCAATCAGGTCCGACTCCACCCCAGGAGCTTTGGTCTGCGTCTGGGTCTTAATATGATTAAATATATAAATATTACAAAATTTATTTATTAATTATTTTGTCTCTATAAAATGCAAGAAAAGAAAGACATCAGAATAGACAGAATCTTGTTCAGCACTGAAAGCTTTGTGATTTCATGACCTCGATTTAATACAGTATCTTGTGGCTTTGGTAAGTTTTGGGCAGCTCAACTAGCTGCCAATGTACAAGATAAAATGCTAAATAATAGCATGTGCTGGATCAAGTGCTATTTTAATAATGGCAGCTGAATTATGAGGGGTGGAAGCCATTTTGTTCAATTAAACCAATATACTGACACTATACTAAACCCCTATTAGAGGTTTCCTGTCTTCTCATTCACGTAACATTGTATTAGTTTAATTTTTAAGTTTATTTTTATTATTAAGTTTTAACTTTTATGTTACACCGTATAACATTGACGGCAAGTCTCACAACCTTGGAGGCACGAACTACACACCGGAAATTTAGATAATCAAAAGCAGCTGCGTGACCCGATCCTGAATATGTGGAACTTTCTCTGTGTAAATATTGATGTAACCTTTGGACTTATGGGTCTAAAAAATATCAAAGAAGAAAGTACCCAGAAAAATACAGAGATGACTAAAGTGTCGAATAAAATACTGTACTAAGACGTTCCATAAAGTTGAGTAATTAAGAGAGTCCATCTTTCCTATGAACATCAAAACAGGTTGCCTGATCTTGTCAAATTTAGCTACACGACTTTTCTTTTTTTTTGTATATTAACATTTTTCTCCGATGTGAAATGATACATAAGATCTCCGATCCACTGATTAAACATAACACATGACTTACATACAGGTGTGTGATTGTATACACAGCTGTAAATTGTTTCATTTTATCTGAACGATTTCCTTACACCTTGCCAGGTGCAACTTAACTTATTTCTTGTATTTCTTATCAGATGTTGTTGGAACATTTGTGTAAATTCTTGTTAGTATAAGAGATGGAATGTTATTAGTCGTTTTTGTTAGTCTGCTTACCTGCTGTGTTATTTATCAGATTTAAGACTGAATGGATCACTTACTGTATAGAGTACACTGCACTGCAGACAGATGTGTGCACTGCTGGATTTGATGGGTCAAATATGTGTACATATTTCTACGACGTGCTTTTCTTATTTGAGTGTTTGAAATAAATAATAGGGAACGCTCCTCACATGTTTTCAATGCGGCCTGATTTCCTGTCCATGTACTGTCGGGTCCATAAGTATTTGGACAGTGACGCAATTTTACTTATTTTGTCTCTGTACACTCCATCAAGGAGTTTAAGAAAAATATCGCATTAATATCACGTTTAGGAATTACAGTCATTTATACCCTCTGTTGTCACAGACTCAAAACTAATTGGGCAACTGACTGATAAGTCCCTTCATTATTTCATGACAAATTAAGGCGATGAAAGGTCTGGAGTTGGTTCCGATTTGCATTTGATAGTAGTTCATGGGAACTCTCGATACACGGTCCAAAGAGGTGATTTAGGAGTGGCCAAATCAACAATTTGGTACATTCTTAAAAAGAAGGAATGGACTGGCGAGCTCAGCAACACCAAAAGGCCTGGAAGACCACGGAAGACCACAGAAAGAGAAGAGTATGGAGAAGGAAAGGAACGGCTCATGATCCAAAGCATGCCATATCATATATCAAACATGTGGAGGAAGTGTTATGGCATGGGAATGTATGGCTGCCAGTGGAACTGGAGCAGGATGAATTCTGAAGCATATAGAACTATACTTTCTCTTCAGATTCAGTCAAATGCTGCAAAACTGATAGGACGGTGCTTCACAGTACAGATGGATATCGAGCCAAAACGTACCGTGAAAGCAACCCAAGAGCTTCTTAAGGCAAAGAAATGAAATGTTCTTAAATGGCCAGTGGCTTCAACCCATTTGAGTATGCTTTTCACTTAATGAAGACGAAACTGAAGGCAGAAAGACCCACAAACAAGCACCAACTGAAGGCAGCTGCAGTAAAGGCCTCTGAAAGCATCTAAAGGGAGGACACTCAGCATTTGATGATGTCCATGGGTTCCAGACTTCAGGCAGACATTGACTGCAAAAGGATGAATCACATGAATAAAAAACGAATCACATTTTACAGTATCATATTAATCATTTAAGATGATAGGAAATTGTTGTAACAATAATACACTTTTTTATATTATATCAAAGCAGGAACAAAATAACATGTTCATAGTTTGCTGCTGTTAAACTATTAAACTACAGAAAATTGAATCAACACTTTCTGACCAATCAGAATGAAGAATTCAGTTGTATAAAAATAAGATGTCTTCTTGTGGAATGTTTTTAAACCTAGATAATCTACAGCGAGCATGAGGATCACTGCACAAAGCTTGTGCAAATAAGCTTATATGACTTTAAGCTCTAAATGATGTTTATGTAGATTGTATCAGGATGTAGACAAATACAGTATGTGTTGATACAGTTGAGACCTTTGCTGTAAATTACTTCCTACATTAGGAAGTAATACAACTTCCTACATTAAAAAAATAAAAAAATAAATAAAAAAGTACACTGAAAGTAGTAAATTTTTTAAAAACTAGGTTTTCTTGTTCGGGTTTTTTTTTTTTTTTTTTTTTACCTAACTAACTAACTAATGTTTGTTTGTTTGTTTGTTTGTTTTGGAAAGATTTTTTTTTTTTTTTACTTCTTTGCATCATGCAACAGTCCTGTTAATCTGTGTAAATTTTCTGTCCAGAAATGATATTTTCTATAATGTGTCTTCAGAACAACACATATTGGGCGCACAGTGGCTTAGTGCTTAGCAGTTCGCATCACACCTCCACGGTTAGGCATTCGATTCCCGCCGCTGCCCTTTGTGTGTGGAGTTTGCATGTTCTCCCTGTGCTGCGGGGGTTTCCTCTGGGTACTCTGGTTTCCTCCTCCAGTCCAAAGACATGCATTGTAGGCTGACTGGCATGTCCAAAGTGTCCGTAGTATATGAATGGGTGTGTGTATGTGTGTGTGATTGTGCCCTGCCATGGATTGGCACCCCGTCCAGAGTGTACCCCGCCTTGTGCCCCAAACTCCCTGGGATAGACTCCAGGTACCCAGTGACCCTGTAGGATAAGCGGTATAGAAAATGGATGGATGGATGGATGGATGGATGAAACAACATATATTAGACCTGAATGTAAAGATTTTGACATTTGAATCATTTTTATTATTATCATCATCATCATCATCATCATCATTTTAAGTGTACGGCTTTAGCCTGTTAGCCTTATGGCCGATTCATTTACTGACTATTGCACTGTAAATCTGTAAACACGTAGTAAACACGCTAAATACATAGTGCGCATGCGTGACCGCTTCGCGCATGCGCAGTTCGGACCTATTCCCAGGGACGCAGGTCGTCGGTTAGTGACAGTGAAGCTGCAGTAATACAGTAGCTCCGCTGCCGCTGCTTCCTTTGCTAGCTTCTTCTGTGCAACTTTTGTACTTCGAAATCGCTTTTCAGGGTTTTTTATTGCGTTTCAGATGAACAAGTAACGGTAAGTCGACTCGTTTAGACTTCTTTATTGTTTGTGAATGTTATTATTATTGTACAGATTCACGTGTGTGTGCTACTACTAGTGTATTAGTGTCTCAATACAAAGTTTACAGCGTGGACGAGCTGAGCTTGTTAGCTAACACTGCCTTAGTGTTGTTTATTTTGAACCCGGTATGAAATATAAGTCATGTATTTTGACAGTCAGAAAGATGTTTTTTGTATAAATCGCATTGAAAGTGAAACCAAGAGTCGTTATGATTGTTCATTATTATCATCTAACTGCTATGCAAAGCATCTGATCTGGATTGGATGGAAATCAAAACGACATTAAACTGCATTATACACTGTATACACTGCTGTTTCAGCATAATATATAATTTAATATATCATTGTTGCTTACTGTTGGTTTGTTATTAAGGCTTAAAGGTGTTACGATTTGGAATTTTAACGGTATCTTTTAAAAAAAAAATATCACGGTTTCACGGTCTCATTGTAATAATTAACCCTTAGTTGTGTCCCACTAATCTGATTGATTGGTCGAGCAGTGCGGCAAGAACGCCTAGCTATATTTCCTCTAATCACACCGGGACGTTTTGCCATGCGTTTTGCTCCACTCTTTGGTGTTCGCTACGTTAAACTTCCACCTCCTAGTTCGAAACTACGGCGAAAGTTAGCAAACTCATGAGCGGACCAGGCAAACGATACTTTTCAGGAATATAACGTCTGACTTTAAATATGAACGTGAACGCTCGTCAGACGAAGGCGCTAAGGAAGAAAGGACGGCAGTTTTACCGGACGCGTTAGCTTTAACGCGAACGTCCGAATCGTCGCGAGCTAGCTTCCCAGCTGTAAAGTGGGTGTGGCTTCTTCGGGAACTATTTCAGCTAGCGGGGTGAAAATAAATAAACAAAGTTTAGGTTTTCTCGGAAAAGTCGAGTTCGAGCGAGAAATCGAGCGATGAAGAAGAAGATCATGAAGAATGCCTGTTTATCGCAGTTATAACGTAGGTGAGAACAGGAACTAACTGGTCTCTAGGACGTTTCATGACGTTAAATCGGACTGTAAATTGTTAAAATGTGTGACGTGTTGTTCGTTAATACGTGAAATATTGTAATCATTGGCAAATCGCTGTAGTATAAGCGGAATAACGCGCTCCAGAACATGGCAGCGGCACTCCGCATGCGCGTTGTGATGCGTCACACCACCCCGCCCCCCTAGAGTGCATTATATTCATACTGTATACTCCGGAGTGTGTTATTCCTCACATAACACGCAATCTGGTGGTGGAACTGGTCGGACCACCGCCAACCAAAATGAAGCACAATCATCTCATCGTGTCTAGATTTTGCAGTGCCTTTCTTTTTCACTGTGTGTTACAAAGCGAAAGCGGAGAGTCCGGAGTATTTGCATACGAATCACAGACCTTCAGTGTGTGAGTACTTCACATGAGTAAAAGAAGAACTTGTTTAATGCTGGTGTTAAAAAAAAAAATAAATGAAAAAAAAGTGGAAGTAGTAAGAAATGTAGGTGTGTGTGTCTCATCCGATGACGTAGTTTTAACGTTATGCCGCATTGCTGTTGAATTCTCCATTCTGATTGGTCAGAAGGTCTTGATTGTTGTTTACAGTGCAATATGAATGCAGGGTTTTGCCTATATACTGTATATAAAGTATGGAGAATTATATAGTACATTGTAGTATTTAAAAAAAAAAAAGTAAATTAATAAATAACGCATGTTTCATTCAGCAAAGTTCTTGTAGTCTCGTCTCGTCCTCGCCACACAGCCAGCCTTCTGGAGGAGTGCTGCGAGCTTGCGGTGGGAGAAAGTGACTCACTCAGGAAACAGATTTCATTTCAGACATCCCATTCTCATTACTGCTCGCTGTAGAAAAAAGATCTCTGTCTCTAAGGAGCAATGTTTAGTAGTAACATGAATATAATATTTTATGATGTAATGTAGTGTGTGCGTGTTTTAAAAAATTGTATTTTTATTTTTTTAAGGATGCTGCTCTGAATATGTTTATCAGCCATCTGGATAAAACAGTAGACATTGATTTAGTGATTGGGTTATACTTTGTGATGTATTCGAACAAGCTGCAGTTTAGCACAACGTATCTGGGACATCTAAACCCGATTCGCTGAGTCAGAATCAGAGGAAATTTGATTATTTTGGTTTTTGCTTGAAAATGCGTTGATGGGGGGGGGGGGGGCGTTTGAGCCCCCCGTTGAGCAACGTTGAGCAACGTTTGACGGAAGTTTTTAGTTAGTTTTTTTGTTTGTTTAATTGCAGTGCATTGTGAAACGAAACCGAACCAAACAGCAAATGAATCAAATGAATCAAAAGAGTCAATTTGGCTCTGATTCAGACTCGAGTAACTGGGTTAATAGCCGTGACAGATGGTTTCTCTATGGTTTTGTCAAAGTGCTCAGAAAATGTCTAATGTTAGAAACATAAAATAATAATAATAATGATAATAATAATACAGCACTGTGTGTGTGTGTGTGTGTGTGTGTGTGTGTGTGTGTGTGCAGGCGCTGGTCAAGCCCATGACCCAGCAGGAGCAGAATGAGTTCAGGAAGAGTTGGGAGGACGCTCATGCCTGGATGCAGGCCGTCCAGGAAAGACTCAAGCTCAACGACAACACCGAAGGTCCCAGAGCGGCTCTGGAGGCCCGACTGAGAGAGACGGAGGTGACCCTACGACCCATGTTCTACCTTACAAGCTTCATAATCGCTCATATGGTCATGCTTTCTGACAGGAAATTTTATTTAACGTTGACGGAAGGAGTCTTTAACGTCTGCAAGCTAACAGAGATCTAAAACCAGTTCTATTCATGAAGGGGTGGGGGGGGTTGGGGGGAACAACTAATTAATCAAGTCAGTACAAGCTGCAGAGTGAGAACGTGGGATTTTGTCTTCAGGGCACCAGATAAAGAGATGTTTTCCTTGTAGAAATAAAAGCACACCAGCTCGTCTTATCTATATATGGTATGACGCTGATAAGAAGTGATCGCGATTGGCGTTAGACAAGGAGCTGGGAGCGCGTTCGAACTATTAAAGACAGGGATGGTAAGGAATAGGGACGTGAGTTTTATTTTACCCCTGAATGGAACTCTCATTTTAGTCTCATTTTTATTTTCCACACAGTTAACTGAATAAGATGATGATGTTACCGCCGTTAGTCCACGTTATTGTTTCTGTACTAACAGCTCAATTCATGGTGGATTATGTTATATTCCACAATATTATTACATGTAAGTATATTTGGATCGCAACGTGCGAGAACATTCTTTAATGAATACATGGTAGAAGAGGAATAGAACACTTCAGGACATGCAGTTATTGGAAATGGATCAACTTCAGGGTGGTAACCGCGTCATCACAACTTCCTGCCATGTTTTGTGCCTTACTTATGATATATATTCTTATGGATTTTAATGCATTTCTGTAGAAGCTCACTTACATTTTTTTTTTTTTTTTTGGTGTTGTTTGCGGCTTTTGTCCGCTAAGAGCACAGATTTATTAAAGGAGCTAGAATCCACGCTCGGTTGCGGTGAAACGAAGCATCCACTGACTCACCAAACTGAACAGTACAGGAAAAGTATATAGTGCAGGGAATGATTATATAACTTCCGGCTCAATGGTTAACATAAAAACCGGTCCCCCAGAGCAGGAAGCAGACCGCATCACCGTCACAGCAGGTCACAGACACGACGAAAAGATCGGGTAAAGTCCCAGCAGTTAAAGAGCACCTATTATGGATTTGAAACGTGCCTAATTTTGTTTTAAAGCTCTCATACGATAGATTTACACACATCCGAGCTCAAAAAACACATTAACGTGCTCATAATTTAAACTGCAGCATTACTTTTTTCCCCCAGTGTCTCAAACGACTCGTTAAATGATCCGTTCTAAACTCCTCCTTTCAGAGAGCATACTCTGCTCTGATTGGTCAGACGTCCCAGTCTGTCGTGATTGGTCTACCGCTGTCAGCGAGCAGCCGATGAAGACCAGAGGCGGGGCTTTTTGTTACAAACCTACGTAGGTTAGTACAGGAAGTAAAGTCTGGAATCACTAACGACTCGTTTCAGCTGTTCAGAATCGGTTCCTTCTTTTGGGAGTCGATAACTCCGTTTGTCGTGCGCTTTGATTTTTGAAACTTTGCAGACGTTTTTACATTCACAAACAGCTACGTATATAACACACTACATGAAAGGGAATATTTGAAAAAC
Organism: Stegophilus panzeri; assembly: GCA_024331685.1. NCBI lineage: Eukaryota > Metazoa > Chordata > Actinopteri > Siluriformes > Trichomycteridae > Stegophilus > Stegophilus panzeri. The sequence continues at coordinate 1,480,839 of JANDJT010000228.1, read as the reverse complement.
CATAATAGGTGCACTTTAAAGACTTGAGTCAACTGCTACTGTACATGGAATAGATGTAAAACAGGAGTCTAGTATATTGCAGCATGAAAAGTCCTAGTTGTAATGATCACATTAATTTAGCAGTATGGTTTCTGTCCTTATCATTAAGTAGCTTATAAAATAGCACTTGATCCAGCACGTCCTATTTATTTATTTATTTATTTTTAATATTCCATGCCGACAGTAAATTGTGCGCACAGCTTAGTGATGCCAGCGGATACTATATTGGAGTAATGCAGCATGAAGCTGTCGTTTCTTGACTTGATGGAAAATAAACTAAATATATAGCTGCAATATAGTCGCAAGCAGCGATCTTCGGGGTCCAAGCACACTTCGGAAATAGCCTTCCCAGTGGTCAGCTGCTGCCAAGTTACATAAAAGGATCCATACTGAAGTGCATACTGAAATGTTTTGTGATAGTAACTCATTCTCCTCGTATACAAATATATAAATGCTTCAATACTTCAATCCTTTAATTCCGACTCGCCCGCTAGAAACTCGACCTAGACATGACCTTACAAGACTTTTATTCCTTATGGGAGATGCAGCGTTCGCTCTTTGCATGTTTTAATATGTATTAAGCGGACATTAAAAACACAACATCCCGTGTGTACAGTTTGATGAATGTGCTAATGCTTTGCCCTGAAGAAAATCCACGAGTCGGAGCAGGAGGGCCGGATGAAAATGGACGTGGTGCTGGTGGCCGCAGACGCTCTCCTCAAGAACGGAGACGAGGAGCTGAAGAACCAGACGCACTCCAAACTTAAAGAGTTAAAGACTCTGTGGGAGGAGACGTCCACCTACATCATCCACTGCCACAGGTACGGATACGAACGTTGCACCTTTGGCAACTTTGACATCACATTAAAAATACATAAAACAGGAGTGCTGTTTGTGGTCTGAATGTTTTTTTTTTTTGTTTTTTTTTTGTCACCTAAATTTCCACAGTGCTATTATAATAATTATGTTTCATAATGAATAATTATATAATTACGAGTTAAATATGCCTTCTCACACGAAGGGCACTTGAAACAAAAAGTACACACCAGTAATGTAGATGCTGTGCTATCATTCTATGTAATTTATCAGTTTTATTAAATAATCAGTCTCGTTAATGATACCTTTTTAATACCCATTTGGACTTTTAATTTGGAATTAAAATAAGAAATAATGTTATTAAACAAGTCAAACATCACTTTCTGATTGATCCAGAATAGGATCAGGGTTCTAAACCGGTTTGGTGCTTTGTAACATGAAAGTTATAAACCGGGGCGAGGCAACAAAGTTCAACAAAATGGAGATTATTATGAGACCGAGTTATAAAAGAAAAAACGTGTGCAGTAAAAGCGGCATAAAATAATTTCAGGTTTTATAATACACAATAAACCACACCCAGAAATGTTGGTTTGTATGTGCGTTATCTCTAGAGTCTGATAGCTAACAAATGAAGTTACGATTATATTTTTTGTGTTTGTTTTTCAATACGTGAGCAATTAAGGCTAAGAGTTATGTCAGTGTTTATGCAGGGAAAGTTCCTCATATTCAGAACCGGGTTACGCGGCTGTGAATTTCTGGGCTCTCCATTCACAGGATGCAAATAAAAATATCACTTGATCCAGCGTGTCCTATTATTTAGCGTTTTATTGTTTTGTCTAGCATCGCTCGACGGTAAATCACCCTTCGCAAGGAGCTTTCCCAGCAGTCGGTTGTCGCCAAGTTATATAAAGATATAAATAGGTATAAATAAAAAAAAAAGTTTTGCGTCTCCTCATATGTAAACGCGTCAGCAGTGTAATACTGGACATGGGCTTTATTCGGACTTATTCATTTGGGAAAGTTCCACATGTTCAGGGTCAGGTTCTGCTGCTGCTTAAGACGGTCGTTACGTTACTCGGCGCACGTGTCTTGTTTCTACTGTAGCCGTATAGAGTGGGTGTGGCTTCACTGGAGCGAGTACCTGAAGGCCCATGAGGAGTTCAGCATGTGGCTAGTGAAGGTGCAGCGTGTGGTGGAGCCTCAGCTGGAGCTGCAACTGGGTCTGAGGGAGAAGCTGTGGCAGGTGGAGCATCACCGCGTGATCTGCAGCGACGTGAAGGCCCAGGATCCGCTGCTGGAGCGCCTGCTGGACGAGGCGTCCGCGCTTTATAACCGCACCCAGGACCCCAGCGTGGACGAGCAGGCTCAGAACACACTGCACGATGAATACAACAACGTCCGCACCAGGGTGGAGGTAACTTTTACGGTGGTCCGAGTGGAAACGCAAGATAATAAGTCGGAAATAAAACACTTGGGGGCGTGAGTTTAAGGGAAACAATTAACAAAAGGATGGTGGATTTGTTTGGAACAGAATCGAGGCTTTTTTTTTAAATGTTGGTGCATTCAATTCCGCATTAAATCTCGAGTCGATCGCGGACTTTCGACAACATATAAATGTAACTGTAAGCGGATAAAAAAATAATAATAATAAAAAGTAGAGCTACTACTGCCCTTAAATATGTCATTAAATGATTTCTAATGTCAAAGATGATTCATCTCTTCTAATTATTTAATAACAGCTTTTATATAAGTGTTTTTTTATTTTTTTTCAACTCAAGGTGTATTAGAAAGTACTCCCAACACCTTGTACAGTACCTTGTGTGCCAAGTCTCTTCTGATAGGCATTGAAACTTCTGTGGAATGTTAGATAAAAGGATAAAGTCCTTCAACTGTCCCTTTTCTTTTTACGCGCTCATGTCTGAACACGTTTCACACGTTTAAAAAAAAAAAAAAAAAAATCCTGTGTTATTATATTACTTACTGTGACATTCTTCATGTTTAGTGCGTAAAGAAGATTCTTTTAATCATACAGCTGACTGAAAGAAAATAAAAGGTCACTCTAGTGTTGTTCTTCCTGATATACAGGAGAGGCTAGGTCTGGTGCAGAAGGTCGCAGAGGAGCACGAGCAGTACCAGAGGCGCGTTCATGATTTCCAAACGTGGTTGGTGTCGAAAACAGACGAAGTGAGTCGCTTCATAGAGATAGAGGACGTTTCGGAGAATCGACTGCGAGCCCTGCAGGTACAGTACTCTAACCCACGTAAGCAGGAAGGGGGTGTGCATTGATCTACTGAGGAAA
>JANDJT010000228.1:1411423-1426264 GCA_024331685.1 Stegophilus panzeri | reverse complement strand
CCCGTCCACTTCCAGCCTGTCGTCCATCCCAACCAGTTCGGACTCGGACATGTCGCTGTCCAGCACGCCGTCGGACGAGAAGAAGCCTTCCATTGTTGCCAGGGATCATGGAAAAGCCATAAAGACTCTCTTACACTGGGTCCAGAGACGTACCAGGAAGTAAGTGTTCCTGAGGATGACGAGGCCTTTCTGAGGAGTAGTCATGAGCTGTGTGTATTCCAGTGCTCACTGCTTATCATCCTGTTTTTTTATAGATATGGTGTGGCAGTCCAGGATTTTGGCAAGAGCTGGAAAAGTGGTCTGGCCTTTCTTGCAGTCATCAAGTCCATTGACCCCAGTCTGGTGGACATGAGGAGAGCTCTGCTCAGGTCACCCAGAGAGAACATCGAAGAGGCCTTCAGGACGGCGCATTATAGCCTGGGCATCCCACGACTTCTGGAGCCTGAAGGTACCCCTGCCTCCCTAAATGATTTGGTGTGATTTTTTTTGATTGATCACTCATGCACTCAGACTTGCATTGGAAAGCTCCTGCAACAGTAAAAACAATTGGGTCAGCAACAGCGGTGTAGTAAAATGAAACGTATCTCCTCAGACGTAACCCTGAATCGTCCTGACGAACAGTCCATAATGACCTACGTATCCCAGTTTCTGGAGCACTTTCCAGGAATCGAGGAGGTAAGATCCTGTGAATGTCATCCATCAGATTATAAATATCAAGTAACGTGTTTAAGATGTGATTTATGTGCTGTCCGATTGCTGTTTTCCTGAAGGATGAGCCTTCGGATATCCTGGAGAGGAATAAGGTCAGTGCGCGGATGACAGAGCCGCCGGTTAAGAATGGAGTTCAGAGGAAGAGAGAAAAGTCCAGTTTAGTGAAGAGGGACTGGGTTCAGCCTCCACCCAAGATCTTTATCTCCTCAGTGGTTAAAGATCAAGAACAAAAACGTTCTCCTGTCCCACTTCAAACGGTAGATGACCGACCTTGGGACAGCGAGGACTCCTCAGTGGGTTCGAGCCCCAGTACTACAGAAAATCGGCCTCTGAGTCGCCCACTGGGCCTGAACAAAGACGCTTCCTCTCCCTTGAGCTCCCCTCAGCCGTCTCTCACCGACTCGGCTATGGATTTCCCAGAATCGTGGGCTGAGACGCCTAGTGAGCTTCCACAGTCGTGCAGCAACGACTCTCTGAGAGATTCCACCTCAGCAGGCGATCTGACCTCACTGGGTTCTCCACTGGAATCAGAGAGGGGCCTGCAAGATCAGGTAGATTCAGAGTTGTTTGTTGATGAGGGAAACTTCTCGCTCAGCTTAGAGGCTAGATCCGCGTTGCTGTCTGAGGAGGAGGATGCTTATAGGTACATTTTAGATCTTAAGGAAGAAGAATCTGCCAGTGATGTGCCCAATGAGGATATCATGAAAAACTCAAACGCCCAGGAACCTTGTCCCGAGACGAATCCAGATAAACCCGCATCTTCTGATCCTTCCTATGGGGACGGTGACTCTGGGTACTATCCAGATCAGAAGGATATCTCCGCAACTCAACCAGATGATGTCAGCGAGAGTTTGCTGTCCCCTGACTCTAATAAACCCGTTGCTGATGTTGAAAATGAATTGGAGAACCTGGCTGAATATTGCGAAGAAAGTCTCGAGTCTTCCAACACTGAAGAAGCTGTAAAGAAGGTCTCTGCGGAATCAGATCAAACAAATGTTTTTGAGGATGACCAAGAGTGGCCTGTCGTTCAGTACGAGCGGATTTCCATTTCAGGGAGTGAAGAGGACATTGAAGAATTTGGCACGGAGTTGCGTGAAGAGCCTCTTGATGAGGAAATGGAGGGAAACCAGATGCCAGATGTGTTCAGTGGCAGGATGGAGGATGGTGCTGCAGAGGAACATCACCATTTCAGAAAGACTGAAGATGTAGATCAGGTGCAGGAAACTGAGCAGGATGGTCCGAAGCCAGAAGATAAAGCAGACCAGATCAGTACCGAGTATGAGCTTCCTCAGATCCCTACAAACAGCAGCCAGCCTGGGGCAACAGATTCTGAGGCAGAGATCCAAGAGAAAGAGGAACAGAAATCTGGCGCTGAGGATTCAAGCAAAACCGAAGAGCCAAGAATGAAAGATTTGAGTGAATCCTACCAACAGGTGACCGACAGGCTGGTGGAGACGAGCTTTCCCGAGGTTGAAGAAGAGAAGCTGGAATCCAGTCCTGTGAAGCAGTCGTGTGAAGAAACAAGTCAGGGTGATTTAAGCCTTGTTCAAGAGGACATCGTTGCTAAAAACAAGTCTGAGGACAAGCTGAATGCAACCCAAGGTCTTCCTGAGACTGAAAACGGGGCCGTCGAAGACGAGAGCACAAAAGAAGACGACGCATCATCCGGTCTGCAAAACATCAGTCATTCTAAAGCTTCAGAAAATGACCTGATTGAAAGCAACACATCCATGCCAGTATCTGTGACCTCTCAGAGTAATGCCCTTGTTACTGACCTCCCCACACCTGAGACCTTGGACCAGCCAAATCCTGGCACTCCATCCTGTGAAGATGATGAGCGGTCCTTCAGTCCACCGACGCCCAGCATAGTAGACCAGCCGTATGATAATGAGAATGAAGGACAGGCCACTTGGGAGGAGACCAAGATTCTGGATACGGAGCGGGCGGAGAGGTACCGTGCGGAGCTCCGGCTGTCGCTCAGCGTGACTCCTCTGCAACCCGCGCCCTCGCAACCTGCGCTTACTGACTCTGACAGTGCGCAGGAAAAGGTGATTACCGTACGTAATTAGGGCCATATAACCAGGACAGACAGGATATTGTGAATTGAATTGGATGAACTGGATTATCAGGAAATAGTAGCAGCGATAATGACCTTATCTCATGTTTATGGAAGGCTATAACCTCGCTGGATACAGTTCTATTTGCGTTACTTGTGTAGTATCTCACTGGACATAGGTGGATGTTTGAAGTTTTCTCAGCCTGGAGGAAATTCTATCATTTTCACTGCATGACTCATGATTTTCTGACACACACACACACAGACACACTGATTAAATATTAAATAGCTCACCCAAGGAGATGAAGATATTTCTAGCGGAAACTCCTTTTCCTTCAGTAAATGGATCAGACCTTTGCATTTTGGATGATTTTCCCCGTCAGTATCAGTAATCTCACTGCAGTTATGAAACGGTCTGTTTATTTAGAGCCTACATCAGTGCTTTCAGAAGAACGTTAAGAGGTGATTTGGAAGTATGATGAAGTACCACAGTAGGGTTCCAAAATCTGAGTCCACTACCAAGAACGATTAAGATTAAGAAATGTGTATAATCGTTGATATGGAGATGTTTATTGAGCGTTTTTGAAAGGAGTCTCCAGTGTCAGCACTAAAGCTGAGTCTTCTCGACACTTTTCTTTGGGTTTTTTTGTTGTTGGGTTTATTTTTATTTTTTTTGGACTCAGTATTACTGAGGAAGGATTTTGTATTCTATTCAATTTTCACAAAATTTGGTGAACTCTAAACAACTCTTGGTAGCAAACTCGGACTTTTAAACCCTACCGTGGCGTGAGATTTAGTTTAATAATCGGGCAGTCTAGCAGGTAAACGAAGCATAGAGTACATAACCATCCCGAAGACTTGTCTTTCTGATGTACACTGTTTTTTTTTTTTTTTTTTATTTTTATTTTATTTTTTAAAATTTTTATATGTGTATGGAAATAATAATCTGTGGGTTTTAAACTCCGTGCAGGTTGATTATGGGGTTGTGGAGTCTCCGGGACAGAGTCCGTTCGGGCTTTGGGTTGCACACCCAGGAGAATGGGGCCTGATGGAGACGGACCTGGACGCAGAGATCGAGCGCAATAACCGAGAAGAACAGAAAAACAGAGAGGAACAGGAGAACTCTGCCTCTGCCAGAGAAAACACGGACACACTGAGGTACCGTGCTATTATTAGAGCCACGGCCGAGTGAGAAAACCGCTTCTTTTTGTTTGGTTTTTTTCTTTTTCTTTTCCCTTCTAAAGGACGTAACCTCACACGAATGTCCTTCAAATGACCTTAAATGGTGTACTTAATGATGTTTGGGTTTTGAAATGCAGCTAAACCTGTAGACTTCCTTTGTAGATAAACGACACGATAGACATTTCTTCCTGATTCCGTCGACGCTCTTAGGTCTGACACGTTGGTGTTAAAATGGACTTTTTTTTTTTTTTTTTTTTTTTTTTTTTTGTTCCATTAAACTGTGGTTGACGAATGGAATGATCACAAGGCCATGGGAAAGGTGTGTAATTTGTATTTTTTTTATCATTCAAGCAGGGAAGAAGCTGTCAGAGAACGAAGCACTGAAGATGAAAACCAGCCACCGGCAGCTTTGAGCGAACCAGAAGTGGCGGACGTGAAGGAAGCGAAGGTTTGTACTGTAATTAATCAAAAGCTACAGAGGCTTTCTATCAGTGCTTTTACAATGTTTAGTCCACTTTAATGGAACCTTGGTGCGTTTCCCAACCGTTTTCTCCAGCTCTGTCCTTTGGCTCACATCAATTTTTTTAATGGCACACGGCATGTTTGGTTCACTTCCTGCAGACGAGTCGATTCAGAGTCGATTCGCATTCAGACTGCGAGTGATTTAATGTAGAACTTGACCGAGACCACACTTGCTCAGGCGCTCTCGGACCGGTTGTTTCGGCCCGTGCCTGAGCATGATCGATGTGTACCACGCCGAGACGGAAAACACACCGGGTTTTGAGTCGATTCGATTTGAACAGACTACGTGCTGCGTATGTGAAAGCACCCCAAAAATCCCTGTGACTTTCTGCTCACTATTCCTCATGAATATATGAAGATAACAATCGTTTTTCAAATTAACCGTCAATTTATCTCTACTCAGAGTCACTGATGTTTAATCTTATCCTCTTGTCTTTCAGCAACCCAGAGAAAACGGAGAAACCCCCGCTGCCATCACGACAAATCATGCAGACGAAAGGTACTAAACTTACACCCTGGGTTTCTCATTTCTCACGTGGTGTGTGCAGAAATCTGAATGCCCAACCCTAAACCATTACTCCACCCAGCGCAGTCAAAATCGATGCAAAACAGCTCCCGCACTGAGCAGCTGTTTCAGACAGCTGAGTGGAGCTTGAGGCGTTTCTCTAAACCTGCCTGTGTAAACAAGTCTGTTCCTGTTAGAGTCACACCAATTACACTGCAATCATTCCGTCACTATGGCATGTTGTCCTGCTAAAGAGATTATATCTCACACTCCTATAGAGCTTTCTCAATTTCTTACAAGAAATAATGTTGATGATGATGATGATGATAATATTAATAATAATAATAATAATAATAATAATAATAAGAGTAAAGGCTTTTAAGTGAGGTTCTTACTGAGACTGATGAACACAGAGACCATGCCTTCTTTACCCGAACTGACAGTCCCTATGAAGGAGGTGTGGTGTCTGACACAGAGACCACCACACCTCACTGGTACTGACATGCACAGAGACCACACCCCCTCATGGAGACAAATGAGCACTAAGGTCACGCCTCCTTCACTGTGACTGACATACAGAGGCCACACCTCCTTTACTGTGACTGACCAACAGAGACGCCACACCTTCTACAGAGTGGCCACACCTCTTTAACTGTGATTAATGTACAGAGAGGCCATACCTCCTTAACTGAGACTGACAGGGACAATGGCCACGCCTCCGTCACCGAGACTGATGAGCACTGAGGCCACGCCTCCATCACTGAGACTAACAGACACAAAAGCCACGTCTCCATCACTGGGCCACGCCTTTTGATTAGCATAATCCTGGTACAGTGTGTAATGGATGTTCTGTCTGAATTCTGTAGGTGTGTGATGTGTAATAAGAAGGTGTGCAGTCCTGAACGGAGTCCACAGCGCGCAAATCACCCGGAGCTCTCCGAAGTCGACTTCCTGCTGCTCATGTGGTTCCTCCTCTACTGCCTGTTCGTCCTGCCTCACATGGACATACGGACGATTTCCCGCTTCCTGCTCAACCTGGACGAATGAAAACGCGGGATCAGATGAATTAACGCAGGATTAATCTGCTTGCTTTCTTCCACAGCTCACGTACGGTGAACGAACCTTCCTGAAGAACTGACAGCACGTTGCCATATCTGTACATTTTAAAGCCAGGTTTACAGCTGTTCTATAAGCCTACACACTGCATCTTCTGGACACCAATGCTTAAAAAGTCAATATTTCAACGAGAAGATTAATATTATGAATAATCTTTTTTTTGTTTTTTGGTATGGTAATGCTTATGCTGATTGACATTTCGAGTGTGCAGTTATTTTATTTTATTTTAAGCTCGTAACTGAATTGCCATCACCAGTAAGGAGTTATTTGATACGCCACCTGTGTTCAGGCTGTATTTTTATTTTTTATTTCTTTTATTGCACTCTCGAGATCAAGTCTGGCCCTTTAAGAACTTCTAATGGAACTTATTTTGGAAGAAATATGATGGAAATCCCCTCATTTTTATTCCCCTGATTAATAAATCATGGACATTACGGTCACTCCAATGATAAAATGCAAAATTGTGGTAATAAAAAAAAAAATGCCGCGATTATATTAGTTTTGTCAGTTAAAAGCGAATCCACCCTGAACGACTTCCATATGGATACGTATTACCAACAGTGCAGACGTCGATGGCGTCTGAGATCGATTCCGAGTTTTATCCACGTCCGTTTCTTCCGTTCGACCCCCTGCTGATCAGCAGCGACGCTGGGATTTAGCCCTTGCTTCATGTCTGTGTAAAGAGATTGTGTTTGATGCAGCGGCGCTTTAGTGGTTTACTCTCTCCAGCTTTTTCTCCCTTCCTTGTCTATACACTCTGCTCAAACAGATCAGCTTCCAAAGCTTTCACGCTGATTCCGGCATAAACGCCATCACAACCTTCATCTCGGAGATCACTATATCCACGTTGAGTGTCCGAGTCGTCTAGCCGCGTTGCATTCTGGGACTTTTGAGTCTCTACTAGTTCTACGCTGAATTATTTAAATTTTTTTGTGATTGCGGCCAAAAACGCTCGATTTTGCTGCGGCGTTTTAAAAATTTTGTGATGCAACTTTGCGTGGTTTTTTTTTTTTTGTGCTTTGTGCGATATATTTTGGGGTTTTTTTTCCCGTAAAACTACTCGAATCGTCGAAATCGCAATCGCACGAAATTGTTCCGCACGCTCTTTCGCAGTGGCGTTTGTTGGTAAACGAGACCTTTTCATCTGTACTCGTGTTCGACGCACGTGAATCGAAGACGGCTCCGGCCGTTGTGGCGACGTCGCGTGACGCGTCTCGGCGCTCCTAAATCTGCGGGAAATTGTATTTTTACATGGTAATTATTTGAAATATTGCAAATAATTCTCCTCTGAATATTGCGGAGTTTGCTCGATTTTTGCATCCGGTTCCACGATTGCAAAATCCCGGTCATTCTGGTCATTAATATGGCATTTCTATAAAAAAATTAAAAATCAGAGTGAGAAAAGAAGGTCTGGAGCTGAATGTTAGCCTTTATGTTTGAGGGTAATGTTCGCCATTATAACCGCATTACATCAATATAAACACTGAACAAGCTTCAGGGTGGAGGTTTCCTTTAAAATGATGAGCTATTAACTAACAAGATAAAAAATGTCATTTATGAATTCAGGTTTTCAGATTATATTTAACATCCAATAATAATAATAATAATAATAATAATAATAATAATAATAATAATAATAATAATATTGACACGTGCCTAAATGCTGGGGGGATTTCTTTATTGATGTATGATGATATAAGAATATCCTGAGTGGTCCTCTTGAATGCAGCTTAATGAAATTTCAGTGTAAAATGCACTTTTACAGAATCCACGGTTTATAAACTACAAGTCTTTGTGAATAAGCTCGGTGTCGAGTCGCACTTTCCAGAACGCGAAGCGCCAAAATAAAAGATCCGCCAAAGATTTAGTTTGACGCTCAAGTTACCGACGAAAGATTGATTTCGCTATTCTTTTAACGATGAAGTATTTTTAAAGCGACCGAGCTGTCGTTCTATATTTTACGTGTATATTTTCCAGCACATTCAATCATGTCTACACCGCTCACTTTGACCCGTTGCTTAGGGTGTTAACTGACGGCTTTGAAATTTTCTCTTTACGTCCTAGTGAGGTCTGTATGTATCTGGTATTATAGAAGCCATTTCAAAGGAAGTGCTTTCTTTTTTTTTTTTCCTCCTCGATTGACACGTTGCGTTTGTCATGTTTCTCCTTTGTATGCGTAGACGAGTTATAGATGATTGTTATCTTAATGCTGTGTGTCCATACACCTTTGATGGAACACCAATTGTAAGCACTGTGCGTGTGTGTGCGCGTGCGCTTCCACCACGATCTCACGATCTCTGCATGAGTTTTGTGGTTGCGGACCACGTTTTACGTTTTGTAAAAGCTATCTGGTAAATCGGTACTTCACTTTTGTATTGAAGATCCTTGTGCAAATAAATAACATGCCTCCTAAAAAACAAGTGTCTCCTACGTTGTTGTTGTTGTTGTTGTTGTTGTTATTTTTTCTGTACAAATAGCCTGACAGCTCCAGGGTCTCTGGTTCTGTGTGAACGTCCGAATGTCGCACGTTCTCCCTGTGTCCTACGTAGGTTCCCTCTGGGTTCTCCGGTTTCCTCCACAAACATGCCAGTAGGTGGACTGGCAATGGTAAATTGCCATTAGGTGTGAATATCTGTGCACACGGTGACCAATAATGGATTTATGTACCATTCTGTGTTTATTCCCGGTTAATGCCCAGTTTTCCCTGGATAGGCTCCGGATCCACATCCAGGATACGTGAATGTTTGAATGTAATGTACAAAAGTGAGAGATGGATTCCGATGCAAGCACAGAGCTGAAGAGTTGAGGGTTAAATGGTTTTCTGGCAGAACTGGGATTTGAACTCGTAACCTCTCTGTACTCTTATTTAGAAATCCCCAGTTTAGACTCCCAGTTATACTCCATATAGGGCACTCCAGAAAGTGTAGAAACCCTCTCATACTGCACATGAGATAAAGCAGGGCTGGAAATCCCAATTCACCATCACGTTATTTGTATTTATTATTCCGTTCCGTCAGAGCAAAGACCAGGAATAAAAGTGTTCCAATATTATTGCATATGTTTAAACAATGAGCCTGATATTTTAATAGTTCGATTATAAACTAAGTTTGTACTGAAGGGGTCAGGGGAATTGATTTCATTGGTATAGCGGTCCCCTGCTATAAGGACCTTCAGTTGTGTGACATGAGGTTGATTTGTTGTAAACACTGCCACCCAGTGGTCAGTGAATGAACTACAGCCTCATAGCCATTTTTAGAAGAAATGGTTTAAGATTTGTACACACTGAGGGACAGTGGTCTGTTTATCTAGTGAATAGGACAGTTTTTAGTCATTTCTTTTACTGTGTAGCAGCCTAGGAAACCTTTCCTGAACTGTTCCTGTTTTGCATGATGCATCCCCTCTACAAGTACAGTCCTAGGATTTTAAAATCTGGTTACAAAAACATAGAAAAATACATTTAAAGATTCCATTACAGTTCCACTGAAATAATGATGATAATTTGCATTTAAAACCTAAAAAATATTAAACATGACCATGAAATCTAGGTCTGCCTTAATATGTGCCCATTTTCTGGCTCTCTCTCTCTCTGACTCTCTGTCTCTTTTCTATCGTTCTGTTTGTCCCTGTCTGAGTTGTGTGTCTGTCTTTGTTTCTCTCTGTCTTTCTCTGAGTGTCTCTCTGTGTCTCTCTCTCTCTCTCTCACACACACATAGGGTGTGTTTGTGTCTCTCACTATCTCTGTGTGTGTGTGTGTGTGTGTGTGTCTGTCTGTCTGTCTGTCTGTCTCTCTCAGTTTTCAAATTGAAATTGAAAATAGAGACTCACAAGATGTGTCTCTCTCTCTCTCTATCTTTCCCTGAGTGTGTCTCTCTCTATTTCTGAGCGTAGTTTGTCTGTCTGTCTGAATATGTCTCTCTCTCTGTCAATCTCCAAGTGTGTGTGTGTGTGTGTGTGTGTTTTTTTTATATATATATATATATATATATCTCTCTCTGAGTGTCTCTCTCTGATCACATTTGCCATGTACAGAACTGACTACTCTATTCAATTATTATAGTGTAAGTAAGAAAATAAATAACGTGGTATCGAGTTCCTTCTCTTTATTTATAACTTTATGCTCGAGTTTATATTAGGACCGGGTAAGGATTTTTTCCCCCAGTATGAGTGAGTAAAAAGTAGTTTAGATGTAAATAAAGAGCTTTGAAGGTTTCCTGTTTGCTTTGCGTGCGCGCTCTTGCGGCGTACGCGTGCATGTGCGCGTGCATGTAACTGTGTTAGCAGTAAGAGGAGGGAATGGAGTGAGAACAGGAGTAACTCGCTTTACTCCACAGCACTAAAGCTACAGAACACACATCATAGGTGAGATTCTCTACTCATACCGAGTACTGTAAACATCTCATTTCATGCACGGGTGAAATAAATAAAAAGAAATGTAGAAATTATAACGGTACCCAGCTAGCTGAACAGGCCAGCGCTGTGACATTTCAGCAAGCTAGCTTAGCGTAGCTTAGCATAGTCACCATCCGCCGTTCAACTAACCGCCGTGTTAATAAAATAGTAATAATAATAATAATAATAATAGTGCGCATAAATAAAGTGTTTAAAACGCAAATTTAGCTTCTTTGCTATCTTCAACATGAATGACAGGTGTTAGCGAGTATAATGATAACATTTTGATAACGTTTCCGTTTTCTTAGTTAGCCTCTTAGCCCACTACGTTAACTATATACATAATAAATATTTGTATAATAAATACTATATATATATAATAAATCTTGGATTGTTTTGAATTCTTATATTCCTTTTTAGTGGTTAATAATTTCTAGAATAACGCGTTTCACGTTTCTTTTCCCTCATCATGCTTAATTTATTCCTCACGCACACTATCGGCGGATAATCCCAAATAGTGCTCGGCTCCCTGTATTAGTGCACTCCGTAGGGTTTAACGCTATGACGTGTTGTGCCCTACGTAGCACACTACGCGAGCAATTCAGCGCTATTTGGAATTCAGCCCGAGCCGAGGTCGAATTGAGGCCTAAACTTGAAGCAATTCAGTTGCAGCTTTTGTTGTTTTTCTTTTTCTTTTCTTATATTTTATTGACGGTTTGTTATGAAGTTTGTGTTGATTTTCTCTTTCATCATCAGTTTCATTGAAGCTTTGAGTTGGCAGACATGTGGAGTTAAAAAGCTGGAAGAAGTTGTACGTGTGTAATGGTCAGGTGTCCACAAACTTTTGACCGTATAACGTATATAAAATTGCTCAAATGGCAACTAAATGCCCATAAGGTCACTTTAGGTTAATAAAAGCACAGGATGTTTTCAGGAAACTCGCGGTGCTGAAGTCTCTTACACAGCACTGACACTGGAGACTCCTTACATGAATGATAAATAAATGCCTCCTTACAGAGTAACACATGTCCACCGTACCACAAGTTGCAGTGTAGGTCGTTACTATAGAAACGGTAACTGTAGAACACCGCACAGCTATAAACTCCTGTTCTACAGCTTTCTTTTATTGTGACGTAAAATAATGTAGAAATAATTTTCTCGACCCTCCATCGCTCCCCCCACTCTCTCTCTCTCTCTGTCTCTCTCTCCCCCTCTCTCTTTCTGTCGCCCCCCCACTCTCTCTTTCTGTCTCTCCATCTCTCTTTTTCTCTTTCTGTCTCTCTACTCCACTCTTTCTTTCTCCCCCCCACTCTCTCTCTTTCTCTCTGTCTCTGTTTTTCTGTCTCTCGCTTGCTCTCTCCCCCACTCTTTCTCTCTCTCTTTCTGTCTCTCTCTCAATCTCTCACTCACTCCCCCACACTCTCTCTGTCTCTCCATCTCTTTTTCTCTCTCTTTTTCTCATTTGCTCTCCCACACTCTCTCTCTCTGTCTCTCTCAATCTCTCTCTCTTGATCTCTCCCCCCACTCTCTCTCTCCATCTCTTTTTCTCTCTTTCTGTCTCTCTCTCTTACTCTCTCTCTCCCCATTCTCTCTGTCTCTCTGTCTTTTTTCTCTCTCCATCTCTCTCATTTTCTTTCTCTATATCTGTCTCTTTCTCTCATTCTCTCTCTCTCTCTCTCTCTCTCTCTCTCTCTCCCTGTCTGAAAGTTCTAGTAAAACTGATTCTTGGACGTCACCCCCCCCCGTGTGTGTGTGTGTGTGTGTGTGCGCGCGCGCTTATATAAAGAGTGATCACTGCCATGACCTGCTGTTGTATATTCTACATAAAACCCAACCTAATAACCGAACCTCCCCCAGAGCATGTGGAGAGGTGGAGAGGTGACGATTTGGGCGATGAGCTCAGTCACGTGTAAACATCTAATCATCCAGGCTTCTCCTTCCTCCAGTCCAGATGAAAGCAGCGTATTATGGCGGCCCGCGCCTGTGCACCACATGTGCTCGACAAATGTTATTTCTTCCCAAATGGATGTGTCGCTGCCTTCAAATGAAGGCGACAGTAATGTAAGCAGGGATGAATTATTGATGAAGGCGTGTGACACGTGTGTTCTGCCTTCGCTTCCTGAATGAGAGAGTGCCTTCGGGGATTTTATTTTTCTTTCTTTTTCCAAGTGGCAAGTAAATTCTTGGCCTGGTTTTTAGGCGTCGAACCATGGTGCCTGTGATTGTAGGGTGTCTGAACCGTACACAGCCGTTAGCACTCGCCCACCAGAACGTGGACAGAAACATCACGGACTTTTGAAGCTGGGCGTGTTGTTTTAAACCACACTAAAGCCACCGGTCTTTATTTCTCCAATAATCCGTCAACGTCTCTGGTCTGGTGTGTTTGAGGCGAGGAAACCGAATATATATTTAAAGTGCTTTCCTCAGGCACCGCTGGTGGATCCTGGGTCTGATCTGAAACGGGTCTGGGTTTGTTTTTTTAAAAACCCATAAAAGAAATGATTCATAAATGGTCGTGAGATCGTGTGTGATATAATAAGGTGAAACCACTTTTATCACACAGATTGTGTGTCTGCATCTCTCTCACTCTCTCTCCCTCCTCTATCTCTCTCACGCTCACTGGACCTGTCTTTTTTTTTTCTCTATTTCTCTCCATGCATCTCTCTCTCTCTCACTCTCACTCACTCACTAGGCCTGTCTTTTTTTCTCTATTTCTCTCTGTGCATCTCTCTCTCCCCCTCCTCTCTCTTTCTCTCCCTCCTCTCTCACTCTCTCACTCTCTCACTCACTCTCTCACTGGGCCTGTCTTTTTGTCTCTGTCTCTCCGTGCATCTCTCTCTCTCTCTCTCTCTCTCGATGTCTCTATATTTGTTTGTGTCTCTCTGCATCTCTTCCTCCATCCCTGTCTACCTCTTTCTCTCTCTCCCTGTCTTTCTCTCGCCCCCATCTCTCTCTATCTCTCTCTCTCTCGATCTCTCCCCCACTCTCTGTCTCTCTCTCCATCACTTCTCTCTGTTCTTTTTCTCTCTCCATCTCTCTCTCCGTTTCTTTCTGTCTCTCAACCCATCTCCCTCCCTTTCTGCCTTTTTCTCTCTCTCTCTCTCTCTCTCTCTCTCTCTCTGTGTGTGTGTGTGTGTCTGAGTCTCTCTCCCTGTCCCCCCCCCCCACAGTGTTGTATCCCCCGTTCTGAGTTTGTCTCGTTCATGAAATCCTCAGCTTGAACTCTATCAACATCAGCACTGTTTCCCTGTACGCTTCATTTCACCTGGATCAACATGAAGCACTAACAGGACTACATGTTTATTGTTTTGTATTTTATTTTATTTATTTGTTTTTACACGGATATTACGAGCAGCCCGTGTCGTGTCCTCACCCGGAAAATATGCGAGTTCACGGCAGTCCGACTCACAGAGCGCAGGATTTAACCAGGAGCGACTGCGCCGTGAGCCGAGTCGAAGGCCCGCGGTGTGAGCCGTGATGTTTTACAGCTGTGTTCAGGGAACGCCGCTTGCTTGCTTGTTGACAGGCCAGATCCAGATTCCCTGCTTTCCCTGCCATGGACATATTCATCATAATATTCTGTTTGATTTTTATTGTTTTTTCTCCTTTTTTTCAGAACATTGGGAAAATCTCATCTGGAGCTGTGAGAGCTGCGTGAGGGTAATGTGCGTCTCTGCGGTTTCGTAAAGCTCTGCCTAAAAATACTTACTATTGGATTTAAACGACCGTGAAATTGGAAACATCCCGATCAGTGCCGTGATAGGAAAATAATCAGCGGCAGCACGGCGTGATGCAGCCGAGTTACTGCTACCACCCTGAAGTGGATTCTCTTCCTTTGTTAACAGCACGACCCAAATGTGTTTTTATTTTTATTTTACATTCTCTTCATACCGCAGCAATTTAATTACGTATTTTATCCGTTAAAGAACACGTTATACTTTTTTTTTTTTTTTTTTTTTTTTTTTTTTTTTTAAATTATTCGTTTAAAATGGTGGAAACGTCTACAGAACGAGCGACGCTGTCTATCGTGAAACCTTAAAACAAAAGACAAGTCTTTCCCCGTGGCAGACTGTTAGAAAGCACTGAAACTGGTGACTCCTTCCATAAATGATAAACACCTCATAGAAAATTTCACCATATTAGCAACTGCGCACATTTAAATAAATAAATAAATAAATAAATAAATAACCAACCCTGTTTATATGACTCGTTCGAGCTGTGCTGTTTTAAAAATGTAATCAACACTATCTAACCAATCAGATTTGAGAATTCAGCACCATTGCGGTATAAAATGTTATGAATAGGAAATTTGAATTTTTAAAAAAATGTCTTTATTTATATGTTCTGTCATGTCATATAT
>JANDJT010000228.1:1397602-1411323 GCA_024331685.1 Stegophilus panzeri | reverse complement strand
ATAGCGTACGACGCGTGTCATGTGTTTTGCGCTGTAGATTCCACGTGTGTTCCCGAGTCGAGTGAAGAGCGCTGATGGTGATGATGAAGCCCAGAATAAGTGCTGTCTGGATTCACAGCGCCGTGCCAAACACACACCCTGTAAGTCTGTTCAAAACATGCTTCCGTTGCCCAGTGGGTTAGTGTTTATACGTAAATACGTTTCTGAGATATACACCTCTCGAACCAAAAAAAACCAAACAAACAAACAAACTAAAGTGAAACCTTTTTATTAATTAAGAGAACGTAAACGAGTCGATCTGCACTGTTTTGTGCTTGTGCAGTGAGCTTTGGAAGAGCAGGACGAAATGAGATAAACACTGGATGATCGGAGTCTCAGCATGGCAGGACTGCAGCTGGTGACCCCTGCCTCCTCGCCCATGGGGCCTTTCTTCGGCCTGCCGTGGCAGCAGGAAGCTATCCACGACAACATATACACACCAAGAAAATATCAGGCAAGTCGCGTATTTTTGAGACGTTAATTAATTTCTTCTCCGTTTTTATGCGTGTACATGTCGACAACGTGAGAACGGAGGGATTCTAGTATGTACTGTACGATCTATATTCTCATACGTCTGCGTTTTGTGTGCTTCGTTTGTTTTTCTCCTCCCCCTTCAGGTCGAACTTCTCGAAGCAGCTCTTGAACACAACACTATAGTCTGCTTAAACACCGGCTCAGGGAAGACATTTATCGCAGTGCTTCTTATTAAAGAACTCTCCCACCAAATCCGCCAGGAGGATGGGAGGAGGACCGTTTTCCTGGTCAATACATGTACGAATATCACGTGATCTGTTTTTTTTTTTTTTATATATATATATATATATATATATATATGTGTGTGTGTTGTGTATATTTATATATGTATATGTACATACACAGTGTACGTATACAGTCATGCTGTCTCTACCCACTTTGTTTTTTAACAAATTTATTAACGGGTTTTCTTTGGTCGTAGCGTCATCTGTGGTTCAGCAGGCCTCCACCGTGAGAACCCATTCGGATCTTCGGGTCGGGGAATACGTAGAGAGCTCCGCGTCATGGACAGAGGACACTTGGAATGAAGAGATAAAGGAAAATCAGGTGTGATTTAAAGAAATAAACAAACGAATAAATTGATTCGATGTGCTTATTTCTATACACAGTGTAATGTAGGACTGGGCGATTTCATTAAAAACACTCGAGAGGTAAAGCTCGTCACGACAAACTTTGATGTCGGCTTGAGAAAGGAAGTCTGTTAGGGTGTTGCTCGGCGGTTGCTAGGGTGTTCTAGGCTATAACTTATAAAGCAAAACAGTTACTTTTTACTAAATTACTGTGTTAATGATCCAACTGATAACGTGTGATATGTTAATCACTCAGAGCGCTAGGTCTGTGTAACGAGGTTAGCGGTCCAGCGATCGTGCGAACGGCGCGAATAGTTCGGCTCGCTTCAGAGAAAAGTTTTTCGGCCGCTTTAAAACACTGACGAGTTTCTCAGTGTCGTAAGCAGACCCGATCTTCCCTCCACCACCACCACCCCCTCACGTTGTAATCATTTTAATCTCCTCGTTCTCTGGCAGGTGCTCGTTATGACGTGCAACATCTTCCTGCACATGCTGAGGTTCGGGGTCTTGCCACTATCCCAGATCAACCTGGTCATTTTCGACGAGTGCCACCTCGCAATCACGGACCATCCCTATCGGGACATAATGAAGGTAAAATGACAGTGTGTTCGTTTCGAGAATCTTGTCCCGCCTTCACGAATAAAAGAAATGAATAATAAAGGCGTCATCTTGTACTGGAGAGATGTCTGGTTTAATAGGAATGCAAAAGTGTATGAATATTAAACCTGATATTGAGTTGATGTATTGTCATATGATAATGTTTTCACTTGGGTGCAATAGTAATATCTACCCCCCCTTTATACACTTCTAGAAATGTGAGGAGAGTCCAGGCTCCCCACGTATCCTAGGTCTGACCGCTTCCATTCTGAATGGCAAATGTGACCCATCTGACCTGGAGGAGAAGATCCAGAACCTGGAGAAGATCCTCAAGAGCAATGCCGAAACCGCCACCGATCTCGTTGTACTGGACAGGTGCCGCTTATTCACACGATCGGCCAATTTAAGCTGAAGTTTGATAAACTGGGAGGCTATGCTCCCTTCACTCACTGAGACACACACTCTCGGTAAACGTTGTTATATTATTGCACTTTTTTTTTTTCTTTTTTTTTTTTTGGTGTTATCACGTATAACACAGGTACGCGACCCAGCCTCGGGAGGTGGTGCTGGACTGCGGCCCTTACCAGGATAACAGCGGCCTGTCCGAGAGGCTTCAAAACGAGCTGGACGACGCTCTTCGTTTCCTCAACGATTACAACTTATCTGCACGCCGGGAGGACCGAGACCCCACTTACATCCCCAAACAGGTTCCATTTCTCATTTTTAATCACCTGTGCCAGGAATCAAGAACAGGGAAACGTGGGTGGAGACAGAAATAGTGCAGGCCATTGATTGGTTAAATGAAATCGTCTAAGATGATATTTCTAGCTAGAAAGGCTGTTTTTTTTGTTTTTTTTTACTGGGCACAATCCACGGCAATTGTCAGTAGTACTCAGTTTTTATCTTTCCAAATCTTTTCAAAAATTTTCATTTCTTTAGGCTTAAATGGAATGGCCTTGTAATGAATCTTCATTTCCGGGACTCGTTTTTTTCCCTCTGCGTCCATAGGTTCTGAGCGACTGCAGGGCGGTTCTGACCGTGCTCGGCCCCTGGTGCGCGGATAAAGCCGCCGGCATCATGGTGCGTGAGCTGCAGAAGTACATCAAGCATGAGCAGGCAGAGCCGAACCGCAAGTTCCTGCTGTTCGCCGACACCGTCCTGAGGAAACTGCACGCCCTCTGCGAGGAGCGCTTCTCGCCGGCGTCGCTCGACCTCAAGTTCGTCACTCCCAAAGTGATCAAGCTGCTGGAGATCCTGCACGAGTACAAACCCTATGAGAGGCAGCAGTTCGAGAGCGTTGAATGGTACAACAACCGCAACCAGGACAACTACGTTTCGTGGAGCGACTCCGAGGACGAAGATGACGACGAGGAGGTCGAGGCGAAGGAAAAGGCGGAGGCCAACTTCCCCTCGCCCTTCACCAACATTCTCTGCGGTATCGTCTTTGTGGAAAGGCGTTACACGGCGGTCATTTTAAACAGGTTTGTGCCGCACGGTTATAACATCAGGTGTCTAGAATACGAGCGCACTTTTAATTTCATTGTCGGCGCAAATACTATTAAAATTCTATCTAGCGTTT
Organism: Stegophilus panzeri; assembly: GCA_024331685.1. Lineage (NCBI taxonomy): Eukaryota > Metazoa > Chordata > Actinopteri > Siluriformes > Trichomycteridae > Stegophilus > Stegophilus panzeri. Next base: position 1,408,005 of record JANDJT010000228.1, on the reverse strand, counting down.
CTATCTTTTTTTTCTTCAGGCTTATAAAGGAGGCAGGGAAGCAGGATCCAGAGCTGGCCTACATTAGTAGCAACTTCATCACTGGCCACAGCATCGGCAAGAACCAGCCACGGAACAAGCAGATGGAGGTGGAGTTCAGAAAACAAGAGGAAGTGAGTAAACATTAAACGTTTTTGTATTGATTTCCTCTCGGTCAGCCAAGTTCGAACACCCCCTCCTCCTCCTCCTCCTCCTTGTCTTCCTCGTCCTCCTCCTCCTGCTTTCCTTTAGGTGCTGAGGAAATTCCGGGCGCACGAAACCAACCTGCTGATTGCCACCAGCATCGTCGAGGAAGGCGTGGACATCCCAAAGTGCAACTTGGTGGTCCGGTTCGACTTGCCCACAGAGTATCGGTCCTACGTGCAATCCAAAGGCCGGGCGCGTGCTCCCGTCTCCAATTACATCATGCTGGCCGACAGCGAACGCACAAAAGCGTTCGAGGAGGACCTCAAGACTTACAAGGCCATCGAGAAGGTCAGCGGTTTAGACTTTGCGCAAGGTTTTTAAAAAAATATATTTTTAAAGGCTTTCGGTTAACGCCGGGTTTTTCGTTAGATTCTCAGGAACAAGTGCTCCAAGTCAGCGGAGCGTAACGAGTGCGAGGCGGAGTCCGTACCGGACGACGACGACGACGATGTTCTCCCTCCGTACTCCTTACGGTCTGACGACGGAGGCCCAAGAGTCACCGTCAACACGGCTATCGGCCATGTTAACCGGTCAGTATTATGGCCGAACGTTCGCACCGGCGATCACGCGTCGATAGAACGCACTCGGGTAAACGTTTGTTTTTGTTTTTGTTTTTTGAATCGTGCAGATATTGCGCAAGACTTCCTAGCGACCCTTTCACGCACTTGGCGCCCAAGTGTAAGACGGCAGAGCTGAAAACGGGCGTGTACCTATCCACACTCTTTCTGCCAATCAACTCACCCCTCAGAGAGCCCATTACTGTAAGTAGCTTTTAGTTATTTAGCACCTTTTATTTTATATAACGGTTTAACGAAAAGCTTCGTGCTCATGATTTGCGTGTCGTCGTAGGGACCCCCGATGCCCTGCGCGAGGCTTGCTGAGAAAGCTGTCGCACTTATGTGTTGTGAGAAACTTCACAAAATAGGTACGCGCATTTTTTTTTTTTCCCCACCGTCTTCCTGCAGCCGGTGAGCGAGAACCTTTGCTTGCTAATCCTCTGTCTGTCTGTCTGTCTGTCTGTCTGTCTGTCTTCAGGTGAGCTGGACGATCACTTAATGCCGGTGGGAAAAGAGACTGTGAAATATGAAGAGGAGCTGGACTTGCATGACGAAGAGGAAACCAACGTTCCCGGCAGGCCAGGCTCCACGAAGAGGAGACAGTGCTACCCCAAAGCCGTGAGCGCGCCAAAAAAACGTATCAGTAAATCAATGTAAACGTAAATCAGTATCAGCCATCCAGGACGAAATAAATTTGAGTTAGGGCTACTCTGGAACGAAAAATTTAAAGCCTCTGAAACGTGTTTTTAAAAAAAAAAAAAAAAAAAAAAAAGTTTTTTTTTTAAATTTCGATTTGAATATTTACATTTGTGTGTGTGTGTCTTTTGTGCGCTCAGATCCCAGAATGCCTGCGAGGCAGTTACCCCGTACCGGAGCAGTCTTACTATCTCTACGTGATCGGGATGGTTCTGACCACACCCCTTCCAGACGAGCTCAATTTCCGCCGGAGAAAGTTGTACCCTCCCGAGGACACCGCCAGATGCTTCGGCATTCTCACGGCTAAACCCATACCTCATGTACGTGCACTCCTCCTTTTTTTTTTTTACTTATTATTATTTTATTTTTAAAAATTTAAGATCCGCCTTCATTGGAGTTTTGGGGGATTTAAACGAGAATAAAACGTCTTAAGAAAATGACAGCGATACACTGATGCAGATGTTGAGCCTAAGTGAACTTAATAAAATGGTTCTCTAGCTCGGACCTGTTCCGTAGTTTAACACTTCAAAAAATCTATTTATTTATTTATGGTGCGTTCCAGATTCCTCATTTCCCCGTGTATACCCGCTCCGGTGAAGTGACCATCTCCATAGAGCTGCTGAAGTCGGGCTTCACTCTGAGCTCGTCCCAGCTGGAGCTCATCACTCGCCTGCACCAGTACATCTTCTCTCACATCCTCCGCCTGGAGAAACCCGCGCTGGAGTTCAGGCCCACCGAGGCCGACTCGGCCTACTGCGTCCTACCTCTCGACGTGGGTGAGTGCGCTTCCTGTCCACACCATTCGATAAGACAGTGGTTACGAATCATGGATTTATTGATTTATTTTTGTCTGAATCTAAACCTTTATTTTCCAGTCGGGGATTCCAGTACTTTGGATATGGACTTCAAGTTCATGGAGGATATTGAGAAATCCGAAGCGCGAATCGGCATTCCGAATACTCAGTACACGAAGCAGAACCCGTTTACTTTCCGACTGGAGGACTACCAGGACGCTGTCATCATTCCAAGGTGGGCAAAAAAGAACGAAGACGTGTTACTCCTTTGCGACGAAGCCTTTCAATATGTGATCAGTGATTTGATGTACGAAAGATACCTTTAATGCATCTAATGATTTATGATGGCAGTAAAAATGTAATACAGTGTTGTGAAGGGGGGGCGACACTCTAAATACTCCCAATATTAGCGCTGAGAAGTGGGAGGGCACATATCTTTGTCTGAGACTAGCAGACACACAGGCCACACACTTCACTGAAACCTATATGCATGGAGGACAAGCCACGCCTCCTTCACTGAGACTGACAGGCACAAAGGCCACACCTCCTTCACTTAAAAAAAAAAATCATATTCATACTGTTCACCTTAAACTGCTGTTTTAAAATGTTTTCTATAGAATTATTATTATTATTATTATTATTATTATTTTTTTTTTAATTCTCTCAGGTATCGTAATTTCGACCAGCCGCATCGCTTCTACGTTGCCGACGTCTACACGGACCTCACGCCTCTCAGTAAATTCCCCTCGCCGGAGTACGAGACATTCGCCGAGTACTACAAAACCAAGTACAACCTGGACCTGTCCAACGTCAACCAGCCCCTTTTAGATGTGGACCACACATCCTCCAGGTGGGACCTCGAACCCAGGGGTGGGGGGAAACCTCCGGAATTCCTCTCTTTGCGTTAGGGAACTCCCATTAAAGAAGTGCGCGCTTTTTTTTGTTTGTTTGTTTCTCAGACTGAACCTTTTAACCCCTCGGCACCTGAATCAAAAAGGCAAAGCGCTCCCTCTCAGCAGCGCCGAGAAGAGGAAGGCCAAGTGGGAGAGCCTGCAAAACAAACAGGTATTCGTTCTGAACAGGTTTTCAGTCTTATCGAGCTGGTGCTGATGGTTTCCTGCTTAATTTATATACACGCCGGTGTTCTGTCAATGAAGTATAATAAAAGACTTTGACCCGTCATCTTTTCAGATTTTAGTTCCCGAACTGTGCGCCATTCACCCCATCCCTGCTTCTCTGTGGAGAAAAGCCGTGTGCCTTCCCAGCATCCTCTACAGGCTGCACTGCCTCCTGACAGCCGAGGAACTTCGGGCTCAGACGGCTGTCGACGCCGGAGTAGGGGCTCGGAGCCTGCCGCCCGGCTTCAGGTCAGTCCTCCGCCTGTAGAGCTCAGAAACGTGATGATCTACAGTGTCGTGGTCTGTGATACACCATATTTGTGTAGGGAAACTGAGCCGATGTGATACATAAACATTACAGGAAGTAATCCAGTTCGTTCGACTTCCTTTGTGTCGCGTGTAAACGTTTTCAGGGCTAAAAATGAACATTTACAAAATCTTTCAGCGACTTTTGCTCGTGTTATTCATGTTTTTAAGTAAATCTCATGGATTTCCGCAGGTATTCCAATCTAGACTTCGGATGGAAGAAATCCATCGACAGCAAGTCGTTTATTTCCTGTCCCAGCACATGCACAGAGGATGACGATGATGAAGATGACGACGACGACGACGATCACTGTAAGCACGCTGCTAGCTCAGCAGCCCCAGATCGCACTGCCCAGGAGGACCTCGGCGCCGGCTCGTCGGAGCCCAGAGAGGAGGGCGCCGTCTCGCAGGAGAACTGCGACGCGCCAGATGTAAAGCTAGAGATGTGTGCACACAGAGCCCGGCTATCAGAAGAACACATGAGCGTGTGCGAACGCTCCAGGAACCTCAGTGACGGCCATGATGTTTTCCTAAACTGCCAGCTAGCAAGTGACGTATCGACACAAACCACTACCTCAGTTCCGAGCGGCAAGCACCAGGACGGCCATGAATGTAACCCGGACGAGAAATCCGATTTCCACGACGGACGTGTGAAGAAACCTACCTCAGAGCGTCGGCTCGCTTGTGGAACGCCAACCAGCACCGAAGCACCTTCGTCAACTACGTCAACGTCGTCAGCACCCGAAACCGTACCGCTACCCGGGGACTGTGTGAAAGCTCTGGGTCCGAACCCGGGTCTCATCCTACAGGCCCTGACCCTCTCGAACGCCAGCGACGGGTTTAATCTGGAGCGTTTGGAGATGCTGGGCGACTCTTTCCTCAAACACGCCATCACCACCTACCTGTTCTGCACTTATCCTGACGCCCACGAGGGACGGCTCTCCTACATGAGGAGCAAGAAGGTAAGAAGCTGCACGCCGGTCGTGATTAATCAAACTCCGAGGAGTTTCATCGGTTCAGCTCTCTCTTTCTCTCTCTCTCTCTCTCTCTCTCTCTCTTTCTTTTTCTTATGTAACAGCACGTTTTTTAATTTAATTACACAAATATAATTCCCATAGTTCCATTTGTGTTACTCCAGAGTTTTGATGACTATTATTATTCTAAAATGTGGAAAAAAAAACAAAAAAAAACTTAAGAATGAGTGTATGTAAACTTTTGACTGTGTGTGTGTGTGTGTGTGTGTGTACATTTAAATTTTTTTCTCTAGGTCAGTAACTGTAACCTGTACCGCCTGGGGAAGAAGAAAGGTCTGCCCAGTCGGATGGTGGTCTCCATCTTCGATCCGCCGGTCAACTGGCTTCCCCCAGGCTACGTGGTGAACCAGGACAAGAGCACCACCGACAAGTGGGACTCGGATGAGGTCGGTCTCCCACAGCTTGCGCCGGTTTGTTTTGCTCTGCATGCTTCACTTAACTCAGTATCGACATGCATCTTCACGCACGATTACCCAGCCGCTTTGTCCGCCTCAGGCTATTAAGAACATCTAGGCCTTTATTTGGGAGCGGGACTTTCTCTGTCTGCCGCCAGGGGGCGCATTCATCCTTCCTGGCACGCTTCGAGGACAGAATTTATTTATTTATTTTTTTATTTCCTCCCCGTGTTGTAGATCAGGCCGACCGGAGTGAGTGAGACATTTAACACGCAGTTTAACACGTGTCTTTATTAGAGTCAGTTAAAGGTCTGCCGCATGAGCGGTCGATAAATTTACACGTAAGTACTACTATAACATGGATGGATTTAAAAAAAAAAAAAAAAAGGGAAGATTCGGAATGAAACGATTTATTGATGTTTTAGAAGAACATGATCGAATCAGTTGGTTTCAAGCATGTATTACGTGTTCTAGTTGAGTTTTGTGTGTGTGAAACATGTGTTATTAATCAGAGTGCTTTCAAAAAAAAGTGAAAAGGAAAAAAAAAAAAACGCATCAATCAGAAATCGGTAGGAAAACGTCAAACGTTCGCCCACGCTTCTCGAGTGGGCGTTTTGGAGCCGGCGTGTGTGTGTTGGGTCGCTCGGTGCGGTTTAGGCTGCTCGTGTGTCGGCTGAGATTACGCCGGTTTCGTCTGAAGCTGACTCATTCTCAACATCAGCTCTCTCCATATTATTACAATATTAGATGTCAGGGCTGTTAACGTTTTTAATGAATATTCATCAGAATCTTTCCCACATGGTCAACTTTATGGTGTACTAACGCTGTAAAGATGATATTCAGGATGCGTGTCAGCTATTGGATGGCGTTCGAGCCGATGACTCATGGCGTGGTACAGTCAGGCTCTGCCTGTACATATAAAACCCTCCTGGGTTTATTTAATACAGCGTCTTTAACCGAAACACTAACCGTAATCGTCGCAAATCCCTCTCTGCGAATGTTGTTGCTGTGAACGAGTGCCGGGTTTTTCAGAGCCGTTGGCCTGTTGAAAAGGGATATTCCACTCAACCGCTTTTCTTCCAGAAATTACTCCCCTTTTAATGCTTTGTTTGTTTTTCCACAAATCCTTTTTTAGGCGAAAGAAGACCTGGCCAACGGAAAGGCCACCAAGGACGACTTTGACGAGGACGAGGACGACGCGGACTACGACGAGGACCTGATGTGGAAGGAGCCCAAGGATGAGGTGAACGTCGAGGACGACTTGGAGTACTACCATGAGCACATCAAGTTCATCGACACCATGCTGATCGGCTCCGGCGCCTTCGGGAAGAAGTTCCCCCTCGGCGACTTCCCTTTCGAGCCCAGCGGCGATTGGAAAGCGCCCAAGAAGGCGACGTGCGCGTCGGACGGCGGCCACGACGACTTCGACTACAGTTCCTGGGACGCCATGTGCTACCTGGACCCGAGCAAGGCGGCCGAAGAGGACGAGTTCGTCGTGGGTTTCTGGAACCCGGCCGAGGAGAGCTGCGGAGCTCAAACGGCCAAGCAGTGCATCTCGTACGACCTGCACACGGAGCAGTGCATCGCCGACAAGAGCATCGCCGACTGCGTGGAGGCCCTGCTTGGCTGCTACCTGACCAGCTGCGGGGAGAGAGCCGCCCAGATGTTCCTCTGCTCGCTCGGCCTGAAGGTGCTGCCCGTGAAGAAGAGGATCGAGACGAAGAACGAAGGCGGAGATGGCGGCGACAGAGAAAGCCATGCAGAAGACGAGTACGGCTGGCTACAGATCCCAGCACGCTGCATGTTCGAGCACCCGGACGCCCAGCGCACTCTCGACCACTTGATCTCGGGTTTTGAGAACTTCGAGAAGAAAATCAACTACGTGTTCAAAAACAAGGCCTACCTCCTGCAGGCCTTCACGCACGCCTCGTACCATTACAACACCATCACAGGTCGAGTGTCTGAAAAAACGCAGGATGAAACATGCATAGCATAGATATTTATTTCATATTGCGATACGTACAGGGAAATAAATAGCCCTCTATATAATAAAAAATATATATATATATATATTTTAATGCGACCTCATTCGTCAGGTCGTACGAATTCTTGTCGCGTTGCAATTTACTCCTGTGTCTCTCCTCTATGCGAGTGCAGATTGTTACCAGCGGCTGGAGTTCCTGGGCGACGCGATTTTAGACTACCTCATAACGAAGCACCTTTACGAAGACCCGCGGCAGCACTCTCCCGGCGTCCTGACCGACCTGCGCTCCGCGCTCGTCAACAACACCATCTTCGCGTCACTCGCCGTCAAATACGACTACCACAAGTACTTCAAAGCAGTCTCGCCCGAGCTGTTCCACGTCATCGACGATTTTGTGCAATTTCAGCTGGAGAAGAACGAAATGCAAGGCATGGACTCTGAGGTCAGTAGCTTCGAGAGGTTTTAGAGTGTGCGGATGCGTCACTTCGTACTGTGCAAATCGTACGCGAAAATCCTTTCTTTAAAATCAGTTTCTTAACTTTTTTTCTTTACAAATGTTTAAACTGAGGAAATGTACCATTTGAAGAAAAGAAAAAAAAAAAAAAAAGTAATTTTGAATTCGACGGCCGCAACACGTCTCAAAAAAGTTGGGACGGGGGCAACAAAAGGCTGGAAAAGTAAGTCTTAGTAAAAAGAAACAGCTTCAAGAACATTTCACAAATAATTAGGTTAATTGGCAGCAGGTCAGTAAGATGATTGGGTTTAAAGAGAGTATCTTAGAGAGATTCTGAGTATCTCAGAAGTAAAGCTGGGATGGAACCTAGATGGAAGCATATGTCTTGCATATTGCGTTCTGTTTTTATTTACGTCTTACACACAGCGTCCCAACTTTTTTGGAATCGGGGTTGTACACCGATCGGCCATAACGTTAAAACCGCTGACGGGTGACGTGAATAACATTGGATTATCTCGTTACGATGGTACCTGTCCAGGTGCGGGACGTGTTCGGCAGCGAGCGAACAGTCGGTTCTCGAAGTCGATGTGTTGGAAGCAGAAAAAACGAGCGAGCGTAAGGATCTGAGAGATCTTTATGTAGTTATGTAGTACTCCAGAGTGTGTTTCCCTCGCACCACACAGTGTGTACATTGTTTTGAGTGCAGCAGCTGTTGATAAATACGTTCCTTCGAGAGCCCTCGGAAATGGCATGCCAACATCGGCAGTGTGAATCTGTTCTCTATATTTATTTGTTTTTCTTTCATTTCTTTCACTTGGATTGAATTTTATTTTGAAATGGTTATTTTGGCCCTGACCATAACCTTGTTTTGCTGGAAGGCATTTTTATGCCTCAGGGACAACTTTGGATGCTGTATGAAGAGAAGCAAATTCATTAAACGGTTGTAACGTTGCCCTTAATTACACAGCCGAGTAGCATCGTCTCCAGTGCACTCTGGAGCACGACAGACGGGGCTTTTGTTAAGTCCGACGTTAAACGTAATTGAGGACAGATCATGTTTTGGCCCGTGATGTATGACCAATTCTGAACCCGAGTGCTTATTTATTGGGTGGAAGATATGGGAAAGAAAAGAAGAAAAAAAAAAAAAACACCGGTCCATATTCTACACTATTTGAGCTATTTTCACTGCATATAACGTTTTCATCTAGTTGCAGCGTTCGGTTAATTTAAAACGAGTCTGCCGTACGGGAATGCAGTTCTGCTCCTGTGAGAAAACACTGCCACGAAAGAGGGGGAAAAAAAAAAAAAACACCCCGCAATCACTTTTCTCCCTTTCAGCTGCGCCGATCCGAAGAAGACGAAGAGAAAGAGGAGGATATTGAGGTCCCCAAAGCAATGGGGGACATCTTCGAATCACTAGCCGGGGCAATTTACATGGATAGCAAGATGTCACTCGAGACCGTTTGGCAAGTGTATTATCCAATGATGAGGCCACTGATAGGTAAGGACGAGACGCGTACAGTCGTCGAATCACGTCTGCATGTTGTATAGCTTGATTGTCCGTCTGCTCGTGTGGCGAGGGCCTTAAACATGGTTATCTTTCGAATGCATTGATTTGTACGCATGATGAGATGTTCTATTGAAAGGTCGGGTTTGTTTTGCAGAGAAATTCTCCGCCAACGTCCCTCGGTCGCCCGTGCGAGAGCTGCTGGAGATGGAACCCGAGACCGCCAAATTCAGGTGTGGCTCTTTAGTGCTCTGTACGTACGTACGTACACACGTCTTGGTTATGAACAAGTTCGGATCTAAAAATCGTTGTCTACTGAAGTAATAAAAGTATTGAAATGTGTGGAGTGTGTTTGTGACCGTGTGCTCGACCCTTTTGTCTTTACTTTCTGATGCAAAACGCATTAACGTGCTAAAAACCTTCATTGCCCTGATTAACTAAACTTTCACGTACATCATATAAGTTAAAGGTGAGTCTGGGGTTAGAGGTTTGTGTATTGACCAGTGTTGTGTGTAAGGAGTTATGACTAAGGTGTTGAGGTTAGTGGTTATGTGCAGGATGTTGAAGTTAGGTTGTAGGTTATTAAGCTTTGTGGTTTTAGGTATAGAATGAGGTTAGGTGTAGAGTGTAGGTTGTTGGGGTGGGTAGGGGGCAAGGTGTGTAAAGGGTGTTAAGGTTAGGGGTAGGGTGTAGGTTGTTGGATGGTTAGGGGGTAGAGTATAGGTTGTTGGGGTGGGTAGGATATAGATTGTATAAAGGGTGTTATGGTTAGTGGTAGAGTGTAGGTTGTCGGAGCGGTTATGGGGTAGGGTGGAGGTTGTTGTAGGGTGTAGGTTGTTGGGGTGGTTATGGGGTAGGGTGTAGGTTGTTGGGGTGGTTAGGTTGTAGGGGTGCTTAGGGTGTAGGTTGTAGGGGTGGGATGTAGGTTGTTGGATGGTTAGGGGGTAGAGTGTAGGTTGCTGGGGTGGGTAGGATGTAGATTGTATAAAGGGTGTTATGGTTAGTGGTAGAGTGTAGGTTGTTGGGGTGGTTATGGGGTAGGGTGTAGGTTGTTGGATGGTTAGGGGGTAGAGTGTAGGTTGTTGGGGTGGGTAGGGTATAGATTGTATAAAGGGTGTTATGGTTAGGGGTTGAGTGTAGGTTGTTGAGGTGGGTAGGGTGTAGGTTGTTGGGGTGAATAGGGGGTAGAGTGTAGGTTGTTGGGGTGGTAGGGTGTAGGTTGTTGGGGTGAATAGGGGGTAGAGTGTAGGTTGTTGGGGTGGGTAGGGTGGAGGGTGTAGGGGTGAATGGGGGGAGGGGGGTAGGTGGTGGGGGGGGGGGGGGGGGAGGGGGT
>JANDJT010000228.1:1375266-1388653 GCA_024331685.1 Stegophilus panzeri | reverse complement strand
TATATATATGGCTGAGGGTGCCAATATTAATGAACTTCCATTACTGTAAGTATAATTGAATATGTAAATGTGAACTGATTATTTCTAAAAATCAATGAATATAAAAAAATGTTAAATAATTAAATGCATCAATTTCATTATTTCTGAATGTAGTTGTTTCATGCTGAGGACCACGCTTGGCGCTCGTACCATGAAATAATTCAATCTGGCCATAAAAATACAAAAAATACAAATGTACATTGGGACGTCTGTGCAAACTAGACACTTCAGATGGGGAGAGGCACAGCATCTCAGGAAAAAATATCACTTTTTGAAATAAAAGCGTCCAAACTGCCCACTCACCTCCTCAGTGATTAGCCGCTAGAGAAGGGAATGGAGGGAATGGAGGGAATGGGGGGGGCGATGCTGAGATGCTTCCAACTTCCAGATTTATAGAAACAGTGGCCTGATTTATAAGTATTGCATAAATGTTTAAATGTTACAGTTTTTTCCCCTACAAGTTCCTACTAACAATTTAAAAAATATTCTTTTCATTCATCTTCAGCAAGCCGTAGATCCGATCCGGAGCTATCCTGGGAGCGCTGGGCGTTAGGTGGGGACGCAACCTGGATGGAAAAATTCTGGAAATGGGTGGAAAATAAATGTAATTGATCATACCTGATAGCATTTCTCAAGGAAAAAATGTATTTTCTTTCTTTCTTAAACCTACTTAAGCTTGCTTATTTAAACCTACTTAGATGTACATATGTAGACATTTATTTCTTTAACATTACTTGAATTTATTTCCTTAAAATTAGTTACATAAACTTACTTGCACCTACTTACTTATTTTACTTATTTATTTAAACTAATTTACTTACTTAAATATACTTAACTTACTAAATGTTATTTATTCATTTAAACTTACCTAAAGGTAATTAAAATTATTTTAAACTTACTTATTTCCTTAAATGTAAATAAATGTACATATTTCCTTAAAATTACTTATCACTTACTTAACTATAACTTACTTAAGCTTACTTAAACTTAAACCTTCTTACTTAAACTTACTAACTTAAAATGACCTAAACTTACTTATTTACTTAAACGTACTTAAATATGATTATATTAACTTACTAAAAGTTATTTTTCAACTTACTTAAATATACTTACTTACTCTTACTTAATCACTTAAACTTACATAAATGTACTTATTTCCTTAAAATGACATCTGTAGAGTTACTTAAGCTTATTTTTATATCTACTTAAACTTACTTACTTAAAATGACCTAAACTGACTTACGCTTACTTAAACCTATTTTCTTAAACTAATTTATTTAATTTAATGTACATAAATATACTTATATTGACTTATTAAAAGTTACTTATTTATTTAAACTTACTTAAATATACTTAAACTTGCTTACTTAAAATCACTTAAATTTACTTCAACGTACATAAATGTATTTATTAAGTGTACTTAAATTTGTTTACTTATTATCGATCCTGATTTGTATGTCAGTTTTTTTTAATGAGGCCACTTGAGTATTTTGATAAGAGGAAACTTCTAGGTGTGTTTCTGTGCTTCTTTGTTGTTGCTTATTGTCGTTTCTGTGGGTCGATCATGTACAGCAAGTTATTATTCATTCATGCGATGTGTAGCAGTCTTTATAAGCACAAGAAAATAACTAATGCATAAGGTTTCTTTCTTTCTTTTTTTTTTTGTATTGTTTGTTCATTCTCTTTTGAGAAAGTCAAAATCTAAACACATGTACAGCTCCTTCTTTCAGCCTTTCCTTCAAACACATCCCGAAATCATAAAACTGGGCTCTGCTTTGGGCTGTGGAAGACTGCTGTCTGGATTGACAGGTGAGTACAGATGCCACCTTTTCTTTCATTCATTCATTCATTCGCCAGACGCTTTTATCCACTTACGATCCATTAATAATCCGATCCCAGAGCAGCTCAGGTTTAAGAAGAGATTTGACATCACATCCATCCTCAACATTCTCTAATGCAGAAGTTTAACAGCTGAGCTGCTCAGTAGGAGAATGCAGATTATGCATGAATTAGTGAAACGTCATAGCGAGGCGGTTTATTAGCATCCAGCAAATACACGTCCGCTCATTTTAATGTGTGTAGTCGGAGCTGCTTTAAGCCTGGGGCTTGCTTTGCCTGGACGTGAATGTGAAAGGTCAGCCTCACTGGGGCTTAAATCTCTCGGGAGAAAGTGTTAATGGAGCGCTGAGAATAAACACACTCTTAATCCTACTATCTTTTCACTTGTACAATTAGGAAGTCGGTTGTTAACTGCCTAATGTGCCATTGCCTGCTTTAGCACTCCATTTAGTAGCAATTGGCTTATGTTAATAGATTCATCTCATTATGCGTGGAGGGATTTGAAAGGGTGAGAGCACAAACATCCCCCGAGCTCTGATTGTGTATTGTTCCAGCCTGGTTTTATTTTATTTTTGGGGCTGATGCACAGCGTTTTGTGTTTGTGTTTTGCGTAGCATTGTGTTTGCTAAATTTTTTATCATGCGTCGCCGGGGCCTGTTCAAGGATTTCTCTATTAAATGAAATGTGCGTGCATTTTATACAAAAGCATTACACCGGTAATGAACGTGGATGTAGATGTAATCCTTTATTTTGTGATTATTAAAGGATGCAGAAATGGAATATGAATGTTTTCACACAACAAATCCCTAAAGAGTCCACCCGTCGGTGTGTGCGGTTATTAGTAATGAGAATGAGGCGGGAGGTCTTATCTGATGGTAATTACCAGCATTCAGGCCTTGCAATGAGCTCTCGAGTGCGTTTGATTTGTCATCACTGATAGTCTTGAGCTCTCTTGTCTCCCATATCCCCACGCTTATGAAGCGCTCCGGCAAACGGAGGAATATTGAAATGAGGTTCAGGCAGGGGGCTTCGCCAAACAGCGGGTCGACTCGAGGCGCGGAGATGCAGAAATAATTAAAAGAACCGTTTTGGGTCCCTGTGCTTATTTCCATTTGCAATAACACTGGTTTAGTCTTGAGTGCTGTGGCTAAATAGCTCCCACTGTTTTCAGGCGGAGATAATGAGAGCGGCCTAGTCGAACGGTCATGTCTGCCTCATTTGCTTCGAATGGGTTTTATGGTGTGCAAAACCATTTTCTTTGATTCTTGAAGTGCTTTCTTCCTTGTTTTGGTTTGAACTGCGTATGTTGGAAATAACACCGACCCTGTGCTGGACATGCTCGAATGGCAAGAACAAATTGAACAAAATACAATTGACGTTAAATGTAGTCAAGGCCGTGTTTGCTGTCTGAAGTTTCGTCTTGTGTGACTATGAGGATGATCTAGCTAACAGATGAGGGAAGCTTGTGGTCACCGGGTAAGCCTTGTACAAAGTGCATGTCAAAATCGCAGATTATGCTTAAGTAAATAAATATATAAATAAAACACTAGTTGATTTGAGTTGTTTAATTTGGTTTCTGATGCACATTTATTTTAAAACAGTGGACAAAATGACATCACAGAGCTGAAAACAGTCCTGGCGGCCATCTTGAATCATTTCAAGTAATTTATGTTTCAAGTCAGATCTGCGGCAGAGATGGCACGGCGAATGAAAGTAAGAAAACACGGAAACAGCTTTTTATTTTATTGTTTTCTGTACATATATTGATTCGAGAAATCGTAATCGTGAATCCGAACACCTAGTACGTACATTTCAGATTGAACAATGTCGACCTGGAGGTACGTGTATCCTACAGGTTATTCTCTGAATGACGTGTGAGACCTGGAACCTTATTCTGTTTTCCTAGAAAGATTTTTTTTTTCAAATCATAGTCACCATGTGTGATTAATTCCTCGTGGCCGTCTGTGTGACGTTTGGTGAATCGGTGGAGCTGAATGCCGTGCGCTAGCTCCGTGGTCAGTAGTAATACAGAGTACGTTCCTTATCGTCTGAAGGTAATTACTCTTGTATGTTTAAGCCCCAGAGCATAAGCAGAAACACTGTGTTTGTCGAGAGGTGATGCTGCGCAGCCACGGCCCGATCCCGCGGTCGTAACCTCAGCGCTTCTGTCCAGTGTTCATGTCCCTGTGAACCTCCACGGATGGACAGGTCCACCCAGACAGCTTGTAAGTGTCTTGTAGCCGTTCTCACACCTTCATGTCCCACGACTCTATCTCGCATTCCCACGTACACACAACTCGCAGCGTGTCCTTGAGAAATAAATGCTTGCAGATTTCTCTAGTTCAAAAAGGAATGTGGATCGAATGACATTAATGGTTTTAATAATAGAAAGTGGGACATTTTTTTTCTGCCATTGATAGAAAAGAAGAAAAATTGAGTGTGCTCACGATTTGTTTTTCTTTATCATCAGACTCCGTGTGTTCTATATCTCGAACTTTAATAGAAACCTGGAACCTGAAACACATGAAATATCTTTGTTGAAATATTTCTGATGAAATCAGCTCAGATGTAAAGGATAACAGTCAGGTTATGCTGTTAGCAGAGTAAAAAACGAAAGAACAAGAACTTCCTTACCATTTTTTCAAGCGATTTTCAATGGGAAATTAATTAGAAATCCATCATAGAAGTAGTGGAGTGGACTCAATGTTCCAGGTATAGGACACGATTGAGGCGAGTTACGACAAAGACTCGGCATGGCTAGTTAGCAATCTGTGAGATGACGAGTGCGATGGTGTTGATGATGGTAGCATGAAAGTTAAAGCTTTGGAAACTGATCTGTTTGAGCAGCGTACAGATGAGCATTCAACCTGTTAAAAAATAAATAAATCGTCCTTCAAGTAAAACCATCCTCTTCTGCGGTATCACTTCAATCTATTATTTAAAATCTTTAGAAATGGCACCAATTCCAAGAAATCTTGCTGACTGTCCTTAGGCTGTTACGTTAGCAGGCTCGTTAGCCTTCTGGTTAACTAGCAACTAAGCTAACCACAGAAAAATGCTATTAAAATGGACTTAGGGTTTAGAATGTAGTGCCAGTGGTCAAACTGTAAAACTACATAACGGGTACAATGATTTTCACATGATTCAGAATTTAGCTGATTATTTTTCACCTCTGGAAAAAAGGCTAGTTAGCCTAGTTAGCAAGATTTTCCCCACATATCATTAAAACATTACATTTCTCTGGAAAAATGCTCTAAAAAAAAAAAAAAACAACCCCATTTGCAAGTAGAATAAAGTTGAACAAAATCATCAAAAATTCACTACATAGAAAGAAAAGAACAACAACAAAAAAGAAACCCTAAATGATCCAGTTAGCTAGCTTGCTAGTTAGCTAACCTGCATATGTAAAAACTGACTTCCAGAAAGCCAGGTGATTTTACTGTTTTTGAAGCTTACTGATAGCAGACATCGCAATTTAAAACAAGACATAACGTGACAACTAAATGAAAATTTTTTAAAGAGGCCTTAAAAAAATGACATTGTTGTTGTGGTATTTATTTATTTTATTTTTCTTTGCTCTTCTCACATGAATGGCTTTAATAGTGCAAAAAGGCTAACTTTATGTATATAAAAGTATAAAGTCTTTATTGTCCTCCAAAGAGGGGGGTTACAAAAAAAAAAAAAGATAGTGGAGGTCTTCTGAATGCTTATGAATTTGAGCCTTACATCAGAACTCAGAACTTCCTCAGTACATAAAGGAAATAAATATTTTTTTTTTTTTTTTGTGTGTGTGTGTGTGTGTGTGTCGCCCCGCCCCCCCTTACAGAAATTTGCACCATCAGTGATGGAGTGCCCTGAGGGATCGGTTTCATTCCTCTGCGTTTCTGTTTAGCCGTGTCCTCGTCCTCCACTCGGAGATGTACCGATAGAAAAAACAGTCACTCTGATTAGATAAAAATATATCGTAACCCAAACCCGCCTGACCAGCTTTCCACTCTGACCACAATGGGTGATTAGACGGTTTTGTCTTCAAAAAGGCAATTATTTAGTCATCTTATTATATACCGACTCGTGAGTAACTCAAGACGAAATGGGGGAGCTTGATTGGGCCATCAGACAGGCATTATTAAAAGAAAGATGGAATCAAATAATTTCGCATTTCAAGTTTTAAGTCCCGGCAATTTCAGTGTCTGTTTGAATTAGGAATTGATAATTTTACGTTTCGGCCTCTGGCGTATCATATTCTTGCCACAAGACTGAGCCTGGCCTCAACGTCTATTGGAAACAACTGAAAAAAAAAAAAAGAGGGGGGAAGATACAACTTATTTCCATTCTGCACTTTGTAGTGTTTTCCTTTACAGCAAAAGGACAAAAAAGGAATTTAAAAAAAAAAAAAAAAAATGAAAATCGGTTATCTCCCGCCACCCCAAAACACCAGGCCTCGAGCCTTGGCGCCTCTGCAAAGCATGGCACATTTGTGCGACGCTGCATTGACATGGATATGTGGAAGATAAACCTCAACATCCCTCGCGGTCCTTCCTGAGAATCCACAGCTGCCTCCGTGTGCAGCGACGCTGTGATTGGTAATACAACACAGCTGTGACCATGAAATCGGGACTTAGCGTAATGAGGCACTTTGAAGCCGAGGTTTAATACCAAAATCAGCGACAAAATACCGGGGATCTTTCACTACCCGATGATAATCTGCTATTTAAGTCGGCTTTGTGTGTTTTTTCGTTCCTTTATAAAAACATTTTCGCAGATTGCGAACCTGGGTTCGATTTGGAAAGTCTATTTTCAGTCTAGACGTGGATACACACTCGCGCCGCCACCGCCGGCCGTGTGCGAAACGAACTCAACGCAACACGTGCATTTACTTCGGTTGGGACGGGGGGGTTGAAGGAAAAACAAGCCAGTGTATAACATTACAGTACTATTAAAGCACAGTTTTTGCTTAGCGTTCATAAAGAGCGCCGGGCTAGCGTGTCTGCGTTGATTTGCCGTAGCCACAATTGCACGAGAACATGTTCGGTTGGTATGTAGGTTACGGAACCCTACACGTTGACGTCTATCCAGATCCGTCATAATCGATGTGTGGTGCCACGCTGAGTGACGGAATTAGGAGAAATGTGACATGTCTGAGGTAAAGGCTTATTAAAAAAAAACATCTGCACAATTTAGTCCTCTTGGCAAATTGGAAGCAATTCCTAATGCGCGAATGTGCTTATTTTTGAAAATTCGGTTTCTCGCTCGGCGTGGTTTTCAGGCAGTCAGTCAGTGTTTCTTGGCCTTCGGGTTCACTTTACCTTTTCCGAAGAAACCCTATAGTATGTCTCAGATGCCGTAATCCCTCTAACCTGGTGACTGGTTGTTTATATAATTATTTCTAAAAGGCTTCAAATCCTATTTGGAGAGTTCCTGTGTTTTCGGGCAGCGTTTTGGGTTAAGGCCGCAAACAGCTGACGAAGAGAGGCAAACCAAACCCGTTCCAGACGCACCACAACAAACTCCTCGTTTGAGCTATTTAATGCCTCTTTGGAGCGGAGGGCATGATTTGGGGAGAGCTAATTAAATGGTTTCAGATGTTGGGGCTTTTCAGACGGGAGTGCTGTGTACCGCTGTGGCCTCACAACCCAGTATGACAGCGCTGTTTTTTTGGGTTTCTCCCTCCCACCCCTTTTCTCCCGGTATGCATTTGGGCTAAGTCGTGTATTTTCTCAGGCATGCAACTAGTAATAAAACTATGATATATACATATTCAGAGCTCGCCAAATCCTAGTCTAATCCCACCCTTGATAATAAGCAGCATGCATTAAGTTCAGTAAGAGTTTTGTTCAGGGTGTCTGGAAGGAGCCAAGACCCCTGGGCTATTGGTTTGTGTATACAACTGAGGAACCTAATTTGCACTTGGTGTGTAATGCAGAACTATAAATAGAGCAGTGAGTTAATTCTCCAGGCTCTGAAGTGCTCTGGGATATATATATGTGTGTGTGTGTGTGTGTGTGTGTGTGTGTTCCACCTACAGAGCCGTGAAGGAAAGCAAGACCCCGAGGCCGAGCGTGAGCTTTAATGAGGCGTCGCTGGACTAGTTAAAGCACTCGGATGACACAGAATTTCATTACGGTCCAAAACTCAGAGAGCACTTCCAGGAACTGTTTATTCCACTGCTTATAAAATAATAATAATGCAATATATTACTCTGTTGATCCCTGTTAATCAATGCCTTAAATCCAAGAATAATCCATTTTGTAGCTGTTTTAGCCGAACTCGTCATATGAATCGTAATATCTTGTTTATACAGCGTTTGCATCATTTGTTTATTTAATTCAAGTTGTCCAGCGTGTTAATGACTACCACCCAGTATTGATCTCATGTTGATTTTCTGGGTCCAGTCAGGAAGAAGACTCTCGCTGCGTCCCGATTTGCCCTAAAAGTATGTACTCTTTTTGTGAAAGAAAAAGTACGTACTTCTGAGTGTCTAGCAAACGAGTACGCAAGCACTGCGACGTACTAACACGTCATGTAACTGGAGAGAACCTTGTTGCCTGGTTACGCACGCAGTCGCCGTAAACATACTATTTGGCGTTTCTTCGTTCATTATTCCATATATCATTGACACAATAGAATTGACTTGACCGTTCCCTTGATTTTATTTCTCCATCTCTCTAAAATACCGTACACATCATCGAAGTTACACTCGTCCGCCATGTTTGCAGGATGAATTCGAAGCAATTCCAAGAAACCGTCATAAAAATCCTCCTCCTCCCTCTCTCACGCAAGGAATTCTGGGCAATATCAGCTCGAAAAAATGTCGACGGATCCACACTTTGAAAACCTAACAGAAATAATAGACCGACTTTGGGATGCTCGTTTCAACATGGTACAATTTGGGACGCACTTATTGTAATCTATTTAGGACGAGTAGGCGAATTGGGACCGAGCAGCTCTTGTTCTTGATTCTGATTGGTCAAAAGGTGTTGGTTATCGTCGTTTTCTCCAACGATGGCTCTGACAGTTAGGCTTCGAGCCAAATCGCAGGTTTACATTAGTACGCTTGTTCAATAAAAAAAACGTGTTTTTGGTTAAGGAAGAAAAACAGAATCATTGATTTGGTGAAGGTTTCCTCTGAAGGAGATGTTTATTTAATTTACTACTGTATGTGCTACATTTACGGAAGGAGTCTCCGGTATCGGCGTTCTCGGAGGTAAAGCTAAATAATGCTTAGTCCCATGGAGTAAACAAGTAGAACGAAATAACACGAACATGGCTTGTCCACATATCCCTCCGAGAAGCTGAAACGTTTCCACATGGCTGACGTTTCCACCGTTCTGCTCAAACACGTCTGAGAGAAGTAAGCAAACCGCGTTTTTAATCAGGCTACCGATAAAATGTCGAAGAAACGTGTTCCCTGGCCGTTCCGCGCCATTAAAGAAACGATCTATAAATGGATACAAAAAAAGTACAATGTGTCGTTCTTTCATAAATAAAAGATGGAACTGTTTGTAAAAGGACTAAGAGGAATAAACCACTTCAGCACATGCTGTTATAGGAACATAATCAGCTTTGGTGTAAAATCGCACCACCCCATCATGGATTATTTTCCTTAAGTAAGGAGGAATAACCTACATTTAGTTCTGTATCATGTACAAATGATACTAGTGACCTGCCTTAATGGTTAAAACCTGTAAATAAAACTCGATGTTTTATATTTGTTCCCTATTCCTTAGTGTTGAGGTTTTGTTTTTAGCTCCTCGTACGTGTATGGACTGTTAAAAATCACTTAAAGCCGATCGGCTGACCCGTGCCCAAGGTGAACCTTTCGCACCTGGAGCGCGGCCGATCCGGGAGGCTGCGGCGCTGAGAAAGAGCAGAGACCCTTTCCCGGAGGCTGTTCATGCCCGCCGAGGCACTCTGTTTATTTTCACCCTCACAAAGGAATTTAAATTTATTTCTTCATTTTTTTAATTTGTCTAAAAAGGTTAGACTTTTTTGTTTAAGCATCCCTCCTCCTCTTTCCTTGCCGGGCAGCTGTGGCAAACCATCTTTGATACCTGGAGGGGGGGAGGGGGGGAGGGGGGAGGTATAGGGGGTAGTTTTGATAGTATGTGTGTTCATGCATATCAAATGAGCTGATCAGATTGCGTGTGTAGTATTTAATCTGATCTTATCATTTGATAAAAGGGAGGAAAAAATAAAAGCAATAACGATACACCATGAATTCCCGGCACTAAATCCACAAGAATGTGCTGCTGGCTCGATGGGTCATGTGTGGAAATGCGGATGAAGATCGTTAGATGATAAATGTCGCTTTATTAACGCATTACAGTCTGACAATTTTCAGAGAGATATGCTTTTAGGTGCATGCCTTTGTTTAAGCTGTGCTATAAGAGGCCGTCGGTTGAACGCACATGGCCAGTGTCAGGCGTAATTAGCTCTGACAGGAGCATTTAGTGGTTGTAATTCAAATCTAATTCAGAACATCTTAACCTTCAGTCTGTCAAAGGGTTGAAATGTGCTGGAAACGGCTATGGTCCCAATCACGGCTTTGTGTGGCAGCACGCTGATGTGTCAACATGCGCGGTTAGAAAAACAACTCTGCTCGACCATAGAAAACTCGTTTACAGTAACGCAGCCCGAGAGAAGAAAGCGTCGGCGAGCAAGTCATGGCCGGGGTTAGAGGCGCTGGGCTTGTAATTGGCTGATGCTGTTTAAAGTCACAGACGAGTAAGGTAAATAGAGGCAATCTGCTCCAGATTTCGTCGCTGCCAGTGTGATCGGCTTTAATGCTGGATCTCTGTGTGGCAGCATTCGGTATCATCTGGATCTGGGAGCCTGGATTTAGTGGAAAACGCTCTATAGACATGAAACGAGGAAAAGGAACAGCGCAAGAGTGAAATTGTCATTTTTAATGGTGACTAATTAAAAAAAAAAATAAATTATATATAGGAATAAAATGTAGGACTCGCAGTATATTTATTACCCATTTCATCACATAGTAAAACATTTTTATAGGTTAAAAGTTAAGTAAGGGAAAAATAGACTACTTGCGGGGGCGGGTGATTTGTACGCGCAAAGACATTTTTATTATTTTATTCAGAAATTTTTTCCACACTACATATTAAAATACATTTTCTATATAATAAAAAAAAAAAATTAAGTGAAGAAAGTAAACTACTTATAAAATTATTTTCTAGGCACATAGATCACTTTATTTTATTTTATTTTATTTTTTAAAAATTTTCTCACCACATATTAAAACATTTTTCTATTTAAGGAAAGTTTTCTTGGGTACAAACATCACTTAACAAAAAAAAAAAATATTGCCATAAATTTTTTCCCTTATGTTTGTCATGTGTGAACATAATTCCAGTCTTTGTAAATGCATTAAAAGTAGTCAAAAATATATTTTTTGACAATTTTTTGCCACTTTATAGTGCTATACAGTAAGCTCCGGAATGATCAGAACCCTTGATAAATATGGTTTAAAAACATGTGGAAGATTCCAGAATACACAAATGAAATTAGACAAATGTGTTGATCTTCATAAATCAGGTAATAGCTATAAAATGGAAAAAGGAAGGAAGTGTATTTTGCCTCTATGCACAGTAAGGAGGATTTTTATCCTGTCCAAGGCTCACACAAGATGGTAGAACGTTGGAGTCTCCAAAATTTTACAATTAGGCACTACATCCATGCCAACAAACTATTTGGAAGCAGAAAGACGTTTCCGTCATCTACAATCATCTACAATCGTAACAGTGTGAAGTTTGCTAAATGCTATTAGACCTTTGACTAGAACAGGATTTTTTGGTCAGATGAGATAAAAACAGAGGTTTTTGGCAACAAAAACCTGGTTGTGCATGAAAGAAAGGGCCAAAGTGCCTGGAAAGCTTGGTAGGATACATGAAGTAGGTTTTATACAAAAATCGGAAATACCTCTGCAGAGAAGGTCATGGTTGGATCCTGGACTGTAGGACTCGAGTCTGGTCTCAAGACTTATTGGCTTTTGTACTTGGACTTGTCTCAGTCTTGGACATCGGTGCCGCTAAATAAAGTCTTGAATAAGAGTTTAAAAATAATTTTCGTTTTGCATGCACAAACTTTGACCAGAAGTGTTCCCTTCTTCTAGAAAACAGCTCATCATTGGCTCATTGCACAAATGAAGCCAACTAGGTGAAATAAAGGCTTGGCCTCGAAGGATTTGATGGTTTTCAGTCTCGATCTTGCTTTCATTTGGACTCTAGCTTGACCTTGACCCTGACCCCCGTAAGACTCTGTCTTGACTCGATCTTGGCTAGTCCTGGTATTGGATTTGACAGCAATCTTGACTGCAGCCCGAGTTGGATCTTTCAGCAGTACAGTGATCCAAACATCCATATTCACCCACAAATGATTCAATGACCACAGAATCAAACTTTTGACTTGGTCATTCCAGTCCTCTGGCTGAAACTCCATTGAAAGCCTGTGGTGTGAGCTGATCAAGTATTATAAGAGAAGACATTGTTCAAGATTAAGCTAACTGACCACAAAGACCCTTTCTTTTTTTTTTTTTTTTTCTTTAATATATTTTCCCAACCCTCCAAATGAATCATTTCACTCTCCTCTTTATAAAGCTGTCATCGTCACTGAGCTCTGAATGAGCGGCAGGTATTAACGGTTATATTTCCTTCCAGGAACATCTCACGTTTTTAATGGGACAAATAAGCTACTAGAGGATTGGGCGTAATGAGCTTTACAGTGCAAACAGTAAGAGCACGGTTAAAGCAGAAAGAAAGCGCGGTATGAGTGCAGCCATTTACCACGGCGTATTTTCCTAACTCGCAGGCTATAACACTCGGCTTAAGTGATGGATGATTGATGACGGTGAGCCGAGTGGCTTCTCGAACCCAGTAAGTGCTCTAAAAACAAATTAAACCTTTCATCATGGTAACACGTCAATTACGAGATTTGGTAATAGCCGACGTTCTATCAAATTATTTGTGTCTCCAAACAATTCAGAGAAATTAAACTATTAATCATCCAGGAGGGAAGCTGGCAGAAGTATCACGTATTACGGGCGCCTGAACGTGCGGCCCTCGTCCACGATACACTTAGTGGCGTTTATGGCTTATTCGGTGAAATTGTCGTAATTGCTTAATTGGCGCTTTGCTGTCACTTGGGCATGGGAGTGCGGAAGTTAGTCATGGCGTAGAATTATCAAAAGTATAACCAAATGTTGCTTCTGGGTTTCCTTCGAATTTATTCAAATTCTATTTTTTCAAAAAATGTAGACCTAATGTTCAACAAACCATGTATCACAAGTATTGGCACACCGACAAACCTTTTTAGTAAACAATATGGATGTGAAAGATTTTTTTTTTTGTACTATACACACTGTGTCTTTTCACAGATTAAGGTGTGTGTGTATGTATGTATATATATATATATATATATTACATTTACATTTATTCATTTAGCAGACGCTTTTATCCAATGCGACTTACAAATGAGAAAATACAAGCAAAGCGAT
>JANDJT010000228.1:1358994-1369347 GCA_024331685.1 Stegophilus panzeri | reverse complement strand
TTTTAGGTGGAATTTATTGCAATATGATGATTCCATGACAAGAAAAAAAATGAATCCCTAAAAGAATGTCTGAAAATTGCCTGTGATAAAAGGGCAGTTAAGAAGCGCTATTATGAGAAGGGATCAGGAGCTCGTCGAGGCTCGGCTGCGTTATTGTGCATGACATAAATACCGGCAGACACCGTATCGTGTCAGACGCACATCCAAACACGCAGACAGCTACACTCTGTAAACCCAATTCATCTGTTAATGAAGAACTCCCGAGGCGGGCTAGTATATCCAACCTCCTGTATTTTCTCAGAAAATATCCAAACCAAAGTTTTCCATCTTTGATATTGCTCTTACAGCACGTCTCCAGTGTCGGAGTAATAAAAAAGAAACAGAGTGTTGCTTGAACGGCTTTGTGCTGGCTGGAGTGACGTGTCGAGTTTACCCCCGAGCTCCTCTGGAGAGCTTATACATGCAGGACTGCGAGGTGCTTAAATTTTACAAGCTGGATTATAAATAACACTGCATTGTTAGCAAAGACCCGAGAAGCAAACGTGGATAAAATAACACCCATGTAATAAAGTAGCTAATGTTAAATTGTATTCGAGTGTAGAGAAAGTGAAAGAGTACATTTTCTCCAAACTCACATTACTGACATCTCTATTAGCACTGAAGAGGTGAAAATCCAATTGTTTGGTCATTTTTGCTATATAGCGCTATATATATATCTTGGAAAAGTAATTTTTGACCAATTTTATGTGTCTACAATTTGTGGAACAATTTCAGAATAATGTTCCTCAATGTAAAATTGCGAAGGCAATGAATCTCTCATCTACAGTACATAATAACATCAAAAGATTCAGAGAATCTGGAGAAATCAATATCGCATGGCCATGATCTTCGGGCACTCAGGAGCCACTGCATTAAAAACAGGCCTGATTCTGTAATGGAAATCACTGCATGGGATCAGAAACACCTCCAGAACTCATTGTCTGTGAACACAGTTCACCGTGCCATCCACAAACACTGGTTAAAGCTCTGTCATGCAAAGAAGAAGCCATATGTTAACATGTTCCATGTCGTTAACATGATGATCTCTGTGCCAAAGCTCATTTAAAATGGACCGAGGCAAAATGGAAAACTGTTCTGTGGTCAGACGAATCGAATTTTGAAATTCTTTTTGGAACCATGGACGCCGCATCCTCTAAACTAATGAGGACTAAAGAGGAAAGGGACCATCCGGCTTTTTATCAGCGCTCTGTTCAAAAGCCTGCGTCTCTGATGGTATGGGGGGGCATTAATGCCTATGAATGGGCGGCTTGCACATCTGGAAAGGCAACATCAATGCTGAAAGGTATATACAGGTTTTATATACCTGTAGAGCAACATCTGCTTCCATCCAGATTCCATCCCATCTTTACTTCTTAGAGACTCTGCCTCTCTAAGATTCTCTTTTTATACCCAATCATCTTACTGACCTGTTCCCAATTAACCTAATTATTTGTGAAATGTTCCTCCAACTGTTTCTTTTTAGTAACACTTACTTTTCCAGGTACATTTCCTCAGTTTAAACATTTTATATGTTTTCTATGTTCTATTGTGAATAACATACGGGTTTCTGAGATTTGCAAATCACGGCATTCTGTTTTTATTTACATTTTACACAGCGTCCCAACTTTTTTGGAATTGGGGTTGTATATTAATATTTACAGCAGGTAGGGGAAAAACATTAGCATTTATACTTGCACCTGTATTTTCACATATTTTAGCCAGCTAGCTAAAATAAGCTAACCTGACAGCATTTGTGCAGGATTTTTGTGTCTTAATTACAAACGTTTATAATTTTCTTTACTTTTGCTAACTAGCTAGTGATCTAACATGACAGGATTTATTTGAGTTGATATTCCCTGCTAATGCTAGCTAGCTGGCTAATATAAACTAGCCCAACAGGGTTTTTGAGAGGATTTTAAGTCAAATTCACAAATATAATGTATAAAGCAAGCTAACTATCTAGCATGAATAAATCTGACACGATTTCTGAGGAGATCTTAAGTCATATTCACAAATGTTCATTATATTCCCTGCTAAAGCTAGCTAGCTGGCTAGCATGAACAAACCCAACAGGATATCTATTTGTGATGTTCATTGCTAATGCTAGCTAGTTAGAAGGAAGGCTAGTTAGAAGGGTATTTTAAGTCATATTCACAAATGGCTATTATGTTTACTGGAATTCTAGCTAGCTGGCTAGCACAAACCGATCTGAACGGATGTTTGAGGGGATTTTAATCATATTCACAAGTATTCATAATGTTCCCTGCCAGTGTTAGCTAGCTGGCTAATAGCTGGCAGCATTTCTGAGGGGATTTTTGAGCATATTTGCAAATATTCATGATGTTCACAGCTAATACCATTTAGCTGGTTTATGTATACTAACCTGACCTCTGATTTCTGAGGGAATTTTATGTCATTGAACAAATATTCATAATGTCTCACTGCTAATGCTAGCTATCTGGCAAACATGAACTAACCTGGCTCAATTTCTGGGGATTTTCAGTCATCTTCACACACACAAAACAACATTCATAACGTGAGTTTCTAATGCGAGCTAACTGGCTAACTTAATGTTAGATATCTGTGAGGATTTTTTTTAAATCATTCAAATATGTTCATAATTTTCACTGCCAGTGCTAGCTGGCTAGCTAACATTATCTAACCTCACAGGATTTCTTTAAATTACATCTCCATGGTCAAGGATTGAGAGGAACAGCTATCTTCAGCATAGCATTACAGAAGCAAGCTTTATTTATGTGAAGAAGTTTTCCAGTAATCCAAATGCACTAGTGAATCATGCTATAGGCATGTACCTAAGCTGGACTGTAAGATCACGGTGATCAGCCTTATGTCCCCAAAAGAAAAGCGAATCTGGGCCACTCATCGATGTGTGTGTGTGTGTGTGTGTGTGTGTGTGTGTGTGTGGTAGCTGCGTGGAGAGGCAGGCTGAGTGTGTGGTTATGAGCGCTGGTGACCTGTCTCCACTCAAGCTTTGATTTATTATGTGACAGACGTGTGGAGACCTTGTCTGGTCGGACAAGCCTTTTTCCAGCTGGTCACTGTGGTTACTTGCAGAAACTATTTTCTGGAGATGTAGAAGGCCTTGGAGAGAGCGATACACCTCTGATGTGCTTAAAACTATAATTCTGGGCTTATATTTCTAAATATAAATATACCAGATGACCGCCAATTCCCCTTTTTGTGGCTCTTGCCTGAGTGAAGAGATAAACAGATTTCATTTTTTTTAGCGGTACATGGCTGGCTGACTGGCCTTTTTGGATGAGGATGGAATGTGAAATGCCTTCTTGTACTATGATATTCAACCACTAATGGTTGCGGGTGCCCACTGCAGTTACGGGTCAAATTGTCAGAAAAGGGTTTTAAGCGAAATCTGGCCATAACTAAATTGCTTGAGATTAGATTATTTATTGTCGCATTTATATCGCTGCCTGTTTTGTATCATAACGGTTTCAATCACTGTCTGGTACATTCTCCACCCGTACACCCCAAATGATGGTGTATGCCGTTTTACATATTTCTTCATGGTCGTGAAGCCAGACATAAAACGACTATTTTCCATTAACAGCACTTTCCAAAGTGTTTTATTCCTCTTATACAACACATCATACCTGTGTATCTATTTATAGTCATGTTTAATGTTGTGTAATGGCCACTAGCAAGTTACTTCCTGTTTTCACTTACTTTATAGCAGCTATAAACAGTTGTTCCCTCACAGGCCTTTCATTTATTTAAGACAAAAACGTGCAGTTTTCCATAAGCCCTCTGTTCTGAAGAACTTTAGATCTGATTGTAACGAAGTGCTGACACTGGAGACTCCTTCCAAAAATGGATAATGATAAAAAAAATAAACATCTCACAGAAAACTCCCAGAAACCATATCAACAACTGCAAGCATTAATATAAACCTGTTATTTGGCTTTCAGCTATAACTACTGTCAGAGCTGCTAACCAACCAGAATCAAGAATTCAGAAGTACTGTGGTATAATAATAATAATAATAATAATAATAATAATAATAATAATAGACATAATAGACAATGTGTGGTTTTAAATATGTAATTGATCAAATGGGTCTAATTAATGAACTGCGCAATTGTGACATGGAATAAAACATTCTTCCATGAGATTTAAAACATCACTGGAAATTATTCAGCGATTATGAGTTATTCAGTATAGCACAAACTGGGAAATGTTAAATACAACAATTTATAAATATATACAATATTCAGTACTGAGCAAAATTCCTAGGCACCCTATTTTTTTAAATACAAATTTTGTTCTAGATTTTTTATTTTATGATGTCTGTTATCAAGTCAGTACAAAAAACATTTTAGATTCCCAAACATTAGTTTTCCAGCACAAAATTAAACTGTTACAGTAAACTGTTTGAATGGCAGGAAAGAAACCAGCAAATGTGGTAAGAGACCACTTTTCAGACCAAAAAAAGAAAATCATAATGAAGGCTGCTGGGTTTTTCTGCAAAAATAAGAAGCTAGTGCGACAATCAGAGTCTCCAGAAGAACCGTGGCTGGTTCTGCAAGATGCTCAATAAAACTTACGGCTCATTTACGTAATAAACTGCACTAATTCTATCTGAGACTACGGTTTAAGAAAATAAAGCAAAGGGTCATCACACCAAATACCGAGTTTGTTTAATTTATTACTTTTTACTGCACGTTGTAGTGTTTTTCTTTTAAGCAGAAAGCATTTTTTTAAAATCTTTGCTATTAAGACTTTTGCACAGTATTGTATATATGTATATGCAAGATCATAGCAGCCTTTGTCACTAACAATGTGACAACTTTGAAACATGCATCATTTTTTTTGTTAGATGATGAGCTCCTGCTATAAAATCCACCAAAACTGCATGAGTATGTGTTTACGTGATTAAAAATATAAGTACACAAATGACAAAATTGTATATATTATCTTAAAATATGTATTTGAAATCCATGTAACAGAAATACAGGCCATGTCTGATTACAATGTAAATATTACAGTTATGTCATTACAGGGGTTAGGAAGCAAGGGTTTAGTTTAGTGTGCGCGATCTCGTTATGGATATATTTTTAGTTATGTGAGTAATACAGTATCTAATCACATGGGATGTGTGAAAATGCATTTCAACATGTGATAGTCTGAGAATTCAAGTAAACACAATGTCACGTGATGTGAAGAATGATCGTGAAAAAATAAAAATACAGCCATCAATTGTGAAAAATGAACATGTGAAAATAAAATTGTGTAAAAAATATCTTATGTGAAAATATAGAAATCACATGTTCAAAAATAGTCGAATTTTGTAAAGTCACGTGTAAAAATCGTGAAAATAATCACATGTAAAAAATGTATTGTATAAAAAAAATCACACAAGAAAATAAATAAATTATGTAAAGAAATCCTGTTTAGGAATCAGATCAGATCAGAAATCAATAAACTGTGTACAAAAAATGTATTTAAATATACAAAGGAAAAAAAAAACCTTGTGAACATGAATCATCGCATGAATTTACTAGAGTTGGGTAAAGAAATTACAAAAACAGGTTAAAAATCAAATGAAAATAAGTTAATGTTAAAACTACACACAATTTTAAAAACACACACAAGAATGGGGAAAAAATCTGGAAAAATGCATTTTAAAAGAAAACAAGTGAATCGTGTGTAAAAAAAAAGAAAAAAAGAAAAAAAAGATCACAAATAAAAATAAAAGAAAAGAATCAGGTGATAATCAAAGAAAAAAAAACGTGAGGAAAAAAAAGCAAAATAAATTAAAACTGTGAAGGGAAATGACGAAAAATATCAAACAAAAAAACAAAACGTGTGAAATATAACGTGAAATATCTAAAAACCATGTGCGAATTTGTACACGTGATTACTCACGTGTAAATCCACGTTTTTGTACATGTCCACTGTGCCTTCAAGTGATTATATGAGATTAAAAAAAATTCAAAATCTTTCCTGTCATTTTTCGATCCAGCCCCAGACTATAACTTCACGTGAGCTGTATTTATCCGTGTTTTACATAAAGCACTCTGCATTTCCTCAGCACAGTCGAAATAGAACCAGAGAGGACCGGGGAAAAAAAAAGCACGATATTCCCCAACTCAGCAGGATGGCGGGAAAAAAAACAGCTCCGTATTACCTTTACACGTTCTTCCAGAATGATATTTTTTGTTCCGAGTTTTTTCCTCTCTTCACAAAGAACGTGTAAAGTAAATATGACAGCAGTGTTGGGAAACACAGCGAGGCAGATCAGACAGAGCTTCTCTCTGGCCCGTGTTTTCATCTGTAGGCCTCAAGTGTGAGCAATCACTGGAAATTATACGCTTTAAGACGGATTTGATACTAAATATTGAGACGCTTGGGGATGTTTGGCAACTCGGATCATGGAGAATTAGATTCCGAGGCACGATGGGCTCTGAGGAGTCCCGTATTTTCCAGCTGTTTGCCGAGATGAATTGGATCCTGGCGGATTTGTGGAACAGGATAAATACAGACGTGGAGCAGGGCTCGTGTTCACACAGGGCACCACATGGCAGGATGGAAACTTCATTTCCAAGCTGCTCAACCTGAAACAGATTCCATCAGACCTCTTCAGCGGGAGCGTCGCAGGAAATTGAAGAGGTTTTTTTTTTTTTTTTTTTTTTTTTTTTTGGGGGGGGGTCCTTTTTCAGTGACTCTTCCAGCTCACGAGGGGCATCACCGAGGTCTCGTGTGTTTAGTGTGTGAGACGGGACAATTCACTGTACCATCAACTCGCCATCTAATCAGACCCAAATTTCAGGCCTGGTTCACTCGGTGTCTCATCGCGTGGAGATCATGATCTATAGGAAAGCATTACAAGGGTTCATTATATAGTTTCATCTGGTTATGTCAAAACCCAGAATGTTGTGTAGAGATGAGGGGAAATCTTAAATGCTCAAATGAAATGTATTGCATTGAAGTAAACAATTATTATTATTATTATTATTATTATTATTATTATTATTATTATTATTATTTGTACTAGTAGTGGTAGTAGTATTGCATATATTAAAACCATTCCTCTGTATTCTTTTTCCTCCCTCCCAATAGCACTACAGTAATTCAGACTATAATTCAAACGCAAGGTTTATATTAATGCGCTCTTTTCAATACGTTATTGTTTCTATAGTAACGACTCATTCACAGGGAATTGTACAGATGTCGCTCCACATAATCTAAGTCTAACAATAAACTTTTTTTTTTTAAACGTCTTACTAGTTAACAAATAAAAACGTACGATCGTATCTTTTGTAAGTAAAGGTTTACTGCGGAAGGAGTCTCCAGCGTCAGTGGATCCCCCCCCCCCCGCCCCCAGTCATAGTGAGTGTCGCAGCTTTTCAATGCTTTTGTGGTCTCTCGATAACATATGACATTATATAAGAAGAATAAAACACTCCGAGACGTGCTGTTATAGGAACATAACCCACACCGGAACATCCCCTAAGTGTTTCATTCCTTACATACTGTATTGCACCTTTCTCCCTATTATATACAGTATGCGTTCTATAATTTCTATATCAATTCTACCTGATTTCCTTGTACATACGCAGTGACACTAAATGCATTCTGTTCTGTTTAGTCCAAGTCCGTTTTGCATCGACGCTGCGATCGCAGCTGCTTTCTCCTGACGAGAAATGCAACAATCAAACCTTTAACAAATAATATATTAGAGGGTTTATCAAAATGGCTGTGCGAGTAAAAGCCTCATTGCGAGTCCAGACCGGTCCGCATTTAGCGTTAGACTCGCACGGATAGGTGGTAATGTAAAATAACCGACATAACAAATCAGCAAATGCAGTAAGAGAAAACACATGTGATGGGAACGCAAAACAAATGAAGGGTCATGCCACGAGGAAGCCCATTTAATTTCCAATCTCCAAATACATCTTCTCTATCAATATAATCTAATCTGTTGGACGCTCGGCCAAGAGTAATATTCGCAACAAGACAAAATTGCATATTTGGATAGACAGGCAGCTGTGTTCGTAGTCTACCGGGGGGAAGAAAAAAAAAAACAGGGGGTAAAAAAGACAGACATTTGGAAAGCTTTTATTCATCAGCGAAGAGCAGTATTGGACTCTTTGGAGCTCGAAGTGTGTACGGTCTCAGAAACGAGGTGCGTCTGATCTACACTCGTTGTTTTCATGCAGAGGGGGAAAAAGTGTCCACCAAACACAAGCCAGTTTGACAATCGTCAATGACCGTTTTCTTTGTCATTGCTATCTTTATGGGTTCCGCAAAGAGAGCTCTCGGTGTCAGTGGACATGTGACCGGAGAGCAGGAATTTTTTTTTTGGTGGTGATAAAATAAGGTTCTAATTGCCAGAAACATGACGGTTGTGCTTGATATAAAGACGCACAAGTTGATTACATGTACTGATTATGATTTGCCGATCCACTTCATGTCAGTTTGTAATCAAAGCCTGACATCTTGTAATTACTTTCGCATGCAGGAGGAGGACGAGGACGAGGAGGAGGAGGAGGAGGAGGAGGCTGGACACTTTTCATCAGTTGTGTTTCTCTGTCAGGTAAGATGAATTGAGGTGTTGTATATGAAGACGTTTGCATGTGGCACGGGATCACATGCGATTCCTGGGTTCACTGCAAGGTGAACTCTGACTTCCTGACTTCCGCAGGCCAGATTCACCTCGTCGCCTGCTGTTTTACAATTGTAATTATGGCCAACATGTGTACGGGGCACTACTGCTCCTCAGCCGTGGCTGATCAAATCCTCGTTTCTGGCTTTCCGGATTTCTTTTGTCTGCGCGGCCGGAACGATTGACAGGCCAGTTTGTATTTTAAGTGCTCCTAATCCCCTGTTTAAGCACTCGCTTGGTTTTTCCTTGAAATGACTCCAGTCATTCTTCAGCAGCGTGATCCACAAGGCCAGTGTGACGCGAAGAAATTTCCAGATCCGAGTGTGGCCAGGCGGCACGGACCACCCGTACGGATCAGATAAGAGTGTGGAAAGCCTGGGCCGAATCAGCCTGGCACTGGAAATTACAGCGATGTGTGCAGGACGAGAAACGTTCCCGTCGTCCTCGTTCTTTCTCCCCATAACCGCACTGTTCTCAGTAATAGATTTCAGGAGGGGCTTTTTTTTTTCTCTCGTCTGTGGTTGTTTATTATTGTTCCAAATGACAGACTGCAGGGTCGGAGCGAGGGAGGGCATTGAAAACAATCATCGTCAAACTCAAGCACGCCGACTGTCACTCGCAGGAAAGGCCTTCAGAGTGCTGAGAGAGAGAGCCAAACGATTTATGGCGTCTTAAAAGACGGTTTAAAAAAAAAAAGGCCTCAGTTTTGGATTGAACACATTTTTTTTAAGGAGCGCATTTACTTATGCAATAGTTGCAGGTGAGAGAGCAGAGAGTCTCTGGTCATAGTCCGGTTCCCTTACTTACTTACACACACACACACACACACACACACACTCTGTGCCAGTGTAAGTTGGCCTGTGTGTGTGTGTGTTTTCACCAAATCCAACACCTGAGATGCCAGAGGAACAAAAAAAAAAAACCCTGAATTAGCTTAACGGTTAAAGCCGCTTGGCCGCCTGATGGCTCTGCTGTAAGGAGCACTACCCGAGTTTGACTTCGCTGTATTGAGAGATTAGCAGCGTCACATGGATTTAGTTTGCAACCGCAGCCCATTGAGCAAAGTCAATTTACTGCAAGAGATCACTGTAAGGGGTTTATACGCTTTTATTCTTTTATTCTATTATTTATTTAGTGGCCACCATAAGGATTTTATTCACTGCCCTGTATTATTTTCCACCTCTTTAATAAAGGAAGAGTCTGTGCTGCTGTTTCTTATTTAACTGGTACAGTGTGTTACATACTTTTGTGTTTTTTGTTCTTTATACTGTGGTTTAAAGAACAGCATAAAACATGAGAGGACATCTGGGCTAGACAGATAGAAGGGTTGACAGACAGACTGTCTTAGAGTGATGTACTTGCTTCTTATTACTTACGTATTTGCTGTCTTACTGACTTACTTCTTACTTATATACTTACTGTACTTATGTGCTTATTGAATTACTGAATTACTTCTTACTTACTGAATTACTGACTTACGCCGTAGTTACCGACTTATGTCTTACTTACTTCTTACTTATTTGTACTTATATACTTACTTTACTTACATGCTTATTGAATTACTGAATTACATCTTACTGAATTACAGACTTACTTACTGAATTACAGACTTACTGAATTACAGACTGACTTACTGAATTACAGACTTATTTACTGAATTACAGACTTACTGA
>JANDJT010000228.1:1344228-1355973 GCA_024331685.1 Stegophilus panzeri | reverse complement strand
ATTTTTAACTTTGTGATGAATCAATACACTCAATGTTTTTAAAAGTTAAGTAATGTAATCGGCTATAATATAATTTGCTCCCTGCTTGCTTTCTTTACTTTGGATGATAAAATATATGATGTTAACCTCAATTTATATAAATATAAATATAAATATATATATAAAAACAAAAGAAACAGTGAATGAAGTATGTAACGACAAACACGAAACATTTCCTCATATTTTTTTTTTCAGCTTGAAACTTAAATGCAGTTTGTTCTGATTGAATTAGCTTCCGATAAAAATCTAGCGGAATTGAGAGCCAACAGCAACACACTAAAAGCAGTCTAATTCAATAGCTTGTAGTTTGGGGCTGTTTCGGGGTTTCCTGCAGTTGTTTTTCCGTGCAACTTTTGTTTTTTTTTAATAATTATTATTATTTTTTTTACTGTAATCGAGTGATGCACATTTTCAGCCTGGATTCGCGTGATTGAGAAAATGTATCCACTGCTACAACCAGAGTAAAGATAAATAAATATATAAATAAATATGTAAATACAAACTGTGTACAACCTCATCAATCATGAGTGATAACTTGAGTAAAAGTCAAATGGCCATCTGGGGAGAATTGAGAATGAACCCTTCAACTTTGAGGGAGGAAAAAAAAAAAACGTTCTTTAACGATGTAAAATCATTGCTTCGGGGCAAACCGTTGATGGTTCTCGGGTCAGAGGCAACATTAATATGTGCTTCCAGGATTATTGAATTACGTTTATGATACATTTCCTGAGAATACCCCTGTTTTTTTTGCTTTTTTGTTTTTTTTAAAGAACCAAATCTGCCCTCTTCTCCTCCATGCTCCAGTTACAGCTAATAAGGGTAATTATTGAATAGCTTAACTGTAATGCTGCATTGATTCTGCAGCTTCAATAGGGTTAATACCCGACCGTATCAAGACAGGATTAGGGCCTAGTGTACACAACAAGCGGGAATATTTTGTGGACAAAATATGTGGCTAATTCCAACCTGTCAGCAGTGGATATTAAAGATTATTACCCGGCACATTGGGTTATTCGTAAACGACAATGGCGGCAGTGTTTAATTCATCCTTAATTTCCAGAGGCAACAGAAGCCCTGTGAACGGTATCATATTATAGTAAAGCCCTCTAACCTCATTATGGTATTATGAAGTTTCTGTTAGCTTTAAGTTTTAAGGATGTTTGCACCGAACATGTGCATGATGGGTTTGTGATGATGTTATTGCATATAAAAATGTTTGTTCAGTGTTATATATATATATATATATATATATATATATATATATATACACACACACTGCTCTCATAATGAAAAAGTATAATCAGTGAATTGGGTTACTGTGAAAAAAATAATAAAAAAAAAAACCCCAAGAAGAACATTTTGGACTATGGAAGTAAGGGAGGAAATGCAGAACCTAATAAATATTGAAGACAAAATGACAAAGGCGGGTCATGTGGTGGCATGAGCACTCGGGGTCTTTAGCACCTGCGCTGGATTAACCTGCTCTGGACCACCAGCAGCTCAGGCTTGAGTTAAGTTTTCAGATTGAGTTACTGCACTGTGTTAGCCATGTTAGTCCAGGTGTTCTCCGTCGTTCTTCCTCGAGTCCAACAATATGGTTCTGTGTTAGCAATCACTGTTGAATTATCGGATGTATCTGAAGCTAATTTAGCCATGCTTCTTTTTTTCTTTTTTTCGCCCCAATGGTATTCATCCAGTCTGGTTGTGCATGCATATGGTACACTTTACATGCATGTTATGCCTGAAGTGCATTCATATGGTGGCCTCGAAGTGCAAAACGCATTAACAAACCAATAACACAACAACAAAACGAAAAACATGACAACATAAGCACAAACAGAACAATATATCAAAGACGCAATAGCAAAACTCAAAACAGGACAACAAAACAAAAAAAAAAACAGCCATTAGAAACAGAACAGCATAACCAAAAACAGAACAATACATCAGTGAAACAACAGTGAAACTAAAAACACAACAGCCAATTATCAATACATCATAAAAACAACAACAAAAACAAAACAGAAAGTCCAAAACACAACAAAAATACAACAGCAAAAAAAAAAAAAAAAAAAAAAAGACAGCAAACTACAGCAAATGACAAACATGACAGCAAAACTAAAGACACAACAGGAAATCACAAACACAGCAACAAAAAAGTGGCCTCTAAGTAAAAAACCCCACAAACGAACCAAAACCACAACAGCAGAACCAAAGCACAACAAATGTGAAAATGCAACAGCAAAATCAGAACCACCAAATTTCCTGTTTTGTTTCTGAACTTATTGCGTTTTCCGATTTGATGATGTTGTGTTTTTGGTTCCTTTATGTGTTTTTCCGCTTACGAATCACCGTACGTTCACGAATTCCCCTTAATCTCTGGAGATAAACTGCAAATTCGCTTTCTTTCACAGCTCTTAGACTACAGAATTTTTTTTAGG
Source organism: Stegophilus panzeri (assembly GCA_024331685.1). Classification (NCBI taxonomy): domain Eukaryota; kingdom Metazoa; phylum Chordata; class Actinopteri; order Siluriformes; family Trichomycteridae; genus Stegophilus; species Stegophilus panzeri. Next base: position 1,353,493 of record JANDJT010000228.1, on the reverse strand, counting down.
ATAGGAGCCTGGATTCACTTCTGCGGTCTCGTGGCAAATACTTTTGGAGATTGTAGCTATCCATGGTGGTGTTGCACCAAAACAGTGCAAAGGTCTAATTCTCAAAGCTGATTGGTCCTTAGTTGTTCTATAACAGCAGCTCTAACAATAGTGCCGGCTTTAACGTCCATGTTAGCGGATCGCGTTAATACGTTATTGTTTCTATAGTAACAACAGGTTACAGGAAGGTGTATGGTGGACACTCATAAGCTAAGGCTAATAATCAATAGACAAAAATACGTGTTGCGTAATGAAGAAAAATGATCAGTAAGTAAATGATCAGTACGTTCTTCGCCACAGGAAAGTCTTTAGGATTTTGCTCTTTCTGGTTTCTTGGTCGTTTTTGATCTTCCCACCACACTGACCTCTCGTCGATCCTTTTCCTATAACAACACTTCCAGTCGTGTTTTATTCCTTACTTTAAAAAAAACAACCCGAAATGACAGTCCTTCGGTGTTTAGAACATCATATTAAGCGAGCATAATAATGCGTCAGCTGCACAATCCGAAGAAATTAAATGAAAAATGAAAGAAATTAACATGTCGCCGGACGTTAAGAGACCTGAGCTAAGGCTGTAAGATGCTACATTCGATTCATTTGTGTCAGGCCCGGCCTCGACTTGCTTGATGGAATGATTCTAGGTTCTATTATGATTCTGCCAAGTCTCGCAGCCATTTTAACATTTCTGCGATCCTTCTATGCGCTTTTCAAAAGCACGCTGACATGAGATGGAGATGGTGGGGGTGGGGGAGGGGACGAAGAGAGGAGGAGGTTTACATTTTCCTCTCAAATGCATGAATGTGTCTCTGACTCTCATCTTGACACGCGGTCCAGATAACAGGCCTCGGAGTGCACTTCAGCCTCACTGATGCCTCCGATGCTTTTAATCAGTAATTGCTGGGACAGCGGTGATGGCTTGGCGCTGTAACTAATGATTGATACTCAGCCTCTTTCACACCCGCTGACATGTGCTCACGGTGAACTCTTCAGGAAGTTTCGTGATAAAAGTAAAGAAAACCGTTTAAGTAGAAAAAGGCTGCGGACGGCTAAATTGCCAGGTTTGCGCCGATCGTCCGAAAGCTGCCGTGTTTGTGCTTCCTGTACGCGTTACACACTTAAAAGAAAAAGAAATTTCACTTGGCAGCATCAAGAAAATATCTTTTGCACTTCTTTTGATGCCTTTTAGCCACTTGTAATCTACAAATGTCATAATACAACAAATAGTGGCGGTTTCTTAGTCCCCCCCCACACACACACACACACACATACACACATACACACATGTGTGTCTGTAAACTCCAGAATGATTGGCACCCTTCATGAAAATAAGCAAAACTGTAACGATGCATCCAAAATGCAACATTTTGAGCTTAAACCTACGAAGATGGTGTATAACTTTATATGAGCACTTTTTCTTTTCTTTTTTTTTTTTTCCAAACAAAAATGTTCCTAAACGGAGCGAAAACACCAAAATTCAAAATGATCGGAAAGAATAACAGTACTGGGCCTCTTTCTGTAACGTGTAACCAAGGTTGGAGAGACTTATGGAGGATCTTGGACCTCCTTCATACACATACACATACATTTTCAATTCCTCCAAAATTATTGGCACCCTCAATAAAAAAAAAGGCCAAGACACATAGAATGAGTGATATTTTGCGGTTAAACATATTAGGATGCTGTATAGTTTTATATGAGTGTGTCGTTTTTCAAGCGTAAATGTTCCAGTTTTGTTCTGTAAGACACCGGTTTCAATGTTATCAGAAATAAAAGCTGCGTTGGATTTTTTTTTACCCATCTTTAATTCAGAATACAGGTTTTCAACAGTGTTTAAACCCTGAGTTTGAGACACTAGTTGGTTTTCATTTTATATATGGTCATTCTTATATTTGGTGAGTAATTCAAGCCATAACCTCCTGTTAGAGGCAACCAGATTTTGTGCTAAAATGAATTCCACTATGTATGAGCCTCTGCTATACAGTATTTAAGGTTTTTCCTGCATTCGGTCCCCCTCTTACCCCCACCACCACCAAAAAAAACATGTACATGGGCAAAACATTTGATCTTTTTCTATTAAAACAAATAAATTTTGCATCTGTGCTATATTTTATATTTTATATTTATTATATTTTATATTGAATGTGTGCTCAGGTGCATTTTTTTGGGGGGTGGGGTAGGGTGGGACGTGATACAATTGCAAACTGTTTTCTCTGCAGTGATTTAATTTAGCTTTAATTAGTAGTTATGCAAATATGAATAGGGTTATGCAATGATAGTACGATCATTTTACGCAAAATGTTTGAAATGTTTCCAAAATGGACGACAATAAATGGCATTTAATCAGTTATTCGCTTTTGCTGAACGGGTAAAATATTTTTGGTAATAGATTATTTTCTTTATTCTTTCTGTGGTAGGTTATCAAGAAATTGTGGAAATATATTCTAATTATGTCTAGTTTTTTTTCATTTTTTAAATATATTTTTTCTTTCAAATGTAGGCTGATTGGTTCAAACATATTATACTTCAAGTGGCATGACACACATACACACACTATATGTATGGTACTGCTGATATTGATAATGATATTTCTATGAAAGAAATTGGGGGAGGGGGGGGTGTTCAGTGCTTATGTACAGGCGCATTACTTTCACACAAAATGATTGAATAATAAATAATACAGTGGTTATGACAACTTTTTAGTAAGAGGGACTTATTACAAAGCTTTTTAAGCTCAGCCTGTGGGGTCTTACAAAACATACACTGTACAGCAGGCTCACACACACACACACACACTGTATGACAGCTCAGACATGAACAATAAATACACAATCTGCAGCGGCACCACTCCTCAGTGATGGATTAGATTTTAATCCAGCGCCTGGCTCCCCTTCACCTCGCCGTCCCTGCTCAAATACACAGGAAATAAACACACACTGCAGTCTGGCACCGGGCACTGCTGAACGCTCAGTCTAGCCCTCCAAACACACACACACACACACACATACACACAAACACACACACACAGCATAAATATTGGCACCTTGTATGGAAATAAGCATAAATGAATAACATAGTTGTACTTTAAGATGAAACATATGGGATTGCTGTAGAGTTTTATTTTATCCTATGCTAGGGTTCTATTATATACACTAAACCATTCCTGAACAATTTTTGCAGTGTGGCATGTGTTCTAACTGCTTTCTGTCAGAACCAGCATTATCTTTTTCAGCAATTTGTGCCACAGTAGCTCTTATGTAGGATCGGACCAGACAGTCTAGCCTTCACTCCCCACGCACATCAATGGGCCTCGGGTTACCATGACCCTGCTGCTGGTTCACCGGTTCTCCTTCCTTGGAACACTTTTGGTAGGTACTAACCACTGCATACTGGGAACACCCCACAAGTCCTGCCCTTTTGGAGACACTCTGACCCAGACATCTAGCCATCACCATTTGGTCACTCAGATCCTCACGCTTGCTCATTTTTATTGCTTCCAACACGTCAACTTTGAGAATTGAATGTTCACTTGCTGCTTAATCTATCCCATCCCCTGACAACTGCCATTGTATCAAGATGATCAATGTTATTCACTTCACCTGTCACTGGTTTTAATGTCATGGTTGATCGGAGTATCTATCAATTCTTTAAATTTTGTAAACAAGCAAAAAAATAACATTGTTCTATTTTGAGATTAAAATGAGAGTGAGATTAATGCTGTAGTTTTATCTTATCCTATCTATCCATCTATCCATCTATCTTTAGAGATCAGATGATTGAGAGTCTTTTTCTCCATCCTTTTCTCTGACATTTCTCAGACATTCTTCTTTTTTCCACTCTACGGTTTGTTTATGCCAGTTAGAAAATGATTACATTACAAAGTCGGCTTTGATTCGCTGCATTAAGCTAGATTTGAGAGATCAGGCCCATGGTGTATAAAGTGTGTTGTGCCATAAAGATGGCGGCGCATCGAGGCTCCATTGTGGAGGCCTGTCAGTGTGTGAGAGCAGAGCCGCCATTTAGCCTCAGTGATTGACTGCAGCTATTCAGGATGTAAGTGCTGCCTTCACACCTCTTTGGAGGCTTTTCATTTCAGATGGCCATCTCAATTTTGCCAATCCTTTTTTTCCTGTCTCCTTTCAACAGCCACTTTGAAATACATACATAAAAAAATAGGAAATAATAAAAATAAAAGCTGGCATTTATGTGTTTTTTTTCCCTCTTGGAATTACAGGGAAGGCAAAGTGCATAAAATGGTTGAAATGTTTACATATCAAAGGAATACAGGCCAATCTGCATCAAAAATAATCATCAGGTCTGAAGTTACAGCTGTAGCATCAGAAAGCTTCAAATGTGTTTGAATAAGGAGTATTATATTTAGATGTTTGATATGACATGTTTTAGATCAGCTTGACTTGATGTTAACTTTTAATACGATTACACAAAATACATCTATATGTCTGTATCTATGTACTATGTGTATGTATGGTGAATGACTGAAGAAGTATAATATACATTTAAATGCACAAACACATAAGCATGGGCGCAAAAATGAATTTATATAAAATCAGCAACACCTCGATTTGCTTTATAGTCACCAAATATCTATTTTAAAATACATGTAACAAATTTTTTTTAAAAAAACCTCAACCCCCCAAAACAATCATAAACAATTTTCCACTTTGTACTCTAGACTACAATAAAAAATGATTAAAATAAATCTTGCACAGGTGATGAGAAGCTTATATATATACATCAATTTATGGATCTATGTATGTTTTTTTTTATAGCTTCAATAACTATTTAATACGTTTCTATCAAAAATTATTTTGTAATTCATCCATTAAATATAATCTTAATCTCTTTTGTAGTCTGGATTCCTCAGTATCAATAAGTGCAAAATGAACTTCCTGTGCATGGCGACACACAGCTCCTTCATGCTAATGAGACTCTTTATCAAGCAAGCCGACTTTAATAAGTAGCCTAATAAGTCTGTTTTCAGACTTTGCTAATGGGCGCTGTGTGTGTGTGTGTGTGTGTGTGTGTGTGTGTGTGTGTGCGCGCGCGCGCGCGCGCGTCTGTGTAAGTGTGTGTGTGTGTGTGTGTGTTAGTTAGAGGTGTGTTATAGTGAATACGGGCGATTTGCTGCAGCTGATGGGGGTAAAAACCCCAGCCTAATCTCCTCTCTGCGTTAATCTATCTCCCCCCATTAGAGTCCTGTCACACCGAGCGCTTTACAAATAACACACCCCATTAAGATTCATTTAAGCAACACACACCTTCATAACCTGTAGAGGTAAACACCACCTCGGGGGATTTTTGTTTTAGAATAAAGCTTTAAAGTGACACTACACGCACCTTTTTAGGTTAAAGATACTGTACCAAAGGTGTACCATTAAAGGTACCACCCCAGCGCCAAGGAAAGCTCCGAAGTTTAGTAACTTCTTCTTTTGAGTAATTTTCACTTTAAGATACCGGAAATAAATTATTATTTATTATATTCATCAAAGCAAAATAGCCTACAACCAGAGTACTTTCTCTACCTTTGGTTTTTTTTAAAGGTACAAAATATCCACATTTCCAAGTCAAAAATAGCTTAACAAGGAAAGGTACAGTTTACTACCAGGAATTGTGTCATCTTTATTTTTTTAAATTACCTAAATAGATGGTTAACGCGCAGTAACCAAATTAAAAATAATTCTTAAAATATTCAAATTCGTTCTATTTTTATGAACTGTTCGTGCACGTGCTCGGGAATCTGCACTTGTGAAACGTTTCGCCAAATTAATTCTACACCAAATCCAAAACAAGTCGATTAAACGATGTAAAAACGATTAAAACGACAAGAACTCAGACTAACACGTACATTTAAAGCACTTAAAGCTTACAACATCCCTAATCGCTCTAAATTATTAATTTCCTCAAATGTTTGGTGCGCAAATACCAAATCATTACCAATCACCTGCATAATCGAATTATCCGCCCTCAATACACAAGCTTGTTTTCACACCTTGCAATGTTTGCGCATGCTTGTGCTAAACCCCAAAAACCCAAATCCAGAATGTCCAGCCTGTGCAGAAAGTCGGCGGTGTTTTTTTTTTTTTTTTTTTTTTTTTTACCCCTCCGGCGGATATGCAAAAAAGGAAAACTCCTTCTCTGACGTCAGAGGGGTATAAAAAAGGCCAAAAGGGGAAAATTCAACTGGAGCGCAAAACACGAGCCTGTAAACAGACTCAAACACACACATTCATACACACAGTGCTGCTTTGGATTTTTTTTATTTATTTCACCAACTATGAGGAGATCTATCGGAGACTGATTTCGGATCCGTAAACTTTGCAGACTTTAGGTATTGCATTTTTTCTGTTGCTTTTTTTACACACTGCATAGGTTGTTCTCTGCTCGCGCCTGCGACTTGTTTTTTTTTTGCCATTCAATTCTTTATTTCTTACTTTTATTCTCTGCTGCGTGTTTTCAGGCGCTCTTCGTGCTCCCGGTCTTTATTTTTCCTCCCGGTGCTCTGCGTGATGCCCGCTGGCATGTTCAGCATCGACAGTATCCTGGCCGGTAGAGCTGGCAGAGCTGGCCGAAGTGCCCGAGCAGGCTGTAAGGACTCTCTCCTGCTCAGTGGGGATGAAGGGCCGATCCTCTTCCCCGGGTTGTCGGAATCATTGGCAGCCACGGCTCCTGATTACAGCGGAGTGTATTCAGCCCGGATACCGACTTACAGCTCCTACTGCTACGGCGCGAGCGCGGCACCGAGCTGCTGCCCAGGATCCTTACCAAATCAGTGTCCGTGCATGCCAACAGGTAAAGCACCATCTCACCTTTACGCATTAATATAATACATGCATCCTTTATAACATTTTAAAATACATTTTTAAAAAATGGTGGTACCAAAAGGTGGTACCATTAGTGAATCTTTTTTTGTTGTTGTGTTTTTAGCATGTATCTTTGACATAGGAATGTGCATGTCGTGTATCTTTACCCTTTACAGTAGTGGTCCTTAATATCCAGTATTATCTAGCTTTAATTATCTTTAAGGTATATTTATCAACAAAAATATATACTCCCTCTTGATGGTGCAGTTCTTTTCTTTTCTTTTCTTTCTTTATTTTTTAAAGACATAAATATACACAGTTTATAAGTTTTGCTGAGTGATAGCTAGATATGCTACGCTTTTACTTCTATAAAGATAGCTTAATTGACTAAATATTCATTTCGTTCATCTGCACATTTCACGTGTGGTTCATTACTTATTAATAGAAATAGGTTCGTTTTTCTAGACAAAAAAGCGGTACTAAAGGGTATTGTACCTTTCCGTGTCTGTGGGGTGATACCATGAATTGTACATCTTTTGTACCTTATGTATTTTTTTTTAACCGGTATGTAATGTACTTTAACTCTTTATTCTAAAAAGCAATCTAAAAAGGTAAATAATTTTACCGGTACACTATGAACACTATGTCCTGCTGAAGAATATATATATTAAATATATATACCCATGATGGTGCCACCCCAACAACAAGCAAATGTAGTATTATTTCTAAGGTTGTGTGTACAGCATTCTTTATTTATTTATTTATTTATTTTTACTTTATTTAAAGACAACATTTTTATTAGAGACATTTGCTTCAAGGTATAAAAGTTTTTACAATCATTACAGTAACGCGTTTCTACAGGCTAGCGAATAATTCTACACAAATCTGGCCGGTTTATATATTTATAAGCAAAGCAGGCATAATTCTAGCAGTTTAATTATATATAAAAATAAAGATTTAAAGCGCCAGAACGTGTGAATAGTATGTGCGGCATATCTATACGGATCAATCCAAGACTTTTGTGCTTTTAGTTTGTAGATATTCTAAACTACCGCAATGACGCACATCCATCCCGCAGTAAATTCTTATTTTTCTTGTACATTAAAAAAAGAGAAGACTTTATTTGCATGGATCTTGTACGTCCAGGCCACATATGAGAATTGTAAATGCGTAAAACTGGTGTCTCTGCTGTAGAAGTGTCGATTATTTATTTATTTATTTATTTATTTATTCAGATATTTAAATATGTGTGTGTTGCGTATTTCGCTCTCAGCCCGTTTTTTTTTTTCGGCAACACGCATACACACTGCATAAATTCCACAGTTCAATTCTTTAAATGGGGTTAAAAAAAATTTCAACAAAACAAAAATCTTTTTTTATTGACCAGGTATCAGTTTTTCAGTCCCACCGATTCAGTACCTAATAAAGGACCAATTAGTGCAGATGAATAGCTTTATTAGCTAACCAGTGTGGTGAACAGTTAAGTAGGCCTTATAAACTCACACTTGTAGCCTACACAAATCCCTCTGCGACTTTATTTATTCAAGTCGTTTTATGTTTTAACTTTGAAATTTCGACTCAACTAAAATTCAAACACGATGACAATAGGCCTATAGCGACGCCTTATTTTCTACTGCTAGTGACGTCAGAGCCTTCATCACTTCGACACGTTTTATTAACTCTAGCACTCAACCACTTTATGAAGTTGAAGAGGAGTTTCAGCTTGTTCTAGTGAGTCAGAGAGGATGAATATTGAACCTTAAACATTAAAACGCATGAAGTCCACTTGCCTTGACTGCCTCAGTATCACCTGTGTTTCCAGGTTGTGGTTGCATTGTTTACTGCTTATAGCTTGTTGTAGCTGAAAACCAGGAGAGACATGAAATTGATTATTCAAATGCTTTCAAAGACTATCAGCTTCAGTAATGGCAAATTTCTTGCGCATTTGTTGCTTTTTTATTTTTTATTGTTTAGATCTGGATGTGCCACATTCACACCTTCATGTGTATTAGCTAATTTGTCACATTGCTTTAAGACTGCATTTACATTTTAAAATATTGTTTCCTTCCTGGATAAATAGACTATGCGTTATTGTTAAACCCCAACCTTTTGGGATAAAATATTAGTTTAAATCCTGAACAATAACGGCAATTAAAGTTAAACAAATGATGATAATATACTAATGCATTAATTGGTAGGCACATGGTACTACCAGGACTAATAGCTTTAGAAATAATTTTTGGTTTATTTCCTGGTGTGTGTGTGTGTGTGTGTGTGTGTGTGTATTTTCACTTATTTCATTATTTATTATCTGTGTATATACTTCCAAGCATTATGGACTTTAGTGGCAACTTACATCATGCAGTTGCTTTTTCTTCTTCTTCTTCTTCTTCTTCTTCTTCTTCTTC
>JANDJT010000228.1:1319078-1330522 GCA_024331685.1 Stegophilus panzeri | reverse complement strand
GCTAACACTGTGGGCTAATCCAAATGACCTTCGCTAGTCATAGCCATAGCTAACACTGTGGGCTAATCCAAATGACCTTCGCTAGTCATAGCTATAGCTAACACTGTGGGCTAATCCAAATGACCATCGCTAGTCATAGCCATAGCTAACACCCGGAATTGTGGGCATGGCCCTGGTTGCTGTATGGGACGGACTCCCGTTCATTATCAAGCAGAACCCAGTCAAACAACATTCAAACCTATTGTTTTACCACCCAGTATGGGCTAACTCGAATCAACCACCATAGCTGGCTCTTAGTAGGTCCATGGGCCAATCCGAAACCTATCATTGAGGATAGCCAGGTCTTGCCTATTATGGCCCAGGAATTACAATTAGCAGCACGATCTAACTCCAGTCCATCACTGATCACACTTCAGCTTAAATTGCTATATAGCACTTTGGGCCAATTCAAGGTCCACCAATGAAGACAACCTAATCTTCATGATTAACGTCAGTCATCCATTGAGCACAGCTGAAGCTTCATGATTAGAAGCTTCATGATTTCATGAAGAGATGAATGTTACTCCATCACTTATTGCTGATTAACAGTCTGCACTAATCCAAGGCCCGTCAGCAAACTCTGCCAGGTATCCTGATTAGCAGTGTGGATGAAATCCAGTTCAGCACTGAGCACAGCTAGGTTTTATTGCTGATTAGCAGCACGGGCTAATGCCCATCTGCAAGCACAGCTAGGTTTCCTGATTATCCATATGGACAAATGCTAATTTGTCACACAGAAGGACTCAAGTTTCATTCTGGAATTGCAGTGTTTGTTTACGCTAGTCCATCACCAGTCGTGGCCCATACTTCATTGCAGATTAGTGATGTGTGCTAACCGTAGTCAGTAATTGAGCATGACCAAGGTTTGAAGGGTAATTAGCAATGTAGGCTAACTCCAATTACCTGCCAAACACAACTTTTGCTTAGTAGTGTAAGCAAAGCCTAGATGCACATGGCTCTAGATTCTTTGCTAATTAGTATTGTGTGATAATTGTAGTCCAAATCTGAGTTTACGGGTAATTAGCATTGTGTGGTAGTCCAATGTTCATATATATATATATATATATATATATATATATGTTAATATTAACTTGAAGTTAATTTATATTGTTCATAATGAAACCCTTAGTTAATAGCAACACTTATTAACGCTCGTAAATGTTTTTACAAAAATGATTAGCACTGCTTAGCAATGCAAGCTAATCCAAGAGTCATGACTGAGCACAGGCAAGTTTAATTCCTAATTAGCACTGTGGGCACACATTTCAGTCCTCATTAGCTTCACAGGCTAACTCCAAACACTAGTCTGTCACTAAAAATGGCCAGGTTTAATTCAGTGATTGCTAGCCAATGCTAGCTTTAGTCTCTTTAGGTGTAGCAATGTACATTGCTAATCATTAATAACTAACTCCAGTTTATTATCACACATAATCTGATTAGCTGTAGGTGCTAATCAGGTTCTGGTTCGCCTCTAGTGTGTATTTCTAGCTGTGGGCTCATATGAAAATGTGTGGGGGGAAAGGACTGAAATATTTTACATGAAAATTGTTCCTCAGAAGCTCTTTAACTATCAAACTGGATGTGATAGCTAACTAGATAGAGAGCAGATAATTAGCTAGTCATGCTAGTTGTAGCATTACTGTGTTTACGTAGCACTATCATTCCAAAGTTCAAGCTAAAGTGGTTCTAAATTGCATTTTAAGCCCTTCTTTATCACTTTTTGCATATTATTTGGCTTTAACCACAAAAGTAGAGACATTTCCAGTTGTAGCAAGAGAAAATACTCACACAGAATAACGAGGTAATTCTGAGGAAAGTGAATTTGACTAACATGACCAGGGGTGTCTGGTATAAATGTGCTAGCAGGGCTAAGCCCCTTGTCTTTTAAAGATAAAAAGACATCAGTATAAGTCTTTTTTGATATCCAGATCAGATTATTTGCTGTTAACAAAAGTTTTAAGTTGGATTATTATTATTATTATTATTATTATTATTATTATTATTATTAGCCCAAACTGAAGATTCATACAACCTTTCAGTGACAGTCAGGTGATTACACAGAGTGAAATGCCCCTAGATTTGATCTCCATTTGGGCTTTTATTTAATATTTTTTCAGCCTGTCCAACATCAGCAGTGATTAAGAAGGTCGCTGTGCAAAATTTTTGGCCCCCTCATATACAGAGTAGCTCTCGGAGACTCCGTTGCTGTGAAACATTGACGACCATGCATGAATCTGAAGCCCATAACACTGTCCAGAGCACTTTTATTTCAGCTCACATCAGTATTTATGACACTTCATAACACGAAACCATATTTTTTTTCCTCCTTCTAGAGAGCCGGAGTGAGTCGTGGTTTGTTGCGGCCCAGCAGGATGAGTGTGTATGTGACCTCTTATGTGCTGGGAGCTCAGGATAAATAAAACGCTGTGTAGATTAATGATCGAATGTGCACCGTGCTCCTCCTACACAGAGGAAAGCACACACATTTTTAGGAGATCAATCAAAAATATTTGGCCTGTATCAACAATGGCGGTCGTTAATGTTATGGGTGATAAATCATGTCTGACCACAGAGTCCTGGTTATGAACTACATAATTATTAGAATGATTATAGAGGAACAGCTATATATTTTTACTGCTTTTTTACAATGTTTCCTTAAACAAAGTTTTTTCACAGGCATGACAAAATAAAACAGGATGCTGTCACCTGGACTTTTATACCTTTATATACCATTTATAAATGACACATAAATGGTTTAGCCACACGTTTGCCTTGCACCTCCAGGGTTGGGAGTTCGAATCCCACCTCAGCCCTGTGTGTGTAGAGTTTGCATGTTCTCCCCATGCTTTGGGGTTTCCTCTGTGTACTCTGGTTTCCTCCCCCAGTCTAAAGTCATGCTGTAGGCTGACTGGCATTCCCAAATTGTCCATAGTGTGTGATTATGCCTTGCAATGGACTGGCGCCAAGTCCAGCGTGTCCCCTGGCTTGTTCCCCGAGTTCCCTCCAGGCTCCTCGCAACCCTGTATGGAAGATGGATGGATGATTCATGTGACGTCTTGTTCATTCATTCATCTTCAGATTTATCCTGGTCATGGTCCGGAGCCAATCATGAGAACACTATGCACAAGGCGGGAATACACCTGGATTCCAGTTCAATTTGGATTAACCTCCTAGCATGTTTTGGAAGGAAACAGGAGAACCCAGAAGAAACCCAAATTTCCAGGGACAGGGGGACAGTAAGCTAAACTCAGGATTGAACTGGGTTCTACGAAGCTGTGAGATATTAGCTCACTTTGGACGCCATGGAGGAAAAATTATTTTTGGACTGGATTCTTTTTCCAAAAATAGAAGTATACACACTAAATATACAACACTAAATATATTGTTACAAGATTAAAGTCATTATACAAGTAATTTCTGTAGTTTGTTTTTACAATTCAAAGCTTCCCAGAGAAAAAAAACAAATAATCCGATTCGACTCGACTCGGCAAAGAGTAGTTCCAATAAACCTGCAAAAAACAAACGATTAAAGACATTACCCAGAGATTGTTGTTCTTTCTGGACACAAAATTATACACTATCTATCATTTTACTTCTGAACGAATTGCCAGTTGCAGATGAAGACTCAGGATGTAATAAAACATAAGCATATGTGTCTTAGTTCACAAGGGCCATGTAATTTTCTATATTTAACTTTGAGGCTTCAGTTAGTTTGAACGCGTATCGGGAACAGTCAGTTTAACTCGAAACCCGAGAGCAAGAAGAAGTCTGAGACCAAACAAAGCTCTAGAGCAAGACATCTGTGTGATAAATGTGGCGGGGCATCAATTAATCAACGTGACACATTTACAATATAATGACAAATGAACAGTGAGGCCCGCGATGACCAAAGTACTGTTTTGGCAAAATGCTGACTGAGATTTTAATTTGAATGTAATCTAATATTTAACTCTATAGGATTTTTGTCATTTATAAAAGGAACTTTTCAAAACAACATAAACACTCAAGCAGTCATGTTTTACTTGAATGTTGTCACTTGATGTCCTCTTTAATCAGTAAAATTGAAGGTTATTTGTCATGTGATCAGAATTTTTAGCTACAAGGACATAAATAGAGAGCAGTGCGCTCAGGGAGCCACGAGGTTAATTTTGGACTGGATTCTTTTTTTTTTTTTTTTTTTTTTTTTCCAGAAAATATAATTGCATCTCTAAAAATATAAGAGCCTTGTCCTTTCCCTTTGGATTTTTAAAAATAAATGAAAATAAGACCCAACAGGAGGGAAAAGTCATTCATAATTGACAACGTCTCATGGGGGATTTGAATAGAATGTGTTTGTTTTCTGTCCTGAGATCTGCAAGTCAGAAATCATACGCAATGCTTGCCAATATTTACTCTAAACAAGGAAACACTGGGAATCGTCAGCAGGAAATACAAACATAATGGATTAATAAAGTCTTGTTAAAATGCATGTGCGTTGTAAGAATGAAACAGCAACAAATGTTTGGACTGAACAGGGTTCCAGAAGATAGACGTAACTGGGAAAATTAGATTTTTAACATTTTTGTCCTTCGTCAGTAGAGAGAAATTAAGTATATATTGAAATTTCATTGTCTGGTATTAATTTGTAATTTTAAATTAATTGTACTTGTAACTGATTTATATAATTAATAATTAATAAATATATAATATATATTAATGTAGGTTTAATATACGTTGTCTTCATATCATGGGCTTTTTATATGGGTTCTGTAATTATACCTCTGGTAGTTAACCAAATAGAAAATTAGCTAGTCATGCTAGTTGTCTCGTTACTGTGTTCACGCTGCACTCTGCTTCCAAAATTTGAGCTAAATCGGTTCTTGAATACCGTAAAGCCTTTGAACAGTGATTAATTGCATAATCTTGGGCTTTAACCATCAAAAGATAACACATTGTGCCGGTGGGAACAAATTAATGTTTAGTTTGGCTACCAGCAATGGTTATCTAGCTAGTTTGGTAGCTTGTATATTACCAAATAACGTATTTTGTCCTTTTTTCCTTAGACGCTCTTACATGGCTGTGATAACTAACTACACAGAGCACAGAAAATTAGCAAATCATGCTAGTTGGGTCAATATTGTGTTTATGTTGCATTCTACACCCTAAATTTGAGCTAAAGTGGTTCATGAATGCTTTCAAGCCATTGAATACTGCTTAACTGTGTAATCTTAATACGTTTTGTCTGTGTGAACAAGTTAATACCTTTTCCTCAGTAACTTTAACTGGCATTTTGCTTAGGTGTACAATTTAATGCTAATTAAGGGTTATTAGCAATGGCTAAACAGCTAAGTAGATCATTTTATATAATCAAAATGAATATATTTTACATTAATATTTTCCTTGGAAGCTCTTTACTTTTACTTTGACTTTTTAACTTTACTTTGTGATAACTGAATAGAACTAAATAGAGAACAGCAAGTCATGCTAGTTGTGTCATTACTTCGTTTGCTTTGCACTCTTCTTCCAAAATTCGAGCTAAAGTGGTTCTTGAAAGCCTTAAAGCCTTTGAACACTGATTACTTGCGTCATATTTTGGCTTTAACCACCAGAAGTTACACATTTGGGCTCACAGCAACTGTGAAAATACACCGAAAAATCACATGCTCTGAGGTAATTTTGAGGAATTCAATAATAAACATGACAGTGTAGTTCATAATTCCTGTATATTGTGTCTTATATGGCATACTACAACGAAGAATAGTGTGTAGTACAATGCAGTGTACAGTACAGTAGTATGGCATTTCAAACGTTGAAACGCAGAGAGAAAGTGTTGTGTCCATGCTGCCCTCTAGTGGAAATCATTTGTAATGGCATAGGAGTCAGTTGGGAGTTCAGTTCTGTTCCTAATATTTAATCTCATGCCATTTTCTAATATTTCCAGATGAAAAATATCAAGAGGCACTTACACAGTCATGCAGATTCCATTAATACACTCCTTAAAATGCAAACTATTCAGGGCAAGCAATCCTGAATGAATGCTCAGAAAGAGAGTAGGTTGTTGTCGCATGTGCCACAAAATGACTACTTTGCTACAGTATGATGCTGAAGATGAAACCGAACACCACAATGCTAAAGCGTGTTATTTTTCCTCTATTCATTGGCAGTCAGAGGATATCCAGTGCACAGCCCCCAGAGGCGGCCCTCGGGTTAAACACGCAATCAGAGTGCGCCGAGACGAGCACATACGGCTCTGCTGGCAGTGTTACCCATGATCCCCTCAGCCATAACAAATCATACACGTGGGCGCTGACGGACAGCTGGTTTACAGCTGGTGTCAGGCATTAACAGATTTGATCCGTATTGGAGGAGGAAGGCAGGAGGTGGCGGGGGGTAGCGGAGCCAGGACCTCACCATGATTCATGACTCAAGAAGGGATTTCCATGCTCACATGCCCTGATTTACTGCTTTGTGTGTGAGTGTGTGTGTGTGAGAGAGAGAGTGAGAGAGAGTGAGAGAGAAGGTATTTCACTCTGTAGGGACCAAATGTTATGGTGTAGATATGAATACATGATCATTTTGACCTTGTGGGGACCTTGTGAAGTCTTCATGAAGAACCACAAAACATCATAAAAACTTTGGTTAAAGAGCAACACCAGTGAAATAATGGTAAAATCACGCTTCTTGACAAGCTGTAGGCACTAAAACTTGACAAAAGAGTATTCCTAAAGAAAAACAATCTTTATTGTTATATCTACATAAAGTACCGGGTCAGACATGAAACAGTTAAGGGCCTTGCTAAAGGGCCCAACACTGAAATCCAGACAAACTAGCAACTAATTATCAATAAAGATATCCTAACCGCGGCACGGTGACGTGGGGTTAGCACGTTTCCTTCGCATCTCCGGGGTTGGGGGGTCGAATCCTGCCTCCACCCAGTGTGTGCAGAGTTTGTATGTTCTCCCCGTCCTTCGGGGGTTTCCTCCGGGTACTCTGGTTTCCTCCCCAGTCCAAAGACATGCGCTGTAGGCTGATTGGCATTTCCAAGTTGTCTGAAGTGTGTGAACGTGTGTGTGTGTGTGTGTGTGTGTGTGTGTGAGAGAGAGAGAGAGTACACTAGATGTGGGTGTCAGTAAGAGAGAGAGTGTATACCAGCTGTGTGTGTGTGTGTGTGTGTGTGTGTGTACAACTCTGTGGTCGGGTAGCAGAGCTCACACAGAGGGGAAACAGAGAACCCGTGTGATGTTTTACGAACTATGAAATTCACTTAAGAGCGGAGCGGAAAGAGAGCGCTGCCCGTAAATGGGATTTACAATGTAAATCCTACAGTAAATATTTGTGAGCGTTGTGGAGGGTGAGCTGAGTGAGGAGGGATGATGGATTGAAGGATAAGAGTGGCAGCTCAGGCGAAACGGATACACCGCCATCTCCCAAACTCTTCTGATTGCGCGCGCTCTCGTTGACCTCGCGAAGGCCGCGGTGCTGGCAGCTCGCGCACAAACTAATCTCCCCCTGCTAAGTGAGTAATTGGATGTGAGCGCTTATGTATTTTTGTAACGAGCTGACAGCATATTTCCACTGCCTGCCCAAAAGGTTACCCTAATCAACATGTTTCTCTCAGAGTGACAGCACCGCGCCATGAGCATGAAGCACACACACACACACAAAAGTTGCCAGATGTGGGCACGTCTGTTCCTGCACGACCCGGCGAGCCGCCTCGGCATCAACGTCAGCTCAAGGCATTTCTTTATCTCTGATATGAGATACTAAACATGTCACTAAGCATCAACCAAGGAGAGTGCTGTTATAGGGTGGTGCGATGTGGATGAGTTACTGTTACCATCCTAAAGTGTTTTATTCCTCTTATACCATCAGGTGACTGCTAAAAGCTCAGCTCATTTTCTCATGTGTAGTAGAGCCTATAGGGCACTGCATCTCGTTTTCTCCACTGGAAGAGCACCCTGGAGGGCCCTTCATCACATTTTTTGCACTACATTAACCCTATAGGACACTGCATTACGTAGTCCCCATTGGAAAGACACCCTAAAGGGCACTTCATCATATGTTCTCACACATACAGGAACCCTATAGGGCCCTACTTGTCTTTTTCTCCACTTGAAGAGCACCCTAGAGGGCCCTTCATCACATTTTTTGCAATACAGTAACCGTATAGGACACTGCATTACGTATTCTCCTTTGGAAAGACACCCTAAAGGGCACATCATCATATGTTCTTACACATAAGGGAGCCCTATAGGGCACTGTATCTCATTTTCTCCACAGCAAGGACACCCATTAGGGCACTTGATCATGTTTCCTTCCATATTGGGGAACACTTTAGTGCACTGCATTGCATATTCTCCACCGGAAGGGCATCCATTAGGGCACTTTTTCATGTTTTCTTGCACCCTAGAGGGCATTTCATTATGTTTTATTTCCATTTGAAGGGCACTTTTTTCCATTAGGGAACATTTTCTACTCTGTAAGGGCACCTTAGCAGGCACGTTATCATGTTTTATCCACCATAGGGGCACCCTAGAGGGCATGTCTGCAAGTTTTTTTTTATTATAGCCATGAAGTAATCGTTAATGGTTAAAGCATTGTAAAAAAGGTAACCGTCAATGCAATTCAGTCATGTTAGTCGTTAGTCTGGACCTTTTGTAAGCAAGGAATTTTATGTATCTGGGCCTTGACAGGGATTTTAGTTTAGCAGTGCGCCTGAAGTTGCAATACTAGCAAACCTCTTTTTTTGACACCTACACTAGTGAACATGAGTCTATTGTTATTTCTTTTTTGGGATTATGAAGGCTAAAACCCAAAAAAGAGGCACCAACGAGGGAAAAGGCACATGAGGCGAGTCGTATTCTGCCTTTTTAATCTGTAACTTCATCTGATGGCTGTGTGGGAAATCAGCGAGCACTGTGGCGAACAGCTACTCTCGACGCGGGCCGTCCCACGACCGCAAATGTTTCCCCATTTCACTGGCGAGTGCGGAATAAAACAGCACACAGCGGATTGTTTTCCATCACACACGGAGGTGTTCCATTTAAAACGCCAAGACAATTTCAGGGCTGTGGTTGAGATTTGTATTCTGAAACCTACTGAAATATTACAGCATGAGCTCAGGAGTTTACTGTGTCATAGGAACGGTTTGGAGAAAAATCAATCTCGCACAGTTTTCCATCTCACACCAAACATATGCACACGTTTGCACTCGACTGTATATTAATATCGACATAAGCTCCAGCTATCTGTACCGTTCCCTTAAATGTTTTTTTCTCATCTTGCACTGAGGACAAAAGAGAAATTCAGTCAGATACCTGCCATAATAACTGTATATAACGGCCATGTTTATAGATTAAAGTGTGAAGAAGTGAATGTGCCTTTATAAAAAGTTCCATTAGAGAGAATGACTGTTTCTAAGAGAAGTGATAAATTGACAGTCCCTCCAAGATTTCCAGATTTTGCGATCGCAGAAATTAGCGCAAGATCAAGCAATATTCGGAGGAGCTTGCGATTTTCTGAAATTACCGCAGGTTTTACGCACGTGTTCACTGAAAGCCCTCTTCGATTTACATGCGTCGAACATGAGTACAGCGAAGAGGTCTCGTTTACCAACAAACATCACAGCGAAGGAGCGTTCAAAACATTTCTGTGCGATTCGCAAAAAAACCCACAAAAATCTCATCACAAATTTTGAATAAAAGCCGCAGCAATATCGAGCATTTTTGGCTGCAATGATCACAAAATTTAAAAAAAAAAAAAAAATCCTGCATGGTCTGCGGACATTCCACAACATTAAATGTAACTATAAATGGATAAAAGTAACGTGTCGTTCTTGCTGCCATATAAGTTGAATAAAACACTTCGGGACGTGCTGATATTTCGTCATTGATTATTTTCCTAGAACACAACACCCCCCAAGTAAGTGTTTTATTCCTTACATATTCGCTATGGGATTTCAGTTCATTTTGCGTGGGATGCATTTTAGCTCCAGCGAAGCACAAAAAAAACAAGCTTGTATCTAGAGGAAAAGTTCTATTTCTCGTCAGCCTTTTCCTTTAAGGTCTACACGAGCCCTGAGATCGCTGCAGCTGCAAGGCTTTAGCACCGTACTGACTGCAGGAACGTCACAAACACACATGAAGGTTACTTTGGATACACCACAGAGCAGTGTTTTACTTTCCTGGACACAAGCAATCAGACTCCTATAATTTCGCCATTCCACACGGACTTGCGTAAACTGTCCTTCACGTCCTGAAACCACGTTGTTTCTTTTCCCTCTCTCGCTCTCTCTCCGGCGGTGCGTCTTTCTATCTGCGGTGCACGAATCATCCATGCGGAACTTTATGTAATGTAATCAAAGTCAGCTTTGTATTTTATACAACCAATCAGGCTCAAACGGGCCGCGCTCTGGAGAGCGGGGCCGAGCAGGAACAGTACTCATCAGCCTCAATGTGCTCGTTGTTTGAATTTCTTGTGTTTGTATAAACCAGATTGGTTTGCACTTAACCCTGTAATATATGCAAAACAATCCTCTAGATAATACTCTTAAGCTTTGGCAGTTGCCACTCTGGCAGCTGCAGTAAATGCGGCCCGCGTAAGAAAAATGGCGTGTAATAAATTATGACACGAAGCAGTGAGCGTCACTCGGTCCCGGTCCGACTCGAGCCACGATCAGCGGGCGGGATATTAAAAATGACACCACGGTGCACATGTACAGGTCAAAGGGTCATGGACTTTGGGGAAGCCTAAAGAAACAGAGGCCTCATAAAAGAGTATTTAAACAAACAGGATTGGGAGAGGTGACTTCAACACTGCTGATTTACATCATGGCAAAAACTTGTGCGCTAATGGCTTTGGAAATAAAAGTATTAGGGACCAGTTCAGTTCAGTCAACAAAGTGGGGGAGAAGAAAATAATATTAAGTGGGTTTCATGCGCTTTGGGAATTCAAGACGTAATCAAGCGGGAGTGTTGGAATTTTTTGTGTTGGAAGTTTTCTGACCTTTAGCATTTTAGCCATTTATATTAATTAATTAATTAATTAATTGCAACTTACTCATCAATGCAACTACAGACATTTCATACATTATTGTTTAACCTTTTGATCTTTTGTTAAAAAAAAAGTTCACAAAAATACTCTGCTCTCATGGATATCAAACAATTGCTAACACAACACAGGTTTATCCAATATATATATATATATTTGTTAAATATAGGTGTGCAACAATTATTGGCACACTTTTAGTCAATATTTTGTGCTACCTCTCTTTGCCAAGATAACAGCTCTGAGTCTTCTCCTATAATGCCTGATGAGGTTGGAGAATATATGGTGAAAGATTTGAGAGCATTCCTCCATACAGAATCTCTCCAGATCCTTCAGATTTCGAGGTCCACGCTGGTGGACTCTCCTCTTCAGTTCACCCC